>OY776286.1:3468695-3554497 GCA_963675345.1 Trididemnum clinides
CAATTCTCCTAAAAATGTGCCACAACTATTGTCTACTGTTTGCTCTTGCCATTCTATATAACATTTTCTCCAACCCCCAACACTTCCACATGATAATAATGTTTTAAATCAAAATATTATTTTACTATTTTACCGTGCTTCACCAGTCTTAAAGAATAGTGAAGCTGCTTACCCAGTATGTCGTAAGAGGCGACTATTGGGTACCTACCAATTGCGGTCTGACTGTTAATGGTGGGGTTGCCAGCTTAATTGCATGGTTAGACCACTCATGTCAGAAAACTGAGGTTGGGGGTAAGCAAGGGCATGCTCCCTGTAGAAGAATTTTGCTCCAATAAATCTCCATGACCAGGAAAAATAAACAAATGGCCCCCAGTTTCCAGCAGCTCTTATATGAGCAGGAAGTACAAAGACACTCTGGGTTTAAACCTGAATGTCATGGAATAAGATTTGGTACATTATGAAGTGGAAGAAAGTCTTTGTGGGGGGAAAACACAAATGTGTGAAGAACTGAGGAAGAAAAGAGTTGATATGTGTTGCATCCAGAAAGATGAAAAGGCCAAGGAGCTTGTTTTGTGGGTACTTCAGGACAAATGTATAAACTGTGGTGGTCAGGAAAAGATGCAGGATTCAGAGGGGTTGGAATTTTGGTGAAAAAAGAAATATATGGAAACAATGTGGAAGTTAGAAGAAAAAGTGACAGAGTAATGGCGATTGTGCTAACTTTAGGTAGAGAAGTGATGCACATAATATGTGCGTATGGGCCACAAAGCAGAAAACCAGGCACAGAGAAAGTTTGTTTCCGTGATGAAATGGCAAGTAAATGGAACTTTGGAAGTTATGGTAAAATTATTGTTGTTTCTTTAGAGAATTTCAATGGACATGTGGGAAAATGTGCTGAGAGTTTTGAAGGTGTACACAAAATAAATGGTATTGAAAAAAAAATGCAGAAGGAAGGAGACTGCTGGAGTTTTGTGATGAAAGAGAACTGTGCATGGCAAACACTTGGTTTTATAAGGCAGACAAAAGGAAAATTACTCATAGTGCTGGTGCATGTAAAACAGAAATTGATTTTGTGCTTGCAGGAAAAAATACAGAAGTATGTAAGGGATGTGAAAGTGATTCTATGGGAACTTCAGCACAGGCTGGTGGTTGTAGAAGTGGATAAAAAGATTCTAAAACGAATTGTGAGACAGTAACGAATCATAAGAAGAAAGATTTGGAAGTTAAATAAAAACCAAACAAGAGTAAGATCTGAAAACAAGAGTAAAAGAACTAGGAAGCACAGGCGTGCCTAATTTCTGGAAAACTTTCAAGCATGGTGTTTTAAAAGCATGCAATGAAGTGTGTGAAAAGAAGAAGTCTAGGAGAGATCAAGAGAATATGTGGTAATAGAAGGCAGCATTTAGAGAACTGTGCAGGTTCCAATCAGAAGAAAATTAGACTCAATACAAACGTATAAGAAATCAAACAAGAAAAACTGTTGCTTGAACTATGAGAATGGAAGCTAATCAGGAGTTGAATGATTTATATCAAATTCTACCAGTGTTTTCTACTTCCTTAGAAGAACGAAAAAGAAAGAGAACAATGTGGAAGGGGGAAGGTGCTTAAAAGGAAAAAACGAACAATTGAGTTTTACTGAAGATAGGGCAACAATTTGGAAGGAACACATGAAAAAAAATCATGAAGAGAACAATGGGGACCACATAGTGGAAACTGATGTAGTAGAAGGACCAGTGGAAAAAGTGACCACAAGGAAATTGCGGAAGCAATACAAAAGATAAAATCAGGAAAGGCAACTGGACCATCTGAAGTAAGTGTGGAGATGATAGTTGCAAGTGGCAAAATCGAAGTGAAAGTGACGATGGGCATGTGTCAGCATGTATTGGATGATAGAGGAATGCCTGATGAGTGGAAAACTAGTGTGATTGTGCCTATCTTTAAAGGAAAGGGTGATGTAATGAGCTGTGGATCATACAGATGAGTGGAAACTGCTAGAGCATGCCATGAAAATTGTGGAAAGGGTACTAGAGAGGCGAATATAAACACTAGTCAGTTTGAATGAAATGCAGTTTGGATTTATGCCAGGAAAAGGAACAGTGGATGCGATATTCATTGTGAGGAGAATGCAGGAGGAATATCAAAAGAAGGACAAGAAGTTGTATATGTGTTTTGTCGACGTGAATAAAGCTTTTGATAGAGTGCCAAGAAAAGTGATGGAGTGGGCGATGAGAAAGAAGGGTCTGTTAGGAGTAATGGTTTGGGCAGTTATGACCTTGTATGATGGTGCAAAGACAAGAGTAAGGGTGGGATCTGCATATTCAGAAGAATTCGAAATAAAAGTTGGTGTACATCAAGGATCTGTGCTGTCGCCACTATTGTTTGCAATAGTTGTGGACATTATTACAGAAAATGCAAGAAGGGGCGTGGCTAATGAAATACTGTATGCAAATGACCTTGTTCTTATGAGCAAATCCATCGAGAACTCAAAGGAAAGATTTTGGAATTGGAAAGATGCACTGGAAAGTTAAGGTTTAAAGGTCAACAACAGAAAAACAAAAGTGATGGTAAGCGGGTCTGAAGGAAAACTATTCAAGAGCAAGATAGATTGATGTGGAGTTTGTGGGAAAAGAGTCATGGCCAATTCAATGTTGTGCACAAAATGTAGAATCTGGGTTTTTGGCAGATGTGCAAAAATCAAGAGATAGCTATCGCTAGGTTGGCAATGCATTTTATTTGCTGTAAAAGTAAAGGAATAGTGGATTTGATCGGGAAGCTCTGCGATGAAGTGGAGACAGTAAATAAATTTTGTTATTTGGAAGAAAGACTGAATTCTAGTGGTGGTTGTGAAGCAGCAGTTACAGCAAAAGTAAGAACTGGTTGAATAAGATTCATGAAATGTGGAGAGTTATTGCTTGGAAATAAGTTTCCTCTGAAGATGAAAGGTAAAGTTTACCATTGTTGCATACGATCAGCAATACTGTATGGAAGCAAGGCTTGGTGTTTAAAAGAGAATGAAAAAGCAATTTTGAGGAGAACAGAGAGAGCTATGGTGAGAGCCATGTGCAGTCAGAAAGTTGCTGACAGAAAGACAGCAGAAGAACAGATGGACATGCAGGGGTTGAGCAAAACTATAGATCGGTTTGCAACAGCAAATGGAGTTGGATGGTATAGATATGTGCTAAGGAGGGATGACGATAGTGTTTCAAGGGTTGCTCTGGATCTTGAAGTGAGTGGCAATAAAAAATGAGGATGACCAAAGAAAACCTGGAAGAAGCAAGTGGAGGAGGAGACAGAGAAGATTGGTTTGAAGGAGGATGCCCTGAATCGAGACAAGTGGAGAGACAGAGTGCAAGCAATTGCAGTAGGAATGGGGTGAATCTAGCCATCTCTGCTAAGGGGACAACACCGGATAAAAACTGAACTACTACTACTACTACTATCATTACTGCTATAGATCATTTATTTAATTTTTGATTTTTATGATATTTAATAACATTTGAAAGAATTCAAAAAATTTACTTTAATGGCACTCTAACTAAAAGTTGCAACTCTACGCAATGTCACTAAAAAACATTTGAGTTTATCTGCTATTACAAATATCTTGCTTTTACTAGTACAAAATGCTTGATGAAATATAATGGAATGACCCGAATCACTGTTGAAGTGTTCATTAAAATTATTTTAATTATTTTCCTGAATAATTTTAAGGCACCTTTTAAATAATTTTAGTCTTCTGATTAAATAAAATTTGGCCAAATTTATGAGCTGCTGTATAACAGCAGGTAAATCATGATAGGCATGCATCTCATAACCAACAATCAACCTTTTGCAATACTGGGAGAGACGTCAAACATTTTTATGTGGTACAATTTTTTTGAAGTTTTTATAAGTTCTGCATGTACTTCAGATTCCACCAGAATTTGTTATTCTGTAAATTTCTTGTGCATAGTATACACTACAGGGTGATTCAAAAGCAGGTAGATAGTAGGTGCAGTAGTTGTACCACAATCGCAACAGCCATTCTCAAATGACCTTTATTTCCAACAAGATGGGTCCTTTCATATTACTCAAAAAAAGTTTGAAAGTGTCCTGATGAAACATTTTCTGAAAAATGGATTGGCTGCAGAGGTCCAATTGATTGGCCAGCAAGGTCACCCGACCTAACCCCTATGGATTTTTTTATTTTGGGGAGTAATAAAGGACAAAGTTTATCATCAAAAACCAAGAAGTGCTGATGATTTGAAAACTTTCGTTAGAAATGCATCCAAGAAATTAATAAATTAGGAGACTGAAGCCAAATTGTTTGTCAAATGTACCACTAGATAAAATCAAGGTACACTAGATCAGCTGAGCTACTTTATTATAAGAAATATCGATTTCGCCTTATACAGGCATTTTCAAGTTCTATGTAAAATGAAAATACAAAATGCATAAACCAACTTACCGTAATTATAAAATAAGAAAACAGAACTGACTATCTTACACTGGTTGGAAATTAAAATACAAAGCTAATAATATTTCGTGAACTTATTTATATGAACGGGAAATAAACTAAACTAAGGGGGTGGACTAACTACTCACTTGAACAAAACACTACATAATGCTATTCCTCGACTAAAACTAAACAGACGATATAGTACCAAACCAAAGGCATAAAAGAGAAAAAAACTAAAACTTGTTATTCGCTTATAGCCAGTTACTGCGCAATAAGATAAAAGGCTCAAAAATGCCTTTTATCTTATTACTCAGCAACTAGCCATGAGCGAGTAACAAGTTATAAACAAGAAAAAATGATAAGAGACATACGACATAAATCATTTAATAGCTGGCAAAATCATAGTTTGTAGGTTTATAGACGCTCCAAGTTTATGAAACCATTTATCTTCACATATATCTAACACATCAAATGGTGGTTCTTCAACAAATATAACAGAAAAACACTGTGACAAATTAGGACGGCGTGCTAACAAAAGATTGTGATTAGATTTATAATGTTGCAGGAGAGCGGTACTATCGTTTTGGGTCGAAATATCAAATTTTTTCCAAGTGTGTCTATGGTTATTTCATCTAACCGAAAATTTATTTTTTGTCTGTCCAACGTATTGAGCATTACAATTTACACAATTAGCAACATAAATACCATAATTTCTACAATTTAACGATTGGTTAAGTTTAACTTGTCTGTTGTTTTTTTTGCATTTAATATAATTTACGCTCTTTACCACTAGGAAAGTACCACTAGGAAAGACTTCAAAATTGTTTACAAACTGTGATGGACAGCAGTTTGAGCACCTTCATTAATAAAATTTTAGTTTTTTTATAGTATCCAATATAACTTAATTGTCAATGTATTAATTTCATCAGTAAATTGTAAATATGTAATCTCAAAATAAATATAGTTACTGTATACAAAATACAGTATATTTACTGTTTACCCACTTTTGAATCACCCTTTATTTTTTGCTCAGTTGACTTGTGGGAGACTGAAAGGAACTTACAGCATGCTAGTTATTAGTAATGTTTTTGCGTCAGTATTAGAAGTTGGACGATGTAATTGTTTGCTTATGCTCTCCCCATGAGTAGATGGATATTTTGTTTGGAGTGGTAATACTTATCTTCAAATGACTTTGATAGGAAGCAAAATCTCATTATGGCAGATAAAATTTGTTACTTTCTCACCAGTACAGTAGAGCCTCACCTAATGGACACCTCAAGATTACGGACAGTTTTCCCACATATGGAATTCTCCTAAGCCATTTTCAATATAATCTAAACCCAATATTATGGACCCCTCATTATGCAGAACAATGGACGACTGATTTGGGAAATTTGTGTCCTCACCTATTACAAACAATTGATACAAAGTTGAAACTATACTCAAAATTTGCATTGCAGCTTGTTTGTGGTAGGTGATGAACTCATCAAACATAAGCTGCTAATTACGTCAATTGAGCAGGAACGATTAAAAGCTGGTGTAGTCAACTGTAAACAATTAAAAGCCAAAGTAACTGGACATTCCTTAATGAAGTAATCAGAAATTTATTTATATTATGATCAAAGCAATTAAAAGATTTGCTGATCAAAGGAATCTCACTTTGATCACTGTCTAGCTTGTGACACATGATGATTACTGAGATCTTGGTCAAAGAGGTATCTTTGATCACAAACACTATAAGCATTAGAATTTCACATCTTTGTGTGCTGTCAATGAAATCTTGGAATAAAAGGGCCCAGTTTTTCTCAGAGAATCATTCGATATCAAAGTTCTAGAGTCCATACAGAGAGAGAACAACAGAGAAAAAGAGATGGCATTGAGCAAACCCAGACAAGCAAGAGATGACTTCCAGTAAAAGACAAGTGCAGGCTGATAAGAGAGAAAGAGTGGTGGAAAATCTTGAAGAGAGCTGACTGAAATCTTCAGCATTGGAAAGTGTCAAGTGTCACAGACTTTAAAAAGAAAGGCAAACTACCTAGAGGCCTATGAAGAGAACGACCCTGCTGACAGAAGTTGAGATATTACAGTCCAAGGAAATGCAAGATGTTGACGATCTTATGTTCAATTGGTTCCAACAAGCTCAGGGTAACCGCATTCCAGCGTCTGAATCAATGCTGCAACAGAAGGCAAAAGAATTTTCACAAAGTGCAATGTCTTTGAAATCATCACTTCAAAGCATCTAACAGGGATGGCTACTATGATTAAGACATGGAAGATGTGTGTTACTATTTGTTGACAACACCATCACACCTAAAGAACTTTCAGTTAACTACATCAACGTGATGTTCCAACCTGCCAATACCAATTTATTGTTGCAACCTATTGATCAGAGGGTTATCGCCACAATAAAAAAGAACTATTGAAAATGTTTACTGAAGGCTGTCCTTAAACAAATGGACAAGGAAGAAGACATTTTAAGGATCAACGATTGTGTCTCCATACTGCAAGTCTGCTTATGAATAGATGAATGTGATGAAAAGTTAAGCCAAGCACTGTACGAGCCTGTTTTGCAAAAGTAGGGTTTACAGATGAGATCATTGATGAGGGTTAAGTGGATAATGTACCACTGTTGGAACTGATTTAAGCAACAAAATCACATGTCAACCTCGATGTCGTTATGAATGCAGCTAATTATGTAACCATTGATGACATAATTTCTGTTCTTGATAATGACATAAATAGCTACAAAGAATAACTTCTCGAAGATCTCAGAAAAACTAATAACTCTATTAGCAGCAACCATGGCAATAAACCAAGTTTATGGGATGATGAAGTTGACAAAATGCCTGAGGAATCGCCTTAGTGTGAGATTAAAAGTGTGACAGAGGCCATGCACTGCATTGAGCAATTGAAACTGTTCTGTCTTGATAAGAACTGTGGACCAGTTTTGGATTCTTTGGTCAAAGCTCAATTTAAACCATAGAACTCTTCATGGAAATCAAAAGCACAAGCAAAACAATCAACTCTGGACTCTTTCTTCTCTAAGGTTTAGAAATGACTTTTTGAACAATTTTGCACAAAAGATTGTGATTCTAAGTCCCACTTTCACAATTTTAGCTAAAAACAGAGTTGATGAGTCTTGCCAAATCTGCCAGATAAACCTTGATTTGTTGCTTGCTTTCTGGTGAATGCAACGTGCTCAAAAGATGTGCTTGTATTTGTACAATTTTTTAAAAAAGTCTTAATAAAACACATATTAAATTTACATTTGAATATTATTTACTTAAATGGTTAAGTCAGCGCAAAGTCAAGATATTGAACACTACTGTAGCAGTTTTGAACCTGGTTTTTATGTTAACAGTGTTTTTGACTTAAGTTGTCTTGTATCACCTTATCTTTTCAGCACGTTTCGTTAATTTCTTTGTTTGCGCAGTTTAGTTAATTAGGGCACATTTTAAGTTTCTGATTTTGCTTTAAGCATGTTTTGGAATTATTTAAATCATTTGACTTTGCTTATACAGTATTCAATGCAATTCAGTTAAATGCAGGGCAATTCAATTCAATTCAAGGCAAATAAATTTAATTCATTTTTTGGATTCAAATCGATTTATTTTTGATAAAGTCAGTTCAGCTGATTACATCGATTTAGTTTAAAATTTGTTTCTGTTCATCTCAGTTCATTAATAAATCGATCCAGCATTGCTAATATTTTGGTAAACTAGAAGCAGTTGCAAAGATTTATAGTTTATGTACGATTGCCCGTTATCCAAACTAGCATTTCGCTATACTACATCTAAATTTTGAGCTGACTTCAATCATTCAGAATGTTTAGTATATGATCCCCGAGAAATGCCCATTTATCACTATGAACCTACAGAGCCCCTGGTGTCCTTTGTGGGTTGAGTTTCAATATCATGGACACCTCAGAATTACAAACAGCTGAGCTCAGTGCCAAGGATGTTTGTAATAGTGAGATTTCACCACATATTTTTTTTACCACAAACTTCCCAATGTCATAACATGACATTAAAATTGCAGTCAGCTAAGATATTTTGAAGCACTTGGACAAAGAAACTGACTTCAGGACAAGTAAACCATGCTAAACATGTCAATTATTCAAACATAGCCTTAATACTATTGCATGCTTGTTTATTTTCAATTGAAAGTCATTGAGTTGTGGCTTATTGGCGACAACAAATCTTAACAATTAAATGATTTTGTAGAAAGCTCGATACAAATTCAATATACAAGAGTTTTGTGTTCTCGAAGTGCCACTGCATGGCAATTTTTCCTAATTGTTAATTGTAATTTGTGAGATTATTATTCTTCTGGGTTCGAAATTAGAGTGGAGTAAAAAATAACAATTTTTGAAAATTAAAAATTATGGTGACTAAATACTTGCCTTTGGTCATAAAACTTTGCCCCAAATAGGGTTTGGTGGCTGATAGCACAAATGGAATGACCTAACCCAAAAGGTTTAGAGTGGGTCAAATGTGTCAGTAATGCCATCACTCAAAGATCAATGTCACTAAAAAGCTGGTTTCAATCTTAACTCTTTTGCGTACACATGAATAGCAAAAAAAAAATGTCTGAAAGGTAGCAGTACAAAAAACTGTCATAATTATATATCACAAGTTTGTTTGTAAATCATTATTCATCTGTTTACTTCTACATCAAGTGTTATATTTCATTGAAATCTTTGTTTCTTGAGAATTTCAAATATAAGAAAAAAAGTTTTTTGAATATGCAAATCATCCCCCCCAATAGGTGCTGAGTTGTCTTTGAAATTAAAGCACTCTTAACCTCAAAAATCACTATAGATTTTATTTTCTACCAATTTTTTTAGAAATGGTCGCTAGATGGTGCTGAGGAAATAAGCTTTCAAGGTATATCAGTCAAAACTCCCCTAAAAGACTAGATTTTCCACAATTTGCAACCTTCTGAGATCCATGACCTTTTTGTTGACCGGTACCAACCAGCACTAAATTTAGTACCTCAAATATGATCAGTCATTATCTGCTAGAAGTTAGCCTAAACCATAAAACGTCATGTATTTTTGAAACAAGAATTTCTTCAAGATTCAGAAAATATAAAGTTTAAATAAAATATGCTGTCACCAACAATGACACCAAAGCTTTTTTACACCCCTCCCATTTGTTGGGAAACAAGGAGGACACAGCAAACTTTGATTTAGAGAAGTTAAACTTCTGCTAGTTTTTAATCTTGTATTTTAGCTTCCATCTTCTAGGAAACTTGATACAAAATGACGACTTCAGTGGTGAAATATTTGCAATTTATTTTTATCTTTTTAAAGAATGTAGTTTTTCTAAAAATTCTAACTTAGTGAGGGTAAGCAAAAAAAATTTGGGAAGTTTTGAACTAATATGATGTACGATACTCATTTTTAATTAGTAAATATCATGTATTGCTTAGCCTAGATTATTTAAAGTTATATACAGGGTGTTCCAAAAGTCTTGGGCACATTTTGACATTGAATATGTCAAAAACTATTAAGGAAATAACAATGCATCTGATATATTCTGAAAGCTTGCAGTCTCAATTTTTTTATAGAATGTTCAAAGATGTTCAATGTGAACACCGTTAGTCATACGCCATACATCAAGCCGATAGTCAAATTCCTGCTAAAATGTGCTCCAGCATTGTGTTGTCTATGATTGCAAGTTGCAACAACTTACATTATTCAGCCTTGAGATCAGCTACATCTTTTGGAAGGGGGAGGCGCATAGACCAGTGCTTTCATAAAACCCACAAAAAGAAGTTGCAGGGTGTGACATCTGGAGACCTAGGATATCAGGCAAGAGAACACGATCATCAAGTGTGTTGTTGTTGTTTACCCGACCCCTTCCAAGAGATGGGGGCATGGAGGAAGACCATGGAGCCCCAGAAGCCGGGAAACTCCCCAGAGTCTGGACCAGAGGTTGTAAAGAGACAGAGAGTCGCCAAAGAGTGAGCGATGCAAAGAGTCCGTAGCTGGACAGTGCAGAATGAGATAAGAGGTGTCCTGGGACGAGTGTCCACTGCTGGACCAATCAACAGCCGCCTCAGCATGGTGGTGCGGTCCCCGGCCCCGTTTGGGTTGGGTCAAAATGGCTGTTAGCCTTCCCAAAGGTCCCAGTTACCCCAGGCACTCCTCTTCATCATCAAGTGTCACTGAATCAGTTTTTGAAAGTTCAAGGACACAAAACGCTTTTTCTGGTTGAGTGAAAGCCATTGGTGGATCTAGTTTATTTTAGTTATTTAAGCTACATGAAAATATATGAAAAAAGTATCAGCATGACAAAAAAACTCAATGAATTTAGCATTAAAATGACAACAGTTTCATTCAACTACCATTCATAAGATCAGCAGAAATGAGGACTTGAAATGTGCCCAAGACTTTTGGAACACCCTGTATTGCTGAAAAGGAAATTTCCTCAGGTTTCAGATGAGATCGGTATTTAGCAACATATCATATTTTTCAAAAACCAAATCTACTTTTTTTACCTATTATAAAAATTTTTTGGGATTTTTGAGACCCCTAAAAAATTTGAAAATTTCCATAAGTAAATTTTTATATTGCCAGAAATTTTGTCAAATGATACCACAAAAGAGTAGTTTTCAGACTGTGTTAATGATAGAGTTTGCTTTCCTGGAAAACATGTAATTTTAATTTGATTTCAAGTAGTTGGCTCTTGCTGAAAATTTTGCAAGTTTTGTCATCTGCAACTGGGTTGTTGGATTTTAAACCTTTTTTGGGTAAGAAAATCGAAGAATTAGGGCACAATTTTACATCTTTTGATGTGTAAGGAATTAAGCGTGATCTTTTCACAATTTATGAAGATCAGATGAAAAACAAAGTCACAAATCCATTTTTTAGTAAACTGATTTTGTAACTCAGCAAAAAAAATTTGAGGAAAACATTGAAAACACAAGATCATCAATTGATGATTGCAGGAGGGAAAAAGCTTAAGTAGAAGAATATATACTTTTATATTCTCTCTAATTCATCACTTTCATTTATTCCTAACACAAATGATGACATGAAAGAAAAAACGATTTTAAAACCAATTTGGAGAAAATGTTGTTTCTTTAGTAAAAAAGCTATAATGCAGTCGTGGTACCTTAACACTTTATTGCAGCTTGAGACGAGTGTGCAGTTTTCTTTTGTACTGATAGCTACTTTTTGTACCTAAAGTTTAACACAGTTAGCTAGCATGAGTTTACATGCAAAACTGTACATGCTTAAGTCAAATACATGTGGTGCTCTTGTGTTAATCATTTATCATTGTTCTTTTCATTTTGAATATAGGTTAAATTGTATACATCTGACAAAAATAAACTTTACATGTGCCTCATTCTGTGCCTTGATATTTTTTTAAAGATTCTGAAATTTGGGCTCAGTAATTCAGACTCTCTATTAAATTTGAACATTGTGAGGTTAATCAGAAAAGCTTCTACAACAAGAATATGTGAACTGCATGAAAAATTTAAGTTTGTCAGCGCTAGCAGTTTTCTGATGTACCACATACAATTCTCTACAAAGCAAATGGGGGACAAAACAAACAGCTGCACTGGCAGCTAAAGAGTTTAAAAAAGTATTGGTTGTGGTGTAATATTTACGCTGTAAAATCACTATAGCAGAACAGATTGTTTCACTTGCACAAAAATTCAACTTTATGAATTATGTATAAAAGCATGGGAAAACTTTTCATACTCATGTCAGATATTTCATAACTGACAACCTGTTTGACATATTCCGTCATGAAAAAACACAAAGAAACCAAAACAAAGAAGAAGAAATGACACTACGAATGAATGAGTCAGACTGGGAGTTTTATTTTGACCAATGTGGACCCCTACTAGAAATATGTTTAGGAATTTTGGAAGGTACTTCTAATAGTTACATTAATTTTCAAAGAAGAGTTTCTCCAGAGCACACCAGAAACGTTAAACAGCTTGATGAAGTAGCAACGAAACAATGAGACAAAGACAGTCTCCAATGGGAAAAGTTATGTATTGAAGATCAATCATCAACGTCAGATTTTGATCCACTAGCAAAAAACACAAAAACAGTGGTAAAACTACAAGAAACTGACAACTTTCAAGGAACCATGCACTGATACACGAGCAGTATCAAATTTCTGATAAAGCTTAGATTGAATTCAGAATTTAATACAAATGTTATTGACAGAAGATGCTATGTGAATGGACATAAAAAAATACTCATGATGACAAAAATGGGTGAAACTTTGCACATGCTAACCTGCCTAAAAGCCACTACTAGGATTATTGCAGAACCTGGAGAATTATATTTATCTCATTTGAATCCAAAAGCAGGGACTGTTCAACAAACTGCAAAAAAAATTTAATAGGCAACTAGCCGCCTCTGTTGGCAGGGTGCCTCCATCACTAACATTGAAAACATCGGTTCGGCCAAGCTGCGCTGGCTTACTCATTGTGGACTTGTGTAAACAGAAACGATAAAATTTTGTTTTTATGCACATTCATAATTCTTTTACTCGTAATGGTATTACTCGCATCCTAATCTCTTAATCAAGACTGGTAATGCTCACAAATAAAGAATCATGTCACGAACTACCATTAATACCTTAAAAAGTGAAAGAGGGAGGGATTGAAACAAAATTAAAAATGATCTAGTAGTGGTCAAATAGTGGTTGTTTTCACAATTATAGTAATAAACTATCTAATGGTAAGTGTTGAATTTACACGTATAAATTTTACATGAAATGTTCTGAGTTTTAAACCCGCAGTCTTTCGATTCAGACCTGACACTCGGTTCATCATGTCATGCTGTTGGTAGTTGCATTCTGTGCCCTTTGCCCTGAGTATTCAGGATTTGCGTTCAAGCGTGCACGCTTCTTGCTTTCATATCGGCGTCGCGTCTTTGCATCGTTGCCGCTGTGCTGTTGCAGCTGCGCTGCATTCTCCATCAGCTAAGCTTTGCTAGCTTGCTGCTTGCCTATACAAATAGACCGAGCCAAAGAAACGTTTGTAAAACGAGATTGATTGGGAAGTTACAACTGTGAGAACGATCAAAATATTTGTGTGAATTTAACTGTTGGAAGATTTGTATAAAATAACCATTGGAGATTGCCATTGCTGTTTGGATTACAAGTTACTGAACGTTCTGTGTATATTTTGGATCGGTTCCGTCATAGTCCGGAAAGCTCAACTGTAATACTTGTTTTTTATTACCTATTTATGCCGCTGGTTTTTCTTATAACATCAGGTGGAAGTGAGCTCTAGATTACGCGTAAGAATTCGGCTATATACACCTGTCTCAGCAGCCTCAGTCTTCCAAAGCTGATTAAAAAGGCTGCTGTTACAGTAAGCTTATTTTGCAATTTGGTGTAACTCCTTTCCTCTTTATAATTGTGGTATTAAGTTCTTTGGCTGCATTATTTGCCTTGTTTTCCGCGTGGCAACAAAAACGGCTATGGCTTCCCCAAACCCATTCACCATATTCTAGTAGGAGTCCATCATATTACTTTCAAACAAATATTCTCTTTAAATTCAGTTTTACAAATTGTTGGGTTTGTGTTTTTTTCTGAATTTTTTTAAACTTGCGATGTTATTACATTGCTTTAAAGTATGGATATAGTTAATTTTACAGGTAGCATATCAACAAAAGAAAAAATCCCTGCTTTATAGTATAGGTCAGCATCACCTGCAGGGCTCCATCACAAACATTGGGATTGAGAATATCGATTCAGCCAGCCTAGCCAGCTGCACCCATTAAGCACTCAAGTGAACTGTAATGAAAAGTTTATGTTATTTCTGTACATACGATTTTCACGACTTGGTGAGTTCCTTTTCCTAATAAAATTCCTCATTTTAAGGTCCTGGCTATGCTTTAGGTCTATGTGCTCTGTTTTTCTTCTTCTTCTTTTGGAAGGGATCCACATTTTCAGATGCTGGCAGTGATGGTACTCAGCCAGCATCATGTGTCGACATCCAAAACTATCAGTCTACGTATTCCTGTAGGTGCTCGATGTACGTGGCATGTCAGAATGATGTGTTCTGCGGTTTGTTCTGCAGCGCCACACTCGCAATTTGATGTAGGAGCAAGGCCCCATTTGTGCATGAACGACTGAAAACACCCAACACCTGCCCGCAAGAGGTTGAGCCTGACCCATGATGATCTGGGCAGACCCATCCCCATTGGCCTAGTGCTTGTCCTAGGAATGAAAGCATGGAGATCAGATGAACACTCCGAGTATTCCGTGCTCCATTTATAGTCAGTCCATTGAGCTGCACGAATATCCAATTTAGTTAGATCTTGCAGTAATTTCCAAGCAGGGGCAAAAAGGGGGCCTAGATTTTAGTCTCTCTCTGTAGCCGTCTGGGGACCCAGCCAATAATTCATGGAGAATATGGCCAGGGTCCAGACTGCTACGATGTGCCAGAGAGAGTGTTGCTCCTAATCGGTGAAGCTCATCCGGCTGGATACCTGCGAGGATGGGTAAATAGTCTGCTGGAGTTGAACGCAGGCATCCAGTGACAATGCGCAATGCATTGTTGAGAACACTATTGATGAGGCGAGTGTGTGCTCTGCGACACCAAACTGGTGCACAGTACTCCGCAGTAGAGTAGACCAGAGATAGAGCGGCTGTACGCAGTGTTTTAGCTCCAGCGCCCCAACCTAAGCCTGCAAGTCATCTCATCAGTGCAACGCGTGTTGTTAGTTTTTTGCGCAATGCCTCGAAGTGGTGACAAAACGTGAGTGATCTGTCCAGTTTAACTCCAAGATAGGTAGGGACTAGACAGAATGGCAAGTGTTTGCCATTGTTGTAGACATTAAGCTCACGTTTGGCTTCTCTGTTGTTCAGGTGAAAGGCTGTCGTCACCGTTTTAGTGTGGCTGAGCTGTAGCCTCCAAGTCTGGAGATATGTTGAGATTGTAGTCATGTCTTGGCTTAAGACCCCCTCCAGGTCCTTCCAGTTATCAGAAGAGTATAACAGTGCCAGATCATCAGCGTAAGCATACCTTCTGGAGACCATTGAAGGAAGATCATACACACAGATATTGAAAAGAAGGGGTGCCAAGACCGATCCCTGTGGGACGCCGTTTTTCAGACATCGCAACCTGCTTCACTTGCTGTCACCGATAGTAAGAGTGAAACTTCTATTCCAGACAAGTTCCATGATCATACAAACCATGTGCTTATCCGGGAGAAGTCTCAGCAGCTTGCAGGTGAGGCCATGATGTCAGACAGTGTCATATGCAGCTGTCAGATCTACAAACACAGCACCGGCCTTCTTTTTTGCCTCAAAAGAATCCTCAATGTTTTGTGTTAGTAAGACAACTTGATCCGCTGTTGATTTACCAGGTCGAAACCCAGCAGAGGGTCAACAATAGGTTCAATACGAGTGTAGATCAGTCATTTGAGGATCTTGTAGGGGACACAGAGCAAGGAGATGGGACGATAGCTCTTTGGGTCCTCTACAGATTTCTTTGGCTTTGGGATCGCAACTGCAAGTGCTCTTCTCCAGACTTTGGGAATTTTGAGTTGGCACAAGCAGGAAGAGAGGAAGCCACGTAACCAGGATTTCAGAGCAGTTCCAGCATGGATTATAAGCGCCCGACCAATAGAGTCAGGGCCTGGAGCTTTCCCTGGCTTAAGGTGTTGGAGAGCGGCAGCAAATTCTCTGGACGAGAAGTCGCCAGAGAGATTCACTGGAGATGGTATCAAAGCCCTCCAACGGTCAGACACTTCTTGAAAAATGAGTCGAGATGACTCATGATCAACACCCTCGTGTTTCCTGTTTCTTACCAGCTGAGCAGCAATGGCGTTAGCTGAAACGAGACAGTTACGGGGGCTGTGTCGTGACCTGCCAGTAAGGTTGTTAATTGTGCTCCATGCCTTTCTGCTTGAGTGTGAGAAGTCGATGTTTTGGACTGCCTCTGACCATCGGTCTCTGCGTTTCTTGTCAAGCCAAGTTATTAGGGCTGTAGCAGCCCTGCTTGACTGGTCTCCAGCACGAGACTGCAGAAACGTTTGGTAGAGGGCCTCACACTTAGCATCCCAATATGGTATGTAGGTGTTACGAAGACCACGTGGGATAGCTTTCTTGGCTGCTTTGCTGATGGTATTGCAAAAGTCCTGGTAGGCCTGATCCACATTTGTTGAATCAGGTGATGGCAAATTCCTTGCAAGCTTGTTTGTCAAGGAGTTATAGTGGCTCCAGTTGGCCTTGCGGAAGTTCCATCGCTTTACAGGCCTTCCCGGTACTGGGAGGGAAAGCCTTGGTGGTGTTATAAGCAAAGGCCGATGTTGTGACCTAGGAAACTTCTCCAAGACGTGTCTGTAAGGCAAGCGACTATCAGGACCAACAGTGGTAAAGGCAAGATCCGGGTTAGTGCCAGTGTTCCAGCGCCCTGAGTGAAAGCTAGGTTCATCCTTGGGATCGTGAAGAAGGGCAAGATTATTGGAGCTTGCCCAGGCCAGTAGGCAGTCTCCATCCGTGCTGTTGGTGTTATAACCCCAGTCGACATGGGGGCAGTTGAAATCAGCAGCATACAGACAAGGGTGAGTGAACACTGGAAGATCAGAAACTTGCAATCGTGTTGGTGGAGGTTTGTAGATGTTAACAATTTTATAACCGTCAACATCCACGCACAACCACTCAGTCTCCGATGTCGTGGGAGATTGATCGTATAAGGTCTATTTTAGCCGCTCATGGACAAACGCGGCAAGGCCATGCTTTCTGCTTAGGGAAAACCCAGCTAGTTGATAGTTTGATAGCACTAGCTTTTCTGCAGATATGCAGTGGGTCTCCTGTAGAAGGATGACGAACGCCTCAAGCTTAATAGCAAGGTGATAAAGAACGTTCATCTTGCTAGCTGTGAGGCCTTTGATGTTCAGTTGTATTATTGAGGGCCCACAGAACTTTTTGATGATGTGTCCTGAAAAGGGCAGTTTATGTGCAACGCACTCATCATCCCGTCCTGAAAAGGACGTTTGCTGATTAGCAGGCCCTTGAACATCGGAATAAGTGGATACCCTTCCGGGTGGGCACATTCGGTTTCCACAGAGCATTAGAGAGGCTTTCCAATTGCTAGGTGTACTCACAACCCATGCTGCGTGAAAGCATATGCCATTGTTCATTGCTTACATGAACCCAAGGGGGCCTTGGGCCTCCCTGAGTTTGAAAATAGGAAGCACGTTTCTGATATTAAGCTATTTTAAAGAAAAATAACAAATGTGTTTTTATGTCATGCAATTTCACACAGGGGCTTTGTTTTCATTTGATTTCTTCTTAAGCTTTCTCAAGTCCTCGCTGGCTAAGCATTATGTTGCATGTTCTTTTCTCTCAGCTTGGCAAGCCTAGGAGAGTTAAAAGAGTTCTTGTTTTTCCCTAAATTTTTAGGTGTGACCTCAGTAGTTTTATAAAGCTATTATACAGCAAAGCATCAATAACATCTTTCATGTGGTATGATTTAACACAGTATTATTGTTTTCTTTTGATTTCCCCTCAAACTTTCTCCAGCCGGTTCTGGCTATGCAATATGTTGCGTGTTCACTTTCCTTGCTTAGGTGTGCTCAAAGGAGTTAAAAGAGTCCTTGCCTTCCCAAAATTTATAGGTTTGATCCCAGTAGCTCTATGAAGGTATCATCAAGCAAAATAGAAAAAATGTTTTCCCAAGTATGGTATGATTTTACCCCAGCAGGTCATGCCATCACTCATGCTGACTTAAAACATCAATTAAGGCAGTTACACCAGCTTCACTGTACAAACATTTGTGAGAGGAACAACAAAAATTTTATAAAACCTTGCACCTAATGGGTAATGTAGCATACAAGCAAAAAAAGGGCATCAACAACTTATTAAGGCTGAATAAACGA
Source organism: Trididemnum clinides (assembly GCA_963675345.1). NCBI lineage: Eukaryota > Metazoa > Chordata > Ascidiacea > Aplousobranchia > Didemnidae > Trididemnum > Trididemnum clinides. The sequence goes on from OY776286.1 coordinate 3,486,998, forward strand.
GAAAATAATAATGAGTATTCGGCCCAACCAATTTTGATTATGACGTCAATCTCATCAAAATTGGTTGGGTGGTATACTCATTCTTGTTTCCTTGTATATTCAGTCTTAATAAATTGTTAATGCCCTTTTTCGCTCAAATGCTTCGTTACCAATTAGGTGCAAGGTTTTATAATTTCTGATCTTAGCTTATTATTTTCAGACTAACAAAAATTTTAGAAAATATAAGCCACAGTTCCTGTGCAAACAATTGTGATCATGTTGGTCAATGAATCAAGACTGATAGTACTCACAAAGAAAAGAATGATGTCACAAACTATCGTTTATACTTTTCAAAACTGTAGGGGGAGGGTGAAATATAGTCAAAAATGATAATGGTCGTTTTGAGAATTCAAGAAATAAGGTATGTAGTGGTAGATCTATTTGATAATTTGGCCATCCTTTGTATTTACATTTGTAATATGAAGTTCTTTGGTTGCGCTGTTAGCTTTAATTTGACCATAGCATAAAAGAGGCCACACCTTTCCCAAAGTCATATTATTTGTAGCAACAAGCACCTATTATGCTCTTTTCAAGAAAAAACATTTCTTTTAATCCAGTTTTACTCACAAATACTATTATTGTTTCATTTTGATCTTGTCTTAAACTTGAGATTTTATTACATTTAACTTTGTCGTAATTCAAATCTCCCCACTCATCAATAAAGATTAGTGTTTCGTATTGATACAAAGAGCCTATTAATTACAAATTTCAGCAATGGGCTTTACCATTTATCTTCACTGTAAAAAGGATAGTGGATAATTATGCCACCTGCTGCTGTTCTCATTATATAGTAGCAAGCATTGTGATGTCATTTAGGATTCTAGGACAAATACCCCCGGACAAATACCCACCGGACAAATACCCACCGGACATATACCCACCGGACAATTAACCCCCTTGCAAAATACCCCCTGGACATATACCCACCACAAGATGAAATGTGAGGAAAAACCCTAACCCTAACCCTAACCCTAACCCTTAAACAAAACAAAAAAAACTGGTGGGTATATGTCCAGGGGGTATTTTGCAAGGGGAATAATTGTCCGGTGGGTATTTGTCCGGGGGTATATGTCCGGTGGGTATTTGTCCGGTGGGTATTTGTCCTGATACCGTCATTTAGGATTATGATGGAACAATGTTTTGTAGAAAGATTCAAAACAGGAAAAAGGAAGCTTACAAAACACTTAAATAAATAATCGCTTGTTGCATTTTGATATAGCATAAGATGTTATAGATTTATTAGTTTAACGTTTATAGAAACGTTTCTAGAAACAAAAATTAACGTTTCTAGAAATGTTACATAAAAGTGTAACAAAAATTAATGTTTCTAGAAACACAACTAATGAAAAAAATCATTATGGGTCGATGTGAATAGCCCCTACATGTCTATCAAGTTTATCACATGCTAGAAATGTCTTATTTGCCCTGTTTTCACATGAAGCATTCTCAAACTAAACAGAAATGTATTCATTAAATTCAGCAAGTGCTTGAAACCATATCAAAATTGTGGGAGTGCGCCAATGTATGGAATATGTATTTTCAGGATTCAGCCATTAAATATTAGGACCACTACTTACAACTTTTTCTTTACTGTAGGCATATTTGTATGAGCTAACGCCTCTGACTGCTCACATGCTGCTTGGTTCTGGCATATATGCAGCCATGCAAAGAGCAAACTAACCCAAATGAAAAACTCATCGTTAAGTTATTGCAATAGCAGGGCCTCCATTAATAATGTTGAGGTTAAGAATATCAAATTAGGTGGCTGCACCAACCTTACTCAATTGCAAAAGAAATAGCTTCAACATTTAAATCATACGTAGCTCGACACTAATATTTACTTGCAAAAAAATAAACAGAACCATCTTTATTCCCTCCATTTTTTCTTTGGGCATCACCTAGTCTTTTACTTGGAATTGGCTACAATTTAAAATGACTAACAACTTCATTTTTTGATGAAGCTTTTTAAATACTTTGATAGATATTGCCAAAGATCCAAACAATCAAGAATAAACAAAATGAATTGAAGGACTTAGGTTTTGTAGAAAGTGCAATTTTGTGAAATGCAGGCATTACAATACTGAGTTTTTTTTTAACCGGTAGGCCACATTTCATAAACGTTTAAAGGCTTGATATTTTCAATGAATCTTTTAGAAAACATAAACAGGTAATGCCAAAGAACAAAGTACTCAAAATGCGCCAAAGAACTGATGTTGTCTAACAACTGCAACTTTGTTAGGTCAAGTAGGATAACAATTTCACTAAAAATATAACATAATGTATGGCAACCAATTTTTGATCGGCCATTGTTAAGTAATCCATAGCCCTAGGTAATTAGAGTCACATATTGCTGGAAAGCAAATTTCCTAACTTTTCAAACAACACTAATTGTTAGTACCTTATTACAATTTTTATGTGCTTCACCAGTTTTAAAGAATAATGAAGCTATTTATCCAGAATGTTGTACGAGGCGACTATTGAGTACCTACCAATCGCAATCTCACTGTTAATGATGGGGTTGCCATCTTAGTTGCTTAGTTGGACCACTCACATAAGAAAACTGAGGTTGCGGGTAAGCAAAAGTATGTTACCCACCGAACAATTTTGCTCCAATAAATCCCCATGACAAGAAAAATAAAATGGCCCCCAGTCCCCAGCAGCTCTTAAATGCGTTAAGGATGCAAAGAATCTCTGGATTAAAACCTGGATGTGATGAGATAGGATTTGATACTTTACATGAGTAAAGTCTTTGTGGGAGGAAAACAGAAGTGTGTGAAGAACTAAGAAAGAGAAGAGTTGATGTGTGCTGCTTGCATAAAGTAAGATGAAAAGGCTAAGGAGCTTGTTTTGTGGGTGCTTAGGAATGAAGATATAAACTGTGGTAGTCAGGAAATGATGAAGGATCAGGAGGGGTTGGAATCTTGGTGAAAGAGAAAATATCTGGAAACAATGTGGAAGTTAGAAAAAAAAGTGACAGAGTAATAGCAATTGTGCCAACTTTGTGTAAAAAAGTGATACAAACAATATGCGCATATGGGCCACCAAGCAAAAGATTAGAGACACTCAGAAAGCTCATTTTTATCATGAAATGGCAAGTGAATGGAACTTGAGAAGTTCTAGTGACATCATAGTTTCTTTGGGGGATTTCAATAGTCATGTGGGAAAATGTGCAAAGGATTTTTAAGGTGTACATGGGGGAATACTATTGGAAAAAAATGATTGCTGGAGTTATGTGATCAAAGAGAGCTGTACGTGGCATACACATAATATTATAAGGCAGACAAAAAAAAATCATTTATAGTGCTGGTGAATGTGAAAGAGAAATTGATTTTGCATTTGTGGGAAAAAAGACAGAAAGTATATAACAGATGTGAAAGTAATTCTATGGGAACTTCAGCATAGGTTGGTGGACATAGATCTGGATAAAAAGAATTTAAAAAAGATTGTGAGAAAACAACGAATCATAAGATTCGGAAGCTGAATGAAAACCAAACAAGACTAAATTTGAAAAAAGAGTAAAAGAACTAGTAAGCACAAATGCTCCTGATTTGTGGAAAACTTTCAAGGATAATGCTCTCAAGGCATGTGATGAAGCATGTGGAAAGAAGAAGTCAAGGAGAAATTGTGGAGACAAGTGGTGATAGAATGAGGAGGTCAAGAATATCATAACAAGAAAGAAAGCATTTAAAGAACTGTGCAGGTTTCCATCAGAAGATAAGCAGAAGAAAATAATACCCAATTTAAAAAATCAAACCAGAAAATTGTTGCTAAAGCTATGAGAATGAAAGCTGAACATGAGTTGAATGACTTATATCAGAATTCTAAGAGTATTTTCTGCTTCTTTAAAACAATAAAGAAAGAATGGCAAGACCTGGAAGGAGGAAGGTGCTTAAAAGGAGATGAGGAGTTGGGTTCTATTGAATGACAGGGCAACAATTTGGAAGGAACACATGGAAAAAATCATGAATGAAGAGAGCAAATAGAATCAGATCATGGAAACTGATGTAATTGAAAGCCTGGTGGAAAAAGTGGCTCACAATGAAATTGTGGAAGCAATGCAAAAGATGAAGTCAGGAAAAGCAACTGGACCATCTGAAGTAAGTGTGAAGATGATCAAGTGGCGAAATCAGGGTTAAAGTGATGATGGGCATGTGTCAGCATGTATTGGATGGTAGAGGCATGAATGAAAAAATAGTGTGATTATGCCTGTCTTTAAAGGAAAGGGTGATGTGATGAGCTGTGGATTATAAAAAGAAATGAAACTGCTAGAAAATGCCATAAAAATTGTCAAAAGGGTACAAAAGAGGCAAATACAAACACTAGTCAATTTGAATAAAATCCACTTTGGATTTGTGCCAGGAAAAGGAATGGTGGATGTGATATTCATCATGAGAAAAATGCAGGAAGAATATCAAAAGAAGAATAAGAAGTTGTATATGGGTTTTGTTGACATGGAAAAAGCTTTTGATAGAGTGCCAAGAAAAGTGATGTAGTGGAAAATGAGAAAGGTTTATCAGAATGGTTCAGGCAGTTATGAGCTTGTATGATAGAGCAAAGACAAGAGGGTAGGATCTGCATATTCAGAAGAATTCGAAATAAAAGTTGGTGTAAATCAAAGATCTGTGCTGTCACTACTATTGTTTGGAAAAATTGTCAATGCTATTACCGACAAAACAGAAAGGAGTGTGGTTATGAATTACTGTATGCAGATGAGTGAAACCATCGAGAACTTAAAAAAACGACTTTGGAATTAGAAGGAAGCACTAGAAAGTAAGGGTTTAAAGGTCAACACCAGAAAAACAAAAATGATGGGTCTGAAAAAAAACTGTCTAAAAGCAAGATAGATTCATGTGGAGTTTGTAGGAGTCATGGCCAATCAGTGTTCTACACAAAATGTGGAAACTGCGTTCATGGCAGATGTGCAAAAATAAAAAGAGCTATCGCTAGGTTGGCAATGTCTTTTGTTTGCTTAAGATTTACAGCACTGATTCTTAACCTTTCCAACACCTGGGACCTCTACTCCTAAAGATATTGGGTTGGGATCTCCTTGTCTGCACAACCTGTAAAGGGGGTGTATGTTCAAAAATCAAACACTATTGTGATAATGCAGATAAGTTGTTTACTACTGGATCTCTAGTTAATTTTAAAAAACTCTCTTTATGAAAGCATAACACAAGTGGTTAGTGAAATATCACAATTTACTCAGCAAAACACAGCACAAATGATAGTCGGTGTTACTTCTGTTCTTGTCCCTTGCAATATACGGGAGGGCCAGAAGTTAAGGGGCAATCTTAAAACTGTAATTTTTTATTGTATATTAAGTATTTATTCAGTTTATACATGTTCACAGTAAGCAATCAACAAATAGAGGTTCTGGAAATGTTTAATTCCATTGATGCACATCTTGTCAACTTTGTAGGGCTTGAAAAAAAAAGCACCTCAAATAATTTCACAATTTCCTGGGCTGCAAGCAGTGACAGGTCGTTCAGGTCTTGGTGAGTCATCTATGAGCCTGTATCTTTGAACCGCTAAATAAGTACGACACGTTTCTGATTTATTTGAATTTTCATAAAAAGTTTTCACAACAAAAACTTTTTGATCTTTGTTTAGTCGCTGAGTTTTTTCTTCCATTTTTAGGGTAAGAGTTGAACTGCAATGAAAAATACTGAATATGACATTTTAAACTGCATGCATGAACAGGAACATATCCATAAATATTAATAATCACACATTCACAGATGGAAACAAGCTAAGTTTAATAAAAACAACAAACATAAACCAGCTAGATATAAACATTATTAATCCCAGCACTTGTTAGATTTGTAGATAAGCAATTTGTGTGTCACTGCCCCCTAACTTCTGGCCCACCCTGTACTGCACCAAAATTCTATCAGTGAGGAGGAGCTGAACTTGTTCTTTGCAGCTTGAGAACTCTGCAATTCCAGATGTTGCTCATGAAGATTGAGCTGCTCATTGTCGTTCATCTCAGCAATAAAAGGCTGCTGAATCCAAGCTGAAGAAGGTTCCATTTTTTCCAGATATTCCAGATGTTGGAAAGTAATCTTCCATTTTTCTCTCGAGGTTGCTTATGTGATCATCAATTAAAGCAGTCAGCCATTGGTTAGTTTCTTGATCACCAATTTGAGTGTCCAACAGTAAAAACATAGCTATCTTTTTACTATCTTTTTCCATAAGGATAACTACTTTTTGAAGGCGAAGACCTTCTCTGCACCCTCTAAGATTTTTTTTTCCCTGCAGAGAATAACTGAGTTCATTTAAAGACTAAAGGTGTCTGCCAAATAAAAGTCCTTCAACTGGAATCTATTGTCATCAAATAATGTAGCAAGTTCCACTGACCCATGCTCACGAAGGAACATGCAACTTCAGTGACAGGTTCTGCAACATGAGAGAGCACTTTTCCTTGCGATAATCATCGCACTTCGGTGTGGAAAAAAGGTACTGGTGCTCCTTTCCAAGGTCGTTGCAAAATGCTTTGAATGATCAGGAATTCACAGCCCTGCCTCAAATGAAATTCACAGCCTCTACTACAGAATCAAGAACACTTTTCAATTCAAGTGGGAGTGTCTTACAAGCTAAGGCGTATTTATGAATAGTACAGTGACTTGATACTGTATGCGGAACAACTTGTTTTATTAAGGCTACAAAACCAGATCGATGCCCTATCATAACGTACCATCTTTGCATACCAATCCCACTTTATTCCATGCTATTGAATTTCCACAAAGAAATGCATTTATGAGATCAAAAATGTCTTTAGCTCTAGTTTTCTCCTTCATTTCTTGACAAAACAAAAACTCGTCCACAATTGCGCATTTTTTAACAAATCTTACCTATGCTACTAATTGGCTTATTAACTTGATATCTGTTGTTTCATCAAATTGAAGAGTTATTCTACATGGGCTATCTTGGATTTGACCAATAAGCTGACTTAAAATGTCATTTTCTATATCTGCAATCCTGTTCTTTACAGTGTCATCAGACAAGAGAACTGAGTCTATTCTTTTGTCCTCATTTCGGCCAAGTAATATTTGTGCCATTTTTACTGCACTTGGCTTTATCAGTTTCTCACCAGCAGTGTGAGGTACTTTTGTTTTTGCTGTTATCAAAGAAACTTTATATGAAGCGTGCAGGAATGGTTGAGAAGTTAGGAAAAATCCTAATGCAGGGAGCATTTCCCCCTACATCATAATGAGCTCTTTTCACTTTGAACGTTTCAACTGAGTTCGTATTCTCTTTATGCTTCAGTTCCTTGTGTCTCTTCAACTTTGAAGGCTTTAAGGAATCATTGCCCAAAATGGTATTGCACAATATGCACTGAGCATTGTCAAGTTTATCACAACCCATGACTTTTGTGAAACCATACTAAACGTAAAAATCGTCCCAGAGACGTATTTTATGTCTATTTTTCACAGCCATTAGTAAACAAAATGATTATGACCTAAGGAAGCGACAATAATGACTAATTGAAAAGTCTTAATTACCGGCATACTAAAAGCAGCTAAATCATACAAATTCACTTTTGTGGTAATAACATGTAAAATGCAGAAATGATATAGCAAATACTAAAAGGAAACGGGCATAGTGATTGTCTTAAATTCCATCCGCTCCTTCATTGCTTAGGTTGTAAAATTCTATTCAGGCCAGTAGCAACTAGCTATAAGATATCAGAAAGCTGCTGGGAGAAAATTAGATGCTCTGGTATTCCGCAGTACCTAAAGTTTTCTGTTTCTTCCTTTTGTGCAGTGGGGTTGTGGGTAGAGCTAAAAGAGAAAGTGCCACAACTGCAATTTTTATACTTCAACCTTCAAATGCTTTATTAAACCTTATCTTTATCAGCTAGGGATTTAATGTTTAACCCTCAATACAGAAACAACTAGTTGGATGATCATATGCTTCTCCAAAGGCGTTAGTTGCATCATTCTCACCAGAATCATCTTAGCTACTGCTGTCAGTTTTCAACTACTTCTTCAATGCTATTGTCTAAGCTTACATAACTGCATTCTTCATAAAAGAGTCACCACTACATAGCTTTATCCACCTAACTAATTTTTAAATCTAGAAGCGACAAACATCAGTCTTTCTATTACAAAACCTTGAAACAGGTGTAGCGGTGGGATTGTTTTTCTTACACTGGTCTATTGCATCATAATATGTAGTAAAAAACTAGAAACGATGATCTATTGCATCAGACTAAAATAAATAATTTGTTCACCATCAAAACGATGTGATACTGCACATGTCTGACTATAGGTAGCATGTTACTGTAAAACCACTGTTATTATGATTGGTGTTTGTTTTTATTTGGGCATTTGAGGGTTAAAAAATACAGTTTGGCATTCCTTCTAAGGACCCCATGATTTTTCACTGGGGACCCCATTAAGAATCACTAATTTAGAGGAATAATACAAAAGACAGTGGATTTGATTAAGAAATTGCGCCATGACATGGAGACAGTGAATGAATTTTGTTATTTAGAAGAAATAAATTCTAGTGATGGTTGTGAAGCTGCAGTCACAGCAAAAGTAAGAACTGATTGGTTAAGATTCAAAGAATGGTTTCTGCTGAAGATGAAAGGTAAAGTTTGTCATTGTTGCATAAGACTAGCAATACTTTATGGAAGTAACGCATGGTGTCCAAACGAGAATGAAAAAGCAATTTTGAGGAGAATGGAGAGAGCTATGGAGAGAGCCATGTGCAGTCAGAAAGTTGTTGACAGGAAGACGACTGAAGAACAGATGGACATGCTGGGGTTGAAGGAAACTATAGACCAGTTAGCAACAGCAAATAGAGTTAGATGGTATAGATATGTGCGGAGGAGCAATAGCAATAGTGTTTTAAGGGATGCTCTGGATTTTGAAGTGAGTGGCAAGAGAAAGCAAGGATGACCAAAGAAGACCTGGAAGAAACAAGTGAAAAAGGAGACAGAGAAGATTGGTTCAAAGAAGGATTCCCTAAATCGAGTAAAGTGGAGAGATGGAGTGTGAGCAATTGCAGAATTAATAGGGTGAATCTGGCCATCTTTGCCAAATAAAAACTAAATAACTGCGACTACATGTATTAAACTGACCTGTTTCTACTAGCTTACCACTTTTTAGGAGGGGTAAAAAGTTACACCACAAGTAACAAAGTTTAATTTTTTTTAGTACAAAAAGTAATACTAAAGATACATATCATATACTATCAGAATTGCCCAGAAATAACCCTTAATTTGGTGAAAAAAATTTGAAAATCGATTGAGAAATAGGACACAAAACAGTTTTTGAGTAAAATAATTTTGTAAAAATGTTGCAATTTTTGAAAACAACATGATATTATGATCAGTGGCAGCAAAAGACTGGGTTAATCGCACCAGATGGCATTACGACATTATAGAGCAAGCTTTAAGCGTTTGAGAGGAAAAGAAAACCTGCTTAAAATGTTTAATAATGAATTACTCGTTGCACTGTCAAATGAGCTTAAATTGTTGTAAAGTTGTTAGTATAGAAATCACCTCATTAATATTCTCTGCAAATGTGTTTAATCACAGTTCTACAACGAGTAGTTTTTGAGAAAATACAGCTAACAAATTGTGCTGCAATCAAGCATTAATTGTGACTTCATCTTAGGCCCCAAAAAGATAAAAGTTTATGTATAGTGATAGATTGAATGTTAGCTTTGATTTAAGCACAAAATGATTTGCTCTGTCAAGAAATGTATTTTTTTTTATATTTTTGATTATGCCATCATAATGATGTCACGAATACCTTTATGACACTCACCCCAGGGTGGCAATCAATCGCACCAAATCAGATGTTTGTACGTCCAGTACTTTTGGAGAAGTTAAAGTGTACTGACGTATGTACAGACAAAATTGCGCTTCATATACTAGATAAAAGACACAGAACTGAAATCAAAATTAAGCATTATTTGTTCTGACAGAACAGTTATCATGACAGGTTGCAATAGAGCCTGTATAGCGTCACTGGATGTTCTACTCCAAACACCATTGCATTGTGCAATATGTTTCCTCTATTGCAATAAAATACCATTGAAAAATGTTTTAGGGGCTGTCAGTGGAGCAACAAAAAGTCCGGACTTTTTTTCAGAGATCACAATCTGCCAGTTGAACGCTTCTGGTTCTATGACATATGACATCATATTAACTTTTTAATCTCACATCCTACTGCTGTTGTTATGTTAACTGCTCTTAATATTTATAGGCTAAGGTAGATTTTTTATTTTGTTCTTTATTCATAGACATATTTACACCCATCGTCTATTCAATAATATTATTACAATTACCCGATTTGATGCTACTTGTAGATTAGGCTGTACGTGTTGTGAAAATATTTAACCTGCAGAGTTTTTGGCTTAATGTTTTTTATGCTGTTAACAGGAACTGATGATGACTAATAGATAGTCGAAATATATTTTCCGTAAATAAAACATAAAGCTGGATGATTGCCTATGTTTAATTATCTTAAAGAAGTGGCATAGCATAGCAATGGGATTGGTTTCAAACTATTTTAATTTCCAAGTGCTTCTTCTCCACAACAGCTTCCAGCAATGATGATTGACAAAAGAGAGCAGTTTGTCCACTTTCCTCTACGTTGGTACCTACAAGCTTATCCTTTGAGATAGTTTTCCAATTCAAATGCACAGGTTTATGAAACTAGGTATGCAATCCTTCTTGTTGCATGTCTACTCTGAGAATAATGCAAGAGCATGATAAAAAGGCAGCTACTACCGCATTGCTTGAAGGCTAACCTTGCAAATCCAACTACTAATTACTGATAACACCATGTAACAAAATTTTGCGAAGGTTTTAGTTGCACGAAAATTTTTTTGTATTGTATTTTGCTACTCTATACTAATTACCAAAATACTAAAATTTTTCCTAAAGTGTCCTTACTTTTGATGAAATGTCGCTTTTTCTGATTTCTCGTTTTACTCAAAAATTTGCTTCATTGATAAGCATAATTTTGTATTAGATATATAAACACGCCAACGCAAAGAATTATTATGCACATATATAGCCTACAAAATGCATTATGCAACAATGCAAACATTCCAGAACAGCTCAGAAGTAGTTATGTTTGCGTGACTTGCATCTATGAACTGAGAAATCTTCTCGTATTATGGACCACAAATAATCCCCCATCATGTTGCAATTCCATCGCCCTTGGTATCTTCTTTCCATATCAGAAATATTCTGGTGAAACCTTTCTCCATGTTCTTCGCTTACGTCATCCTTATTTGGACTAAAAAAATCAAGGTGAGAGTAAGGGAAATGCATTTTCAAGGACATGCAACATCCCATTGTTTTGTATTCCTACATCAGATTGTTCACCAAAAGTTCATAGTTATTGCTTCGTTTATTACCAAGAAAATTTTGAACTACTTCTCGAAATGCCTTCCATGCTCCTGCTTCTCTTGCAGTCATTTTATCTTCAAGTTCTTTACACTGGAGCACTAGTCGAACTTGTGGCCCAGTAAAAATTCTAGCCTTCTTCTTAGCTTCTGACAAAAAAAAAAACAGGGCAGAAATATGCTGAAAACCATTTCAATCTTTATCCATGGCCTTGACAAATTGTTTGACAAGGCCAAGCTTTATGTGCAAAGGGGGCATTAGAATTTTTTCTGAATCTACCAAAGGATCGTGCTTTATATTCTGAGTGCCAGGAATGAAAAACCTTCTCTCTGGCCAATCTTTTTGAGAGTAGTGTTCAGTCACAGCTCGGGAGTCCCATAAACAAAGAAAACAAGAGTGTTTTGTATAACCTCCCTGTAATCCTTTCAAAAACCCAACCATTTTGAAATCTCCACAGAGCTGCCAGTTGTATCTGGCATTGCTAATACTTTCAAGAAGAAACTTTACGTTTTTGTAATCTTTCATTTGGACAGAATGGCCAATGGGTATAGATGGATACTGGTTTCCGTTATGAAGGAGGACTCATTTCAAGCTTCGGGAAGAACTGTCTATAAATAGACCCCACTCCCTTGGGTCATGAGCTATTCTAAATTCTTCAAAAAGGTTATCAACATCGCTGCAGAAGCATAGAGAGCCTGCCATAGAAAAATACCTTGAAAATCTTTCATGCCTTTTTTTCGATGAAGAACTTTGACGTGATAAATCTAACAAGTTCCACTCTTTCAACCTTGAAGTCAGAAGTTCTGCATTTGACTTTGTGAGCCCCATGTCTCTAACTAAATCATCTAGTTCTTGTTGGCTAGAGAGTGTCGTTCTGAATTTCTTCCTGGATGAGATATGTTGAATTCTTCATCAGAGTCTTCTTCCATATCTTGAGACACTGCAGAATCTTCTGGACCTTTATTGCTCAGTGGTTTGGGCAGTGGCAACTCACTGCTATGTGGAACAGGTGCAGCAGAGGATGGTATGTAAGGATATGCAATGTCATGTCGGTTTTTAGTTTTTCTAAATCGTGAGATGTCAACCATATAGAAATAACAGTTATCTATATAGTTTTGGGGTTCTCTCCAGATTCTTGGAATAGCAAATCGCATCGAATGATGGTCTCCCCTAAGCCACCCATCCAAATTTGATCGGCATGTTCCGCAAATCACATGAGGTGCCCAGCTTTTATCTTGGTCACCAATTTTCATGCCAAAATAAATTTCATAAGCATAAGAAAACTTTGCTTCTGCCTTTATTTTATATTTTACCTGTCTTAAACTGATGTATAGACCACAGACATAGCAAAAACAATCAGCAGAAAGCTTACATTTATGTGATGATGACATTCTTCAATTTATCTGCAATTAGGCTACAGCTTTTTATAAAACAAAGCAAAAAACATTGATTAATTTCTTTCAATATTTTGCAATTATTAGGTCATAATAGTATACTTGAAGTGTTTTGTTAGCCCTCCAAGTCTCTTCTGAATTGAAGTGTGTGATTCACGTACTCTGATGATGCTATAAGAAAGTAGCAAAATGTCAGTAAAATGTACCGGTATAGCGGTATCTTGGCTGTTTCGCTTTACTAAAAAAATTGTCATTTTCTTGTAGGATGAGATTATGACAAAAAAAAGATCATTGTTACTCTACAAGCTACAATTATGAAGTTAAAATAATAAGCCACAGTGACGTCACATTTTATCAATAGTAAATTGAATTTAGAATAAAAGGTTGAAAAACAGGGTGCTGAAAGTTTAAAAAACTCAAAATAACATTTTCTAAATGACACTTGTGACAAAAAATTGCCGGAAATGTGTTTTAATTTGCAAAATGTTTTAGAAAATATTAAAAAATCAACACAACTAAATTTTTGTTACATGGTGTAATCAATGATCCTGCAAGTGCATCAAACATAGCAACAACACAATGTGAGTTCAACTTACACATGGGCTATGCAAAAGACTACAGATTTAGAGCAGTAGATATTGCCAATATTGTAACAATATTTACAGAATCTTTTTATCCAGATCTACGACCATCAGCCTGTGCTGCAGTTTCCATGTAATCACTAAAACATCCCTTACACTTTCTGTCTTTCTTTCCCGCAGGCACAAAATCAATTTCTGTTCCACACCCACCTGTTATTTTCTTTCATTCTTTGTTTTGAAACCACGCGTTTGTCACACACAGCTCTTTTTCCTGACACAACTCCAGCAATCTTCTTCCTCCCATGTTTCTTTTCCCAATACCATTTTTCCAAACATATTTCCCACATGCCCATTAAAATCCCTTAAGAAAAAAATGATTCTACAAGAAGTTTTCTAGTCCCATTTGCCATTTAATCATAAAAATAAACGTTCTCCAGGTCTGGTCATTTGCTTTGTGACCCATTTGCACATATTGATCATGCCTTACCAGTGTTAAGAATAGTGAAGCTGCTTACCCAGCATGTTGTAAGAGGTGACTATTGGGTACCTATCATTTCCAGTCTGACTGTCAATAATGGAGTTGCCTGCTTAATTAATTGGTTGCACCACTTATATCAGAAAACTGAGATTGGACGAAAGCAAGGGCATGCTCCCAATAGAAAAATTTGCTCTAGCCAATTCTCATGATGAGAAAAAACAACCAAATGGCCCCCAGTGCTTGTCATCTTTTACATGGGCATGGGTGCAAAGAATTCCAGGTTTAAATCCAAATCTGAATGTCATGGCATAAGATTTGGTATTTTAAATGTGGGAAGACTTTGTGGAAGACAAAAGTGTACATAGAATAAGAAAGGGAAGAAATGATGTGTGCTACATGCAGGAAGTAAGATGGAAAGATCAGGGGCTCATTTTGCAGCTACTCGTGTACAAAAATATAAACTGTAGGGATTAGGAAATGATACACAATCTGGGGGGTTTGGAATCTTGGTGGAAGAAAAACTTAAACAACGTATTTAACTTTATTCCTTTTATTTAGCTTTTCTGGTAATGATAACGTTTATTCAAGTTGATACAAGTTCTTAGTCACCTATGTTCGTCATAATCGCAAATTTAGTGATGGAGAATGTAGAGGAAGGAGCAATGTCAACCTTTTTAAACCCACCTAAATTTTGGAGGAGATATGTTCATGACACGTTTGTTATTATTAAAAAAACAGAAGTTTATAGATTTCATAATTATATTAATGACGTTGAAGCCAGTATAAAATTTACCATAGAACATGAGACCAACAATTCCATACCTTTTTTGGATGTCTGTGTTACTCGAGAAGCTAGTGAGGGGTTAATGACAAAGATTTATAAAAAGCCAACCCACACTAACAAATATCTAAACTTCAACTCAGCACATTCCATGAGTCAGAAGCAAGGACTGGTAAAATGTCTTTTAAAAAGAGCTCACTCACAATTAAATTCCAAGCGAGCAAATAAAACACTAAAAACTTCAAAAATTATGGAAGCTTTATAAAAGAATGATTATCCCAAATGGTTTCTAAAATGCACAGTTAGAAGTTTGAAAAGAAAAACAAATTCATCATTAGCCAGTAACAAGGAAATTAAAACACGTATTGTGCTGCCTTATGTTCCAAAATACTTTTGAGGCTTTGTCAAAATTTTAAGAAATGTAGGAATTTTGGTTTGTAGCAAACCGCATTTAACTTTAAAAGACATTTTACCAAAGGCAAAGACTCGATGGAAAGGTCATCTAGACCTGGTGTAGTTTATCAGATTCCTTGTCGAGATTGCACTGGTATCTACATTGGGGAAACTGGATGGGCTTACATAACAAGATTGGCTGAGAATAAAGAGAATTTAAAGCCAGCAAATCTAGCAAAAGTAGGTGACAACAATAAAAAAAAACAACGTTGGTTAAGCATGTCATCACCAAAGATCACCGAGTTGACTGAGATCATAGCAAAATTTTAACCTTTGAAACAGATTTTACGAAACGCCAATTTCTTAAATCATTTTTTATTCATAATTTTGAAAATGCAATCAATGATAAAGAAAATTGTTTTTATTCTAAAATTTATGATAATTTGGCGTAATCTACAGTTGTTTACTATTCACTTTTAAACTTTTTGTTTTGCCTTTTTCTTTCGATTGTGTAAAACACTATTTATATTGCCTCACTCATGCTTTCGTTTATTATTAGTCCTGATGAAGAACAGCTGTATAGCTGTTCGGAACATTAAGGGATATTGAAGTTTTTGCAAGCTCAGTAAGAACTTGTATCAACTTGAATAAATGTTATTATCACCAGGAGAGCTAAATAAAATGAATTTATCGAAAATACCTGGTAGCCAGAATAACAGTGTATTTAACTTTAGGTAAATCAGTGATGTTGAAACTACATTGCACCTACACAATAAAGTGTAAATGATAGTATCAGCCCTCAGCTTCTTATGCCTAGTGCACAACAGCTACCATTTCATCCTACATTTAACTAAATTAAGCTCAGACTTGTCTGGTGTAAAAACTAATACTTTAAATTCAAGATACAACCCATCAGGCCAAGTCTAATGCCTTCTTCAGGACAGACCTGTGGTCAACCGCCTATAGGTATTGCTCAGAAACCAAATTAATTTGTATTTTAATGGTGAGAGGCTTCAAGTTATATACTAGCAAGATAACTTACGTTCTATAGCTGTGCCATTGCATGTACCAATTTTTAAACATAACTAATTTAGTTTTGCATCAATTTGCAAAATCTGCACAGTTGTTCTACATGAACATTAAAAATAAATATTTTGTGCTGTAAAGTAAAATGATCTGAGCAAGTTAGGGTTGCCACTTTCCAAAACCTCTGCTTTAGCACAAACTAAAAAAATTTCACAATAAAGTTAACAACCACCTCTTTTTAAACACACTAAAACCTGCCTCTTTTTTGCAGGAAACAAACGATTTGAATGCATCTGCCTGTTGAACCGCTTCACTGCTTCCCAGCATCCAGGGTGGGGACAAATTTGCCACCCACAACCAAAACTCTTTGCTTGTTGAATTGACTCAGATGGCATCATTTTTTATACCACACTACAATCCTGTAAGCTTGAGCTGATCACTTCAATTCACAATACACAAGAATATGCTTTACGCAAAATTAATCAGCCTGAACACCACAAAAACATGAAAAATAGAAATATTATTTATGACGTCCCAACCAAATGTAGATCTATGTTGCCCAAGTGGCATTTTCTACATCTGAAATTGTTAAAACTATTTCTTTCATTTCTGCTATCAAACAGTTGAGAGCATCCAGCGTTACAATTTAATGAAGAAATATAAAACCAATCAATGCAAACAAATTTCAAGCATATAAGTAGTCTTAACTAGCATAATATATGTTACCATGAATTTTTGAAATAACCTTACCATAATCTCACCTGCCTATTAATGAAATAACATGACAAAAAGCGTCATAAAAAGTCCATCAAGCTGTTAATTAACTTGCATTGCCTGTTGGACCCCTGTCAGTCATATCACAACACAGAAAATTAACTTAGCTTGCCGAATCAGCTGCATCAAAAAACAGAAAAACAGCAATAAAATGTATCGTTAACTGCTTGTATTTTGATTTGGCTGATTGCTGATCCTAAACAACATGCAGCCTGAATGTTACGTTTATTGAAAAGTACCCCACTATAGCAAAGCATTTTTCAAAAAATAAGGAATCTTCCGTAGTGAATTTTTCTTTGACAATAAAAGTCAAAATGCTTTGGGATCTTCTTTACTATGTGCACAGTCATCCCTGCCTTAAGTCAACACTGATTTGTTTAAGCCCCAAAATATCTATTCTGAAGTTTTACTTTTACACTATTTATTAGAGGCCTTTCTGCTCTGCTTAGCACAAGAACCCAAAACGACATCAGGTCTAACTGCACTTATTATAAAGCAAAAAGTTTCTACAGCATACCAACTATGTTTTGTAATGTGACCAAAAACACTTAACATGTAGTACTAACAACTAATCAAATATTCCTATTCATATTTGAACAAGAATAGCAGAATATTTTTGAAACAAAATCAGCTGTTTTGTATTTCCATAAAACCTTCCTTTCAAAATTGAAAACCTAGTATTTCAGCTTTTTCCATTGACAAGGCTGAAACACATTTAAAATGCAGCCAAGAATACATAGATTTCTAAATATGGTGATGCCTCACCAGCATTCTCAACTTCCTTTCAATCCACAGTATCTCCTATGCCAGTATCTCCTATGCCAGCCATCCACAGGTCTCCCACAAAAAATCAAATTTGTACTAGCATATTGTAGGCCAGTCTATCTACAGTGTTTTCTGCATAAAATCCAAATATACCCTTCTGGGCAATTTTAGAATATGCCATCGATCTATTGCTGCATTACTCCATAGACCTGATATAGGGGCAACAATTTCGACTCATATCACATAGGCACCTCACATGTCTCAATTGCATTACGCTGGAATCAACATACAGGGATAGCATATAAGTATAACGTTAGCATATTACACTCAGTATAACACAAAATAACAATGTAAAGCAATGTTGTTTCAGGTTCCTGACCCTTATCAGTTGTATGCTTATTTTCTGCAATTGCTGTACAAAACATTCCCACCATGCAGCAATGGATTAGCACAGCGGTCGGGAACCTTGTGAACGCAGTGTGCCAGTTTACAAATAATATCAAAATGAAAGCAACTTTGCGTGCCAAACATTTCAATGCATTTGGTTTGCATAGTTAACTACCTGACTTGTATAGTAAACGGATAAAAGACAAATTTGTTTAATTAATTTTATTGGATGTCAAATACAGTCTAAAGAGTTGCTTTTTACTGATATCCTTGTCCTTCCTCAGCTTTGTAATATTGGGGGTAAATTTGGAAACTTTAACTTGAACACGTGCTTCCAAATTTTCTTCCGCGTGTGAAAATTATTATTCACACAAACAGGTGGATCTGAAAGCAGACAGCAATGCTATTGCCATCTTCATCAGACAGCTAAATTTCTCTGGCAAAGATTCCCAACATGTTAAAATGTTTTTTGCTTGTTTTCAACTGTTTCCAGCGATTTCCACAAATCAACAAATTTTGATGTCCACAATGAAGATGCTTTGAAATCGATCAGCTCTATCTGGAAGACTTCAATATCCATCCATTCAAATGCATGTAAGTTCAAATCTTCCTTGTTGTCTCATCATAGCAGGTGCGCTGTCTATTGTAACTGAGAATATCTTTATATCAATACCTCTTTCTTCAAAATTCTTGGTGAAGGTGTCAAATATATCATTTCCTTTAGTAGTACCATGCATAGGTTTCAAGCAACAAAGTTCTTCATGTACCTCGCCCTTACTGCAGTACCTAACTATAACTGCTAACCGTGGATTATCATTTACATCTATGCTTTCTTCAAGAGCCACACTGAAAACATTTGCAGCTTTTAATGCAACAGTTTGCTGCTCAGTTACATTGGTAGACATGTTCGTAATGTGTCTCTCTACTGTTCCAAGAAAAACAGGCTATCCTTGAAATTATGGTGCATTGGTTTGGCAAATGATCAAACAACACTTCAGTACAACTGAGAAAGGTCACCTTTACAAACACCCCATCAGTAAATGGCTTTCCATGTTTAGCAGTGCCTTCTGCGACTTTATAGCCACCTTTGATTGTTTGATTCGTCCTACGAATCACTTTCTTGAAAATGCTGCTTTGCTTATCGTAGTGGGAAACTGCCTTTTTTAGAGATTCAATCTTCTCTGCATTGTCCTTGATGGATCTCTCGTGCTTCGTTTCAAAATGTCATTTTGTGCCTAATGGTCGGCAAATGACGTTTTGACAACAAAGAGCCCACACAGCTTGGTTGTCTCAAGAAACAAATGCAAAATCTGTTGTCCAGAATTCTTGGAATGATCTTAGATCTAATTTAAATTTCTTGGAAGAGGCCACTAAGCCTGATTTCATAGGCCTAAATCTGTAAATTTTTAGGCTGAGAGGTTACTTTTTAAAATCAATTAACAAACAACAGTAAGCAGGCAAACATTTTAATAAAAAGTATTCACACGTTATCACCAAAACATTCAGCCCTCATCAGAAATATATGTAACTAACACAACTGTTCTGCAATGACAGCTGGTAAAATAAGCATTGCTATAAATATTGCTATATGACGAAAACCAAGGCGTATCTACACTTCAACTATATTCGTTACTGCGCAGTGGCACATCTTTGTTTATTCTAAATTGTTAGTGATCATAGCAACTGGCATGAGCAATTTTTTTTGCTCTCACAGCGAGCCAGTAGTGAGTGCAAACGGTAGGGTCAGAACAGACATCGCCACACAGAAATTGCCTTGTGGATTGCATGCTTGACCAATTTTAAGACTGTTGATTTCCTGCAGTGCGGACAGTTTGAGCTTACAAGTGCAACGCGCACGCTTAAAGTGTAAATTTAGTGTGCGCGTGAAATAACTTGGTGTGCCATCAAAAATCCTCTTGCGTGCCAGGGGTTGCCCACCCCTGGATTAGCAGCATAATCTCAAATTGCCCAGAAAGGTATCTTTGGATTTTATGTGAGAAAACTGTGGATGGACAAGCCTACAATGTGCTAGTACAGATTTAATTTTATGTGGGAGACCCATGGATGGTTGGCATGTGAAATGCTGGTGTGGACTGAGGAAAGTTGAGGATGCTGGCATTCTCAACCTCCCTCAATGTAGCAATTCCTTTGATTAATGCAGAAATTCCTTTTATTGCATTAATAGATGTATTTCAACAATATTTTAATCTGATATTTTAAGTTTTGCAATAGCAATTGTATATATATTTTAACAATATTTTAAGTTTTGCAATAGCAATTGTATATAGGAGCAAGTTTTTTTCAAGTATTCCAAAAACAACTCTTGACAATATGCCATATATCTATTAGCCAGTTTTAACAGCATTGTCCAGTATACATTAGTAATGTTGGGAAAAGGGCTCCTATTGGTATTATTATGGTAAAAAATATCAATTTAACTGCTATATTGACTTCACTTATAAAATAATTGTGACAGCATCACACTTTATTCATAACAGGATTCAAGTCAAAACATTTGAGGTCTAAGGCTTTTGTGGCCCTCTCCCTTCCGTATAACTTTAGAAGCATTGATTGGGCCTCACAAATTGTTCTAACAACTGTTATATGAGTGAAGTCAGCTATGCTGGCTTAACTGTATTCTCTATCTTGATGTCACTGACAGGATCCCTGCAAGTAACACAAACTAGTTTGAAATAATGTTCAAAGATAGTGATTGCTAACTTGACCCATTTGCTGTTTTCCTGCTGTAGCAATACTGCTAAAGTAGCATAAAGGCTATGTCCCTAAGTCAATGTAATAATAGCTATTCATTTTTACAATGGTTTTCATGTTTGCCTATAAGATGCTTTACAGTAAAATGAGCTTTCAATACTATAACTAGTAACTACTCACCAACATGTACTTGCAATTAGCCTACCTTCTACAGGCTTACCTTCCTAAATTAGGACTTCAGATCGATTAATTACAACATTTTGTTACTTAAACATATTCACAATCCTCTAATTAAATTCTATCAGCAAAAACATTGCCATGAAGTAATGAAAAGCTATGCCTTTTGCAACTATGGTTCAGAAAAAATCTGCTTTTACAAAGTCCAGATTCTTAGACCAGCTATTTCATTAAGCCAAAAAAATCCAATTGTGCAAGCATTCACCCTGTACGTTTGGTAGCTTAGCAAAAAATGCAATAGCTTATGGATGTGTTGGGTTGACTAAACGTTCTTGACCAATTGTTTGTCTCTTGCTTTTATGATAAAGTTGTTGGCATTAAATCAGTTAATACAGCAAAAATAATCTTATTCAGAAACAAAAGATTGTGTGACCATGCACTGCTTACCAAGTTTTTAGAAGTAGTATTATTGGACCAAGCTCAGTACTGCACCAAACTTTCCTTCTAATCCAAACAACAAAAATAAGCATCAAAAGGGTGATGATAAGTTTAGTGCTATTGCAAATGTGGTAAATAGGTGCATGTTAGATGTGCCAAAAAAAGGAGAGTGACTTCAACTCTGGTAACAGTAATACGAAATTAATGTGTTTGCATGCTTTAGGTTTTTTGGGGGTACAATTAGTCATTTCGTGCATATGTATTCATTGCATGTGTAAGTTCTAGAAAGCAATGTATTTGCATTCTCTCAGAAGGGCCATATGATGGGCTGAAAACGTTTAGAATTTAAATATAAATGTTTAATATGTTGATTCTGTGACATATTGTAGCCATTTGGAGAAAAGCAAATACCTCCTTACCAAAATAATAGTACAGGGTGGGCCAATAAAATGTTACCACTTTTTGAATCCTTGCTATTTCCAAAATAGATTTTTTTTATTCTCAAAAATACTAACAACAAAACATTGAATTCTCACACCAATGGATCGAAAACAATATACTGTGAAGGAGAGAGTAAAGATCGTGGAAGCATATTTTGAATTAAAATTGGTAACCCAGACTCAGTGACGATTCGTCATTGACATTCCGGAAAGAAATCCTCCATGTATACTCACAATCAGACATCTTCTTCGAAAATTCAGAAAAACAGGATATGCGACCAAAGCGAATAAAGGACATAGTGGTAGGCCAAGGTCTGCAAGAACAGCCATTAACACAGAGATCGTGAGACAGCGTCTGGAGGAATCACCAAGAAAATCGACCAGATGTTTGTCAGAGGAAGACTGCCCTCTCAAGGACCACTCTCAGACGCATACTGAACACAGATCTTTATTTCTTTCCCTACAGAGTTCAGATTTTACAAATTCATTGATATTAAATGTTGGTTTAATGTTTCTTAAAACAAATCTTTGAATAAAAATTTTGAATAAATTCACTTTTGAAAACTTGGGTATGATTGAAAAGTGGTAACATTTTATTGGCCCACCCTGTATATTACAAAGTATAGCCTCACACTGTTAATCATAAAATTGCAGAAACAATACTGCCAGAAAATACTTACACACCAATGGCATTTGAAAAAGGTGTAGATATTTGTTCCAATATTAAGTGCAATAAAAATAATTCATCAGACACAAAAAAAAAGACTAAGAAACTATTGCTTACACCTAAGCCAATAGTATTTAGAACTGGCAAGTTAGTATGCTTGGTAACTGATCAAATTAACACATTGTTTGAGGTGATTAGTCAAAAGTAATGGTTTCTGTTTGGAGCTACACAGCAGCAATGATTGGCTTTTATTGCCATTCTGTAACATGAAAACAAGAAATTTAGTAAAGTAAGTGCCGCTTATTATGACCACGGATAATATGACCAGCCGCTTATTATGACCAATTTGGTACAGTCCGGAATTTCTCCATTTAAAATTCTCCGTTTAATATGACCAAATTTTGGATAATATGACCAACATTTTCTCCATCTTTCTTGTTACAGTACAGTATTTTTTCCCGCCACGCACTTATAATTTCGCCTTTTCAACATATTGTTACACACTGTACTAAATTTTACCGTCACTTGTAGTGTTAAAGTACTGTACTTTGTTTTACTGCCAACGTCACACTGTTACTTCGGGTAAACAATGAATTTGACGGTATTTGGACTTCTTGTGGCTTATGGCATTGATTCAGGAGCTGTTATGGCAGCTTCGGTTTTTATAACCATTTGAATATTATGACCAAAATGGTCTGGTCCCAAGGTGGTCATATTAAGCAGCGTCTACTGTAGCCCAAAAAGCTTTGCACACAGAGTACATGAGGTGAATGATGTTACAGAAAGAGGCAAAACTCAGCAACAAATAAGCAAAGATAGCAATTACTGAAGACGTTTCACAAAAACAAGATCGGATAAAGATGAAGGGATAATGAGTCATCCACAGCAACTTCAAAATTTCAGAAAAACCCTCAAAAAATATTAATTGCTTGGAATGGTTATAGCTGCTTAAACAATTTTAAAAAACACACTGACCATAAATTGATACCTCAATAAACAAATTTCAAAAATATTACTCGTTGTACAGAGTTTGTTTTAAGGAAAATGTTAGGTGCCCAATATGGACCTGTAGGGACCCGAAAAATATTTGACTAAATTTAAAATTATTAGATGTGTTTTGCAATCTATTACATAGTCATAATATACACACATACATATATTATTCACATATGCAAGACATGTGCAAGACAAAACCAACAAAAACAAATGGCACAAATTTAACCATTTCAGCAAGTTTGAATGGGTACTGCCACTGGACATTTTTATATTTACAATCAAAGACAAAGCTGTGATAGAAATGGAAAAATTAAAAATGAAATTGTATTATCAAAAATGTGTGTAATTAAAAATCATATAGCGTGGTTAATAGCAAGCCCGACAATTAGATGAGAGATGAAAGATAATCAATAAGCTATCCAATTATGTCCTACCACAATTACAACAACGTCCTGACTATCATTTGCTTATTTTTACAAAAGATGGGGCTCCTTTGCATTACATCAATAGTTTAAGAACTCTACTGAATACACTATCTGGTGGTTGAATTGGTAGACATGGCACAATTAAGTGGGCCCCTAGATCGACTAAATCTTATGCCCATGGGTTTTTTCTAGTGGGGTGCTATGAAGGACCCAGTTTACAACAACAAACCCCATAGTTTGGATGATCTTAAAATGGCAATCACAACGCAGTTTAATGCTATTAACTCAAACAAGGAGTTATGCACCATAGTCTGTAATTTAATTATTTCCTGTATGGCCAACTGCATCAAACAGAATAATTGGCAGTTTGAACATTTATTATAATCATTTATTCTTGTTGTTGTATGTCACGTTTTATAATAATAGAATTTTCGGTTCTATCTCAATCTTAAATTTCTTTTAAAATTGAGGTAGCGTATGATAATCGCTCGGATAATTAGGTCTGACTGCAACTTAATAAAAACTTGGAAAACATTAGCTTCCACTAAAAACATCTTAAACCACGTTAAGAACAGAATAATGTATTTGCAAAAATAATACTTCACGACTTCAAGCTTCTTTGCTCAACGATCTCAGAATTAATCACTTTACTACACAATTAAGAAAATAGCCAAAACTAATTACACCAATAACTGTTCAATACTTGCCACGTCCACAGAATCCACAATAAATTATCACAAAAAAAACAATAGCTCTTCTTACTCCGTCAATCAATCTCTCTCTCTCTCTCTCTCCCTGTTACAATGCTTCTCTCTACTACTTTACTACTAAAAAAAATTCCATCGCCTTATATATAAATCAAAAAAAATTCCAGAAAACTCTAGAACGAAATCACGTGAAAAAAGAAAAAAAGCATTTCAAGTTATGTAATCGGTTAACGAAATTCTTTGAAGAAGCTAGAATCACTAGATCAATCTGGAATTTTATTATGCCATAAACGATTGTGACGTAATAAAGACGTACTTACAGCAAATCCAATTGCGAGGAAAAAAGGTCTTTTTTTTTCAATCAGTAGCTGAGCAAACAAAATAACACAACACTACACGCTAGGGCTACCAACCGTCCAGGTATGGTCAGGACAGTCCCGGAATTGACATCTGGCGTCCCGTGTCCTGCAATGAGCCATGTTTGTCCTGGAATTTACTGACAGCCAAGGTGTTCTAAAATAGAAGGCCATGTAAGCGTGTCAGCTTCGTTCACAACTAGAAACTGATGTAATTTTCTCAAATATTTCTTTGAATAAAAGCGTTTTACATCTGTATGGGTCATTCAAATAAAAGTAAGTTGAAACTTGTGGATAAGACATTTTTTGTCAGCAATGACGCCATAATGACAAAACAATCAAATAGCTAAACAATTGCAAAATGGAGGATAAAACATTATATACAGCAGTCACCTTAATTTGAGACAATCATTCAACTTGATTTATTAATTAAAAAATACGCAGGTAGTTTTAGAACGGTTTGATAACTGTAAGTCACTAAAAGGCAAGTAAAGAAAGAAGGTTAAAAGTTAAGATGAAAATAGGATTTGACTGATTAGTTTGTATAAAGTCAAATTAATATTTAGCCTACTTATTGATATATTTCACATAAAAAAGGAGGTAAAGTGAAAGTATTTAGGTTTCCCTTAAGACCACAAAAAAAAAGAGCTTTGGAGAAAAAAGCTATACCAGCACTAGTGGACCTGTTGTTGTTTTAACTTATAATATATAAGTAGCAAGCTGTATTTTACCATAAAGAATGTCTTTAATTTTAAAATAAAAAAGTGAAACTAAACATAGTTTTAATGTTAATTTTTTTAATTAATACGGTAAGTTAGACAAAGCTATAAAAAACTTTATCCATTGAGATTTGTTCAGAAATTTAGTGAATAAAGTTGAGGTGTGTAGTAATTTTACATAGAAAATATTTTGTGTTTCTTGTTTTTAGTTTATAATGCACTGTTAGTGTGAGGCTTTTTTATGAGCAAATTTTCATTGTCTAGTCACTTTTCAGGCTTGCATGGCCTTCTATTTTAAAACACCTTGTTGACAGCTCTTTTTCTTAGCGAGAATGCATTGATTACTATATTTCCGTAAGGATTACAAATTTTAATATAAACTTTTTGCAGAAAATTTAAATAAAAATTCACTTATGGAAATATACCAAAGATTTACGTTTTCTTTCTTCACAGATGTTATAGAAGTTCTTCATTACTTTTTATGAAATTTTTAATCTCGTGTCATCTTCACAAACCGAGTTTGTTAAGCAAAGTGATAGTAATTCAGAGTGTAGTGTTAATGATACATTGGCACAAACTCTGCCGAAGAAGAAAGTCAAATCTACCAAACAAAATTGTGTTTTCCGATCAGAATGGTTAAAAGAAGAAGGCATGTCATGGCTATCTAAAATTGATGATTTTACTGCAAACTGCACTCTCTGCCAACAGTCCTTTTCTGTTAAATATGACGGTAAATCCACAGTTTCTAGCCATGCTAAATTAACAAAACACAAAAGGACTATTACTGTGCAGAAGCAAAACAAAACTTTGTCTGATTTTTTCGTTAAAACAAACAGTGAAGAGGAACATTTTGTAATTTTAGCGGAACTGGTTTTAACTTATCGTGGGGTTATTTATCATCATAGCTTTGTCAGTCAAGACTGTGGCAATAAACTACTCGCAAAACTGTGTCCTGACTCTGCAGTTGCTTCCAAGCTATCATGTGGCCATGCTAAGGCAGCCAGCTATGTAGAAAGTATTTTGGGGCCTAAAGCACAAGAAATATGCATTCAGGACTTGAAAAATGTGTTCTTTTTCAGCATCGAAACTGATGCTTCAAATAAAGGCAACAAAAATTTTTTCCCTATAGTTGCTCAATATTTTTGCAAAACCAGAGGTGTTGATGCTGTACTAGACTTCTACAATGATAGTAATGAATCTTCTGAAGCAATTGCTCATCGCATAAAGAGTGTTATTGAGAAAAATAACCTTAGCCGATCCTCGGTCTCGTCATACAGTGCCGATAAATGCTTCAGTTAATTACGATAAACATTCTTCAGGTTACCAGAAACTAAAATTAAATAATTCTTATATTGTACAGGTGAATTACAATTGCCATGTTCTCAACAACTGTGTGAAATACGCTTTAAAAGCTTTTATCATCGTTATCAAGACTTATACAGTAGAATTTGCCTATATCAGCACCTCAGGGGGATTGCAAAAAAGTGCCGATATAAGCGAACTGCCGATGTAGACAAATCACTATAAATCATTCCAAAAGTGCCCTTTAATTCAATATAGTGTAGTGTTATTTAGTCAGTTTTACCGCATAATATCATATAACATAAAATCAGCGTAAAGTACTGCACAAACAAAAACATATGTGTTCATTGTACTGTATTTCTTCCTAGCAAAAAAGTCATTTATCTTTAGTTGTTTGGTTTTTGCAATAGATTTATCTACTATGTATTGCTGGATTTTTGTTAGATGACGTAGCATTTCCTCACTGTCGTCATGACTTCTGAGGTATCTATCTAGCTGCCTCATTAACGCCAATGCTTCTGTGAAAGATAAGATGGTGGGTTCAACTTCTTCTACAGAGACATCCTCTTTGTCTTCTTTCTCTTTCTGTACTGTGATATCTTCTCCAGTAGCTCTTAGATCATCTAGTATGCTACTCTCGGTGATTATTTCACGAGTTTGGAGTTTTGAATCATTTTCTGTATAGTCGGAAAAAGTGCATGTTTCTGGAATCAAGCCACCTGCTTGGAGTCTTTCCCAGATCCCTTCAATGTCCTCATCAACATTACTTTCGGTTTCTTCTAGGTTGTCTTCAAGTTCAGGCTAAACAAACATGACTTTTTTAAAACAGTTCTTAATTGCTGTTTCAGAGACTGAATCCCAAGCTTGATTGAGAATCTTCATTGATTCCAAAACATCAATCTTACAGTTAGTTTTTTTTTCTTCAAAAGCTAGGAGACGCATCTTTGCAAGGTTCTTTCTATAATGCGCTTTAAAGCAGCGAATAACACCAGCATCCATTGGTTGGGTTTTGGCAGTGGTGTTAGGAGGCAAAAATACGAGCTTAACATTTGTTAGACCACTCACACTGGGATGGGCTGTGCAGTTGTCAAGCACCAGGGCGATTTTTCTTTCACGTTTTCTCATTTGTAAATCCAGCTTTTTCACCCACTTCTTAAAAATGGTAGAGGTCATCCAAGCTTTGGTGTTATGTTCGTATGGCAATGGCAGTTTCTTGACATTTTTGAAGCATCTTGGATTTGCCGATTTTCAAATTAACAAGAGGTGGTAGCTTTTCGCCAGCCATACTGGCTGTCACCAAAACAGTTAGCCTGTCTTTGGACAGTTTTCCACCTGCGCATTTTTCGTTTTTCATAACGTGAGTCCTGTCAGGTAAACATCTATAGAAAAGCCCAGTTTCGTCTGTGTTGAAGATCTCTTCAGCTTTGAACTGTTTCAATAATGCTGGAAGACGATGTTTTTGCCAGTCATCCATGCCACATTGGTCAACAGACTCTGCTTCACCGTGTAACTTTTTGCATACAACTTCCTGGCTTGATTTCCATCTGTTCACCCAGTTTGCATCTAGTTTGTCAGTATCATCGTAGCCACAAGCTCATGCAAATTCTTGGGCCTTCAACAATAACATTTCTCCACTGACTGGGATTTTTTGATCTCTTACACACCTAAACCATTTTATTAGAGGCTCGTCCACAGCATCAAACTTATGTTTTCGCTTTCTTTTTGCTTCGCTGTTATGTCCTGCTTCAAAGTCAGAGATTATTTTGTCTTTATTTTGCAATATTGACTGCAAGGTTTGTCTTGGAATTTCAAATTCTCTAGCTAGTTTTGTAACGTTTGTAGCATTCCCACTGTTGAACTTGCTAACGATTTCGTACTTTTTCCAAAGCGGGAGACTTCTCCTGTTACTCAACATTTTTCGGCTTGCTGACGGTTTCAAAATTTCTGTTTAAACTGGCTGTTGGTCTCATTACAGTACAACGCAAAGTCTTTGGGCAATTGTGAAGTCACAGTTTTAAAATGCTAGTTAATGCTCGTACAATTACAGTTTGGAAACGTTTCTCGGTCAGCAGCAGATAATCCTTTGTTGTAACTTGCGTTGCAGCGGAATTAACTTGTAGAAGAGATTACAGTCTGGAAGCATGAAGCAAATGCCAATATAAACAAACAAAACACTTCTGCAGAATAAAAAAGAGTGCCGGTATAGGCGAAATGCCGATATAGATAATGAGGATAAAGACGAATTTAAACATACGTGAAACATAGGAATTGTACTGGGACCAAAGGAATTGTGCCGATATAGATGAACTGCCAATATAAACAAAGCCGATATAGGCAAATTCTACTGTAATTTGTTTGCATCATCGGCAAAGAAATCTGAAGTTCTGAGAGACTTTTGTAATTTCCTCGATATGAAATATAAAGAGTTATTAAGACATGTACCTACAAGGTGGCTAAGTCTACTACCTGCTATTGATAGACTGTTATTGTGTTGGCCAGCACTGAAATCATATTTTATATTGCAAGGAGAAGACAATGTCGCTGACATTGTATGGACAAGGTTTTCTTGTGAAGAAAGCCTTAACATTTTGCCACATTGTATTTTACCTTTTTTTTACATAATGTACTAAATATTTTTGAAGAAGCCATTAAACGGCTCGAATCAAATCCTACTACAGCCACAGAAGTGCATGGAATAATGGTGAATGTTGAGGAAAAGTTACAGCAGTGATGGACTGACAAGTTTTATGGAAGTAATGCTACAGAACTTTTTAAGTCTGTCAAAGTCAATTTCTCTGACAGACAAAAATTTACGCAAAAAGTTGATCAGTTTTTTCAACGCAGTTTGTCATACTTACATAAATGGTGTGATTATGAACATTCATTTTTCAAGGACATAGCCCCACTTGCTCTTGATAATGAGATTAAACAGTCAAGCTTGTTGTAACTTGTTGAACACGTGGGTGTAAGTATGGACTGTGATAAATTGTATGAAGAACTGTGTGTGCTGCGAAAGGTTCGCAGTGAACTTTTATGCTTAACTAGTGACGTTTCAAACAGATGGGTGAAGTTCTTTGCCACTCAGCAGCCAGAAGATACACAACTGCTACGTCTTGTACCATTTGTCCTGTCAATTCCAGTAACAAATGCAAAGTGCGAAAGTGTGTTCAGTATTATGAATGCACTTTGGACCAACAGTAGAAACAAGCTAAACTTTAACCTCGTCAAAGCTGAACTTATGATGAAAATGAACTTTCATATGTCATGCAATGAGTTTTATGAGTTTATAAGCAAAGACAAAGCTCTTCTTAAAGCAGCAAAATCACAAGAAAAATACAAATTCAAATGCCAGAAGGACTGATTTTTATGTTTTTTGTCAAAGAAATAAATTTACTTAGTAAAAACCGTACATTTTTCCCTGTTTTAGTGGTTTTTTGCATTTATACCTTTAAGATTCACCATTTTAAAAGTTTTTTTGATGGTGATAAAATTAATTAGAGGCTTGAAGTTAAAATAACGCTGCACAATCATCACTCTATTGCGCGCAGCTCGCACTGTTGCTTTTGATGTCTTTCATGTTTCATAAGCTTCTGTTGCATCAATTTTCAAATTCTTCGTATTTAAGGTGTCTTGGAATTATTAAACACTAAGTTGGTAACCCTACTATACGCATATGTGAAAACTATTCTTACCAGGCAAATTTCCTCATTTGTGGCATTGTATTTTCTATAAATTTGTAGAATGATTAAAATGTTAATGCTTTAGATGAATAATTGTTGAATGCTATTTGAGTACATTAAATGCTATTTACATGAGTGATTATTGATTTGATTTTTGCTCTTCTAACTGTCGGGCTACTTACTGGCCATCCTGTATATCAATGCACATAGTCAGTAGGCTACAATTTGTGAAATGACTGCAATAAAGTATACTAGGATGTCTGTATTTCATAGCCTACATAGACTGAACGTTAATCCCTTATTTAGTACTTCAACATCATTTTTCATAG
This sequence comes from Trididemnum clinides, assembly GCA_963675345.1. Taxonomy (NCBI): domain Eukaryota; kingdom Metazoa; phylum Chordata; class Ascidiacea; order Aplousobranchia; family Didemnidae; genus Trididemnum; species Trididemnum clinides. Next base: position 3,517,935 of record OY776286.1, read on the forward strand.
AATGATTGATAGACAAAACTCACAATACACTTCATAAAGTATGATTGATAGACAAAACTCACAATACAGTTACACAAGACAAACAGAGTAATAAAAGCTGAAATAGCGCAATGCATGTTGAAAATATTAACCTAGAAATCATGCCGTAAATTGACTGCTATACTGTAAGGCATCAGTTAAGTCTGTGCAAACACATTGTTTCTTTCTCTAACTTATATTACAAGCATCTCTACACTGCGACTATCAAAGTGCAGTAGCTAGCGTGTCCACAGCCTGATTGAGATCCTTAAATTCTACAGTAGTTTTGAATTTTACCTGCTAGCTAAATCAAAGTGTTGCCAATTCAAAATTTAGCAATGTTTCTAAAATATTTAAGTTCTTTCTTTTCAAACAGTTTTTACAGCTTTTCTATAATTCTCACTTATGTAATTTCTCTTTTCAATTTCCCAAGCTATTTTCCTCCATAATTTTTTCTAATTCTAGGGAGACCCAATTTTCATTTTTAGGGACCCGAACCAGGTCCCTAAAATGTCTAAAAAAAACCTGCGTTGTACCACAGTACAGGGTGGACCAAAAGTAGAGTGGAAGTTACTTCATTATCTGTTAAAAAGTAGGGTGGAAGTTACTTCATCATTTGTTTGTTGCAAGTTTGAAGGTGGGCATTTAGTGGACTTGATAGATTAAATTTTTAGTGTAAAACGTCTAATATGAACATAAATAACAAATATCTAAGTGTTAACTGTAACCCTACTTTCAGTCCACCCTGTATATCTTGTAGTGTTATCCCTATTACCGTGATTATACTATGAACTTTCCTATGTTGTAATTCATTTGTTAAAGGCTTTTAATCATAATCTTCTAAAAAGTCTGATATAGTTCACACTGTACATAAGATATGCAACATCAGTTTTTAAATCAAAAATTTACTTTAATCTAAACTATCACTTTTTAAAAAGAAAATAATTTTAAAGATGTTCCAAAATTTGAACAAATGTCTGACATCTGCTTTCGTGAGTACATTTTCATGAACGATCTTCTTGATCAGAAAAAATTTTTCCTGTGGCATGTGCCTTGATTTTTTAAGCTTTTAACAAGGCAGCACTAACTTGTATCGGTATGCTATCTTGCTCTGGCTCTGTTAAGTTTTTGAACATCATACAAATATTTTTGACCTAATTCTTGTCAATTGATAAGACATAGTGACCACACAATGCACCATTTAATGATTTAAAAAATAACTCCAATTGACATTACAACAAACAATCACCTTGAGCAACCTCTAACCATTGATTAATTAAACTTAAATTTACTGTGTATCAACTTCAAACTTAATCAAGTGGAGAACATGCAAAGCACTTTTCAAATTTTTTATACTTCCTGGATTCCTTTACTATGCAGTCATTTTTGCAAATACTGAATCAACTAATAGTTCACTTAGATGGATTAGATACATAACGCAAACGTTAGATGATAAAGTTTTTAAACATATTTTCTACCCACCATTCACAACTGGCGAATGACATCATATAGCTCGACACAAACATTACGTGGACAACTTAAAATCCAATCTGCAACAATGCATCATTAATCTTGGAAGTTTCAAAGTAGGTGCTCAAGCTTGCACATATTGGAGATACCCCAGCAAATAAGAGTGAAAAAGTTTCAAATTTACATGAATTAGCTATGGAAAAAAAGGACATTTCAATGTCAACAGAAACTGAATGCAAATGCTCATGACTCCTGTGTAACTGCACCAGTTAAAATAAAGTCAGCATCTCTAAATTTGGATAGCACAGTCATACAAATTATCACAAATCCTGAAAATCATGCAAAATCAATCTTCTTGCCCAGAAGTAATCACTGATGATTTATCCATAAAATTAGGTTTAATTAAAAAAGCATAAAATATCTAACTCTTATTTAATATCTTTCCTGCATAAAATATTTACATTAATAAGTGAAAAATAAGTTCAATATATATGACGAATGGAATAATATCACTTTGCCTATTTACAAAAAGCAACCTTGCCATTTTTACAGGCCCAACAGCATTTGAATTTTAATTCTGTCTTTTTAATTAAGTACAGGCTTTCTATTTTCTAATCCTTTTTACTAATGTTTACTTCAAACAATCCTTTTGATTCTTCATCAAACACTGAATATGGGTAAACAAAGATAGTGTGGCAATTTACAGACTGTAAAACAAACTATGTGAAATTAATCATGTTTTTTTCTTATATAGCTTGTAGTGTTGGATCATGAGGGGACCTTTTCATCATTTACTTTCTTCTTTTTTAGATTAACAAAGTTGCTTTCTTAGATTAACAAAGTCTTTTTGATCAAATCCCACCCCTTACATATAATGAACAGTTGAAACAACAAATACAAATTAGTGATCAAAAGACAAGTCAAATTTTTCAGATATGCAGCAGCACTTTATTGTAGTCAATAAAAATTTTAGGTAAGAAGTCAGCAAAATAACATCTAGCAAATGCTAATAAAAGACTTCAGGGTTGTTTTGCAATTGTTGAGAACATTTAATTGGGTCTAAATTAAAGACCACAAATGAAAATACTTTACATTTTAAAAACTTTGTAAGTAAAAATGATTTCCTCAACTAGAATATGCCTAACATTAGAATAGCCTTAAGAATTCCTCAACTAAAATATGTCTTACACAAGCCATGTAGATTTCACATCCTTGGCTCCTGAGTCACAGAGACTCATTTGGATTCTTTTCAACTGATTCTTGAACCTTGGCAATATCATCAAGAGACCTAAATGCTGAACCTGTGGCATTATGACAGCAAAGTTCTACAATGCAAGACACCTAAAAAAATTCTAAATATAAAAGAGTCACAAGATTTTTAAACACAATGTGAACACCATACACAAAAAAAAACTCAAACTGAAACAAATTCATTTATGTGTGTTTAGTGTTTATGTCTCTTTTACTTTACTTATTGGTTTCCATACGATTTGTGAGTCTTTTATAAATTTAGACAACGCATTGTCAAACCTGTGGGGCAGAATTCTGTCAAATAATTATTTGTTACAATAGCTCTGCAATTAAAATTTTAGTTTTGTTTTTGACAAAAGTTTATTAATGGTAAAGCAAACAAACGAAGTTTGATCTAGTGATTGTTTTGCATTAAAAAATCAATAAACTAATTATTACTGAAAGTGTAAATTATCCAAACAGACATCTCCAATTACAGCCTGTGCATTCTGTGTTTTATCTTTAGTTTATTACTATGGCATTTTGTATTTTGGACTTTCTAATCCAAAAACTAATTAACTACATTGACTCCTCGATGCATACACTAGTTAACCTATCTTTAAAAACTTTGACATCACTTAAAGAAATTACACTTTTTAAATACCAAATTATGTAGTGACTGTGAAATTGCACTTCTTATTCACAAATGTGTTCTGCTACTCAAACATCCCCTCTTAAGAAGAAAGTTAGTTATAGGTGCAAAAAATTATTAGTGTTGCTACACTAATTACTTGGAACAATCACTTTGCAAACATTAAAAAATTTTAAAAATAACAACTTTAAAGTGAAAACTTTAAATTTATTATTTGGCAGGGGCTATTTTGCTATCAGCAGCATTTTACCCTTGGAGGCTATTTTGCCGTCACACATTTGTAATTGGTCAACTTTAATAACATATTAAACATGTGACTTTTGGTCATTTCTGATTGGTCAATTTTAATGATCAACCAAAAAACTTACACCCCCAATGTATACTCTCCCACACTGTATGCTCCCTCCCAGTGTACACTACCCTATACATTTATTTATTTACTGAAATACAACACAATGTTTCCAAAGTTGAATCTTAAAAGCACACATATATGGGAGGGAGAAGTTCACATTAAATAAAACAGTAAAACAACAACAATACGAGCATAAGCAGCAAAGTAGAATAACAAGCAAGAGCACAGCAGAAGATCAGCAATATGTTAATGAAGACACACTGCAACAGTTAAACTTTTTCAAGCAATCCTTGAAGGCAGCAAAAGTAGGAGCAGAAGCAACACTCTCAGATAATTTGTTCCAAATTCATGAGGCTCTGTGAGTGAACAAATTATGTAAATGCTCTGTACATGGTCTCCTTAACGACGTAATTGTAAAACCATGGCTACGCAAATTGTATTCACTATGACAACTGAGAAAAAATCACTAAAATTTAAGTCAACATACTCATGAATAATTTTGTACAAAAACATTAAATCAAGTTCAACCCTCCTATACTCCAACGATTTTAGGTTTAGCTTGTTCAGGCAATGAGAGTATGAAGTGTTAGAAATATTACAACAAAAACAAATTTTTTTGGTGAAGCATTTCTGAACAGATTCAATCATAGAAATGTCACTTTTTAGATAGAGGGACCAAATTACAGTGTTATATTCAAGCAGTGGTCTGATGTAGGTAACATATGCTTTGAGAAAAATCCAAACATTCTTGCTACTGAAACAGTGTAAAATTTGGTGTAAACAAATAAAAACTTTAGAGCCAATACTACAAACATGTTGGTGCCATTTAAGGTTACTAGAAATAACAGCACCCAGATCACACACTGCAAAGACTAGAAATGTTTTGATTTCCAATATCATATTGATTACTGGCCTTATCAGCATCAGGTGGCGAATGATAGGTAGATGCTGACATTTTGCTGGGGCAAGTGACAACTGATAGGATTCCATCCACGAAATGACACCAGATTAAACTCTGCTGCAGATCATTACTGCCAGCACTAAAGAGTTTGGCATCGTCAGCATAAAGAAACATACCACTAACAGCATGTTTGGGATGGCAAGCCACAGTCAAACTATTAATAAAGATTAAAAACAAAAGCGGTTCAAGCACACTGCCTGGCAGAACACCACTAGTGACTGATAAAAAAAGATGATAATGTATAATTAATACAAACACGTTGACATCTGTCTGTGATGAAAGCACAAATCCAGTTAAAAGTATTATTTGCAATAAACAATGTAAATGCTTATACCTGACTCATAGCTATTGTACCATTGATTCAAAGCTGCAAGCAGCTGAGTGCATGTAGATCTACGTGGTAAATATCCAAATTGGCTATCAGATAAAAGATTGTTTGAAAATAAATGATCCATTATTTTTTCCGCAACAATACTTTCTGAAATGCGAAACATGACTGAAGTAATTGAGGCAGGCCTATAATTTATGTGCTTATCACAAGAACCCTTTTTATATATAGGTGCAATAATGGCACATTTCCACTCATTTGGTATGACACCTTGATGTAAAGTAAGGTCAAACAAATAAGTCATTATATGCACTAACGAAAACCAACTTGTTTCAGAAAATAAGCAGGAATATTGTCAGGAGATCATGACATAGAAATGTTTAATTTGTGTAAGGCTTTAGCAACATCCACAGTTTTATTTCAATGTCCTGCATATGTCTATGACTGGGCAGGAGGCAGACAGTGTGGAGATCAACACCATTATCATCTATACTTTTTGAAAAACAGAATTAAATAAGCTTGACTTTTTGTCATCTACAGAGAGTAAGGAGCCATCTTCGGATTTGACAGTGGGAATGCTGGTTTTGGTCTGGTAAAACGATCAATTGCTGTAAGCAAACATTCGTAACCATTAGACTGTGGAAGAGGGCCAACTATATCCATATTGATCTCTTGAAAATGAGCAGTGGGCAAAGCATATGGCTTAAATTCACTAAAGTTATGTCGGTGAAGTTTGTTAGCTTGACAAACAGTGCACTCACGAATCCAAGCTCTTATGCCTTTTTTCATGTTAGGCCAAACAAATCTCTGCATTATCAATCAAATTGTAGATTTAATGCCAGGGTGACTCAAAGAATGAAGTTTGTGGAATACATCTTTACAAAAGGAATCTGGCACTACAGTACGAATAGCACTGGTTGAAACATCACACCAAATCAAAGAAGGACCAGTTCTAGACAACGCAAATTGTTCTAATTATAATGACGTAACATTGTTTTTAAGCAAATCTTGAATAACAGCATCAGTTGTTCGACTTAAGCCATTTTCTCATAATCTAAACTATTTTGAAAGTATTTGACAGTGTTAATTTGAACACGTGACAAAGCATCGGCTGTAAAATTCAATGAACCAACCACATGACAAATATCGTTCATGTATTCAGCAATGTAGCTGAGATGGCGAGCTCTACAGGCAAGATCTTGGGATTGAGTGCTCTGAAACGCACAAACCAAAGGTTTGTGATCGGTAAACAACGTGAACTGCTTACATTCCAAAAAATGGCAAAAATGCTTAATGGCAGAATATGCTGCCAACAACTCATGGTCAAAGGTGGGGTATTTCTCTTGAGTCTTATCTAAACGCCAAGAGAAGAAAGCTAAGGGACACCAAACACCTGTTTTATCTGCAATACGGCAGCAATAGCAATATCACTTGCATCAGCATAAATACTCATAAGAGAATGCCAACTCTGCCAACAACTTATGGTCAAAGGTGGGGTATTTCTCTTGAGTCTTACCTAAACGCCGAGAGAAGAAAGCTAAGGGACACCAAACACCTAACTGTTTTATCTGCAATACGGCAGCAATAGCAATATCACTTGCATCAGCATAAATACTCATAGGAGAATGCCAACTCTGCCAACAACTTATGGTCAAAGGTGGGGTATTTCTCTTGAGTCTTACCTAAACGCCGAGAGAAGAAAGCTAAGGGACACCAAACACCTAACTGTTTTATCTGCAATACGGCAGCAATAGCAATATCACTTGCATCAGCATAAATACTCATAGGAGAATGGATCCATTTTCTTATTAATGAACTGAGGTAAAACAGAAACAAGTGAACCAAATTTTTGACTGACTTTAATATGAATTGAATTGACTTTAACTGCAATGAATTGCATTTTCACAACCACCTAAAAACAAAGTCAAATGATTTTAAAACAATTCCAAGATATGCTTAAAGCAAAACTATAAACTTAAAATGTGCCCTAATTAACTAAACTGCGCAAACAAAAAAATCAACCAAAAGCGCTGAAAAGATAAGGTGATACAAGACAACTTAGATCAAAAACACTGTTAACATAAAAACCGGGTTCAAAACCGCTACACTGGCATAAATTTTTTTATTTATGTAATTGTATAATTTTGCATTAGTAGGATTTTTACAAATTGACATTTCAAGATCATCATACCAGTTTTTGACACATTGGTCAAACTCTTTGGACTTGGGTTTATAGGCAGAAATGTTCTCAGGGTCATTTTTACTCTTACAATAAAGATTTAATTTCTATTTTAGTGTTTTAGATAAGTAATGAGTTTTTTTAATTGATTTAGATGAAGTTTCAAGAGAAACACTTTTCAATAACACAGGACAAAATGTCTAAGATGTGATCATACAATAGTTGGGCACAAATCCCACTGGATGTCAAAATCCATTCCCAGTTAACGCCATTTAGCTCTTAGTGAACTGCTGACACTGAAGTTGTTGCAGAGTAAAAGATCAAAAATATTTCCATCACAGTGAGTGGGGTCATCAATTACTTGAGTCAGAGAATCGTTTAGGCAAAATTCAACAAAAGCTTTGTGGTTGAGTCCACCATGACTAACAGGAATGCCCCAATCTATGTGAGGTAAATTAAAATCACCAAGTATAAAAGTTCAAAAATTGACACTAACACAAAGTGTTAACATCTTGCAAACTTGTTCAATATTTTCTACTTTGGTGGCATTAGGAGAAAGATAAAGACACACAAATCTTGTTTTGCATTTTTTTCTATCAGAGGAAATGTAAATTATCATAAATTCAGCACAGTCTAGCATTGTTGGAGGAAAAACTTGGGAACGTTCACTCTGTTGTTATAAACTACTAAACTCCACCTCCTCATCCAGATACATGATCATAATTTAAACAATGGTACCCCAAAGGACAAAATAGAGAGAATCAGGTGTTGTGCAGCTGAGCCATGTTTCAGTGAAGAAAAAAATATCGATTTTGGCATGCATGTTAACAATGTAGTTTTCCAAAATCAATAGCTTGTTCATAATTGATCTGTATTTAGGTATGATATGGGAAGAAAATTGTTATCATTACTACGTGTACTAATCCTTCAACAGATTGGCCCAAAACGTTTGGAACATTCCTTGAAAGGGCTCATTTCATGTTGATTTGTGATACTTTTACAAATATTTTGTTGTTGCGTATTGTTAGGTTGGTTTCTCCATTCTTTTTTTGTTCCTTAAATGTTATACCACTTTTGCTTTCTTTTCTTTCTTTTATAGTGTAATCTGGAATTGGCCAAATTTTAACATTTTCTTGGTCTTGAAGTTTGAGATTTTTTGAGCCTTTAATAAATTCCAAGTTTTTGTTTTTGTTAGAACACTTAATCAGTAAAGATCTATTTTTGTCAGCATTTTTTGAACCAAGCAGTACAATGCTTACAATGTCAGTATGAGACAAAGTAATTGGATTTTCGTACAAACATTTTAACTTGTTGTAGTCATCTTTTACTGAAGTTACAACAGAGTATGATGAGGATTTTGATAAACCAAACATTAGGAAGTTGTTTTTTTGCTTTATTTTATCTTCCTCTTCCTGTTTCTTTGCAAATTGTTGGATAAATAGTGCATCAGCCAAATTATTTTTAATTGTGTTTGCAATTTCAGCACAAGCTTCCAAGCGGCATTCTTTACTATTATTGATTCCACATTTAATTTTTTACTCAATAATTGTGGTGAAATCATTGAAGTCATCTTTGGTCAATAAATTTGCTAGTTTGGCTTTTTGTTTTTGCTGGCATTCTTGACATGTGACATCAAAACTTAAATTGAATTCAAACAGGATTTGCAACTTTGTATCAGATGCAATAGGAAAAACACATTTAGCATGGAGCCATGCTGGACATAACTCACAGCCATATGCTTTATATCCACAATCTTTTATACTGTAGTTTCGACAAATACCACATATATCAATTAAATTTTGCATTATCAAATATTATTTCAAATATTACCAAAAAAATTACTTAACAGCTTAAAGTTCTTATTTACTTTTCAGATAGAATGGCTTATAATCTTATTCAAATAGAATTTAGGCAGTGGCATTTTGTCATTGACAGCATTTTACCCTTAGAGGCTATTTTGCCATGGATTAGTAGTGATTGGTCAATCTTAATGACCAATGTATTGAACATGTGATTTTGGTCATTTCTAATTGGTCAATTTTAATAATTAAAAAAAGGCAGTGGCTATTTCGCCGTCGACGGCAATTTGCCCTTGGAATCTATTTTGCCGTGATCATTCACGTGTGTTTATAAAGCCAAATTTGCTATTATCGCACCAGTGACTCTGTGGTGTAGTGGATAGAGCGCTGGTCTTGAGATACCAAGGTATCGAGTTCGAATCTCAGCTGGCCAGGGCTTTAAAGGAAAGGCAGTGTACACTGAAGGGGCAGGCCCGGTATGTAAATGTACGGGGCAGTGTACACTGCAAGGGAGTGTGCAGGGTGGGGGATAAAGACCTGGGGGAGCAAATTTTTTTTTTGGGTTTTTAAAATTGACCAATCAGAAACGACCAAAAGTCACATGTTTAGTACGTCATTAAGATTGACCAATCACAAACAACTCACGGCAAAATAGTCTCTGAGGGTAAATTGCCGTCGACGGCAAAATAGCCACTGCCTTAAAAAAATTTGGCACTCCCAGTGTCCACCCTCCCACTCTGTACACTCTGTTCCAGTGTACACTATCCTATACATTCATATACCAGGCCTCCCTTTCACCGTGCACTGCTTTTCTCTAAGTGCCCTGCCGGCCAAGAATCCAACACACAACTATTCCATTTCAAGACTGTAGCACTATTCATGCACCACTGCAGAATTGTAGCAATTATGGCAATATGCACACACAAGAATAATTACAGAAAAATAGTCTCTTGAGGGTAAAATGCCGTCAACATCAAAATAGCCACTTCCATACATTTACATATCAGCCCCCCCATCAGTGTACATCACCTTTCTCTAAGCTGCTAAGTGCCCGGCCAACAAAGATTCCAACTAGTAGGCTAGCCATTACATTTCATGGCAGCTGCGCTATCCATGTGCCGCAGCGTCACTGCCAGAATTGCAGCAATTATGGCTATTTAAACACACATAAATGGTGACGACAAAATAGTTTCCATGGGTAAAATGCTATCAAAGGCAAAATAGCCACTTCCTTAAAATAATATTTCCAATATTATTGTTTTACTTTTTATATGTATTAGTTAGGTTTAAACCATCGCAATAGCAATGTGATTGTTTAATGTGCTGTGTTTATTTTTATGCTTCAATATAAATTAGAGTAGAGCTGAATTACCAAGTCTAAGGTAATATCAAGTTTTCAGCTGACAAGATTGACAAAGCTTGCCAGCTAGTTTAGCCTAGCCAATGTCACAAAACAACATCCTATCACAGCCGAAACAAACAAAGCGTTTCAGAATAATTTTGCGTTTAGATGAACGTAGGCCCAAACAACAACCTGTAGTCATCAACTGCAGTCACCAAACAACAAACTACACGTGCTCACTGTCCAGTACTTCATGCGATTAAACTAGTAATTTAAGCTATTTGGTTGTCATGTCAATATATTGGCCACTTGAAATGCTAGCTTAGATATATTGTTCACATATATTTAGAAAATTTGAAAGGTTGAACTTCAGGGTCAAGGATGAAATCAATACGAGGGCAAATCTAAAATTGCGTTAAAGTAAAAATAAATTGTTGCGGACGATAGCCTTAACCTACCAATCATAGATATAAAAATAAGGTAAACTGAAGGTCCCCAAACTTTTTACGCTCTACTCTCCTTTTCTAGAATATTGTCACCTTTTCTAAAAACTTGGAAGATGAAAGAAAAGTCTCAAAATAGCTAAAAATTACCCCTGAAAAAAAGTTTCAGTTCCTCCCTTTATAAATGCAGTGGATTGCTCCCTACAACATGTGAATATGTATGTACTTTTACCGATAATCAGCGGCAACGCCAATTACAAGTGACTTTAATTCATTCCTTTTTTTCAAAGCAAAGAAATAGATTTCATGTGTGTTTTGCTACTAGCGAATGATTTATTTCAGTGCTTGCTTTAAACAAGCAGTACCAACGTCAGTTTAAAAACTAATTCATAGCATAAAGAATTGATTTCGCATTTTCAGATTTTTTGTAAATGAAAATTACACCAAAAAATATATGTACAAACCACGGCGTCGAACCATTTAAATTACTGCTCTGGTTCGGGTTTAGCAAAATTTTATCTTTACCGGTTCAGATTCACTGCTATATAAATTTTGCGGTTTAGACTCGGTTCGAGTTCACCAGTGTCAAATTTTAAAGGTTCTGGTTCAAATGTTAGAAGTTCGGCTACGGTTCAGGTTCAAGAGTAACAGCAATTTAAAGCTGGCTTTTGGTTCAATTTTTTTCCTGTTTTTATTGCACATTTCAACAGCATTTGTTGTAGTTCCTATTTTTCGAGCATTGCACAGTTTTTGTAAAAGAATATTGCCATAAATTTAGTTGGCCAAAACAATAAAAAACGAACTCAACAGAAATTTGACTGGGTTAATGACTATCAAAAGTTGGATGGGCTTATAACACTGGTCTGCGTTTAAATTTTTTTCTCAGAGGTTGGAAGTTTTTTAGCAGTTTTCAGATAATTTTTTCACGTAGAATTCAAATATACAATCAGTTTTGTTCAATTAGGTCAAATTATCTTGCTGTGGGAATTTTAATTTTTTTAAGAATTTATGTTAAAACAACTATCTAGTATGCTATACTTTTATTCCAAATATCATTTTCTCAGTAAAATTTAATACTTGGTTAAAATATAAATGCATGTAAACAAAAAGCGACTTAAACACAAACGAATTGGCGTTTTAAATCTTTCTTTTTATGCTATGGAACATGGATATCTCTTTTGAGACACCAGCAATAGGCTAGTCAGCTAACATAATAATATCCCAACCGCATTGATATCGTTCTTCCATCATGCGAATGTCTTGGTGAAAACGTTCACTTTGCTCTTCACTGTAATCACCTCAGTTTTCTGGAAAGTAATCCAGATGGGAATTTAGGAAATGTATTCTAGTAAACATTCTCGCACCCAAAGCTTGGAAGTTGTGTATAAACTAATAAACTATATATATTCATAGTTTGCAGAAAGTAGAGTATTCATTCTCGAAGCTTTTTGTCTGACACTTTTTAAGAGAATCCATCAGAAATAGAGTGAAAAGGTGAGTGAATCACTTATATAGAGACACAGTTGACGAAAAAGAAAAAAGGGAAAAAAGGCTCTATCATGATTGGTAAAAAAAGCGACCAATGGAAGAAGCGGAAACTAATGTGTAATTTTTAAATCATAAACGAATTTCTTTTGTTTGCATAAATTTGGTTTGGATGTTTTGATGTACGTGGCTTTAACAGTGGAAAGATGAAAAGAAGTACGGCCACGGGCAAGAATGAAAAATTTGTTATCATTATATTCGTGTGCACATGTAGGGTTTTGTAATAGATGTTGTCCAATGGCAGAAATGGAAGTTTCAGTTTGAAAGCTTCTAATTGGCTTGCAAGAGCGGGCCAATGTGCTTCGGTCCTGAGAAATATGCTCCTGGAGAATGGTTTTCGGCACGTGCTGCTTAATCCTCTGTTGTAGTCTTTGAGAAGTACGACCCACGTACCGATTATCGCAGTGGCACAGAAATTGATAAACAATGTTGCTTTGATGTAAAGCGGTAGTACATCATTTTTGGCTGCAGGCAGAAGTTGTCTGGTGGTGTAGACAATGCATGGTTCAACTGCCAAGTAACAGCGTTTGATGGCTGTTTTAATTTGCATTTCGTACCTCATCGAAACATTGCCCAACCATGGCAAGTGAACATAAACTGGGCGTTTCTTCGGACCTAATTGCGTTGGTCTACGAAAATCATTTATGTTCTTGGTTATAACAGTACTGATTACAGCTTCAAAGTAGTCGTTGTTGATAAGGATTGAACGAATGTTGGAAAGTTCATTTTGAAGAGTAGGTTTCGAACAGATGACTATAGCTCTGTGGACAAGAGTTGAAATCAAATTGGTCTTGCGATGGAAGGAGAGAATTTAGATGAGAGAAAAACTCATTGCATTCGTCTTCGTCGTTAAAAACTGCAAAAGTATCGTCGACGTATCGATAATACATAAGAGATTTGTTAACTCTTTTGAAAAGCAAAGCTTTGTAATAATTGACAAAAATGTTGGCAGGAGATGGGCCCAGAGGTGAACCCATAGCAACGCCATCAATCTGTCGGTGCATTGTATTGTTGAAACTGATTTCAATGGAGGAAGCAGCCGTTTGCATCAGCTCAACAAAAACTGCACGAGGAAAAAGAGGCGGAGTAAGCTCGCCATAATACAAAGCATCAGCGCAGATTACAATGGTTTCTGTGAGTGGAACATCAGTAAAAAGGCTACAGACGTCATAGGAGCAGAGAAAGACAGATGGAAGAAAGTAAAAAGTTTTGACTTTGTCAGCAAAAGTAAAGGAATCGGAAATACAATGGGTAGAATAAAATGAAAGAACAGGATCAATAACTGACGTAAGCAGTCCCGTAGCACTCCAACTTCGGGCCCCCCCCCAAAGTAAGCGCAAGAGCCCCTGCGCACAGGTCATATCAGTTTAGAGGTGTAAAATTGAAAAGCTGCATTAAGAAAATACACCACAATTTGTACATAAGTAAACAGGCTAATGTCAGAATAAAGCATGCCGATACCGAAGGTGCAAGTCATAAAAAATTCGGCACCGATGCCAGAGTTCAGTAGGACATTTATGCAGACACTGCGAAACGAAAGCAATGACACTGAAAAACATAAAAAAGTTATAAAAACACAGTATCATTTAAATAGTCTGGAGCGAACCTTTTTGTTCGCAAATGCTGTTATGACATTGTCATAATCAAGAGATCGGGCGCAGTCATTTTCGATTGACAACATGGCTAATGAAGATAGTCTACTGTCTGTCATAGACGTTCTATTAAAAGTTTTGATCAGTTTCAATTTGCTGAAGCTTCTTTCAGCGCTGGCAACAGTCACGGGGCAAGTTAGTAAGATTCGAAGTGCGATGTACACATTCGGATACAATTCAAATAAATGAGTCTTTAGAAGATAGTTCAGAAAGTCTTGAGCCGTATTGAGATTGCGTTTTTTTTGTAAAATTAAAACAAACCGCTGTAGCTCAGCGCTCATTTCATCAGAATCAATGTCACCGAACTTTTTTTGGAACTCTTTACAGCAAGTAAGAAGAGCATTTTCTTGTTGCACAAGCAAAAGTTTGTCTCGTGTGTACAAAAACGAAAAGGCGGAAGAAACCTCACGTAACAAATTAAAGCGCTCCTTTATTGACATAATAGCCTGGTCTACTAATGGATAGAAAAAGTTGCTTTTAAATTTCAGTTCAGGAGTAGCTCGTTGTTCCTCTTCACCTTGGTAATCAAACAATCTTCTTTTCTTTCCACTTCTTGACGGAGGAAAAGAAGGATCAATATCCAATTCCTGTGCTATTTCAACAGCAGATGTTGCGGCACTGTCATAACCCGTTGTGCGATAGTTTTGCAAAAACTTTTCAGTTGCCTGGATTTCCGTTTCCATTGTATGAAGGGAGACTCCATACGATTGAAGAATCTTGCTTGCTTTATTGACTTGGAATAGGACATCATACCAAATAAACACCGACAAAAGAAAACTCCATTTTGATAAATGAGCTATCAACGATTTTGTTTCTGAGGCAGCTCTTCCATCTTTTCTTTCTATGGAAATGGCTTCCAAGTCTTTCAGTGCCAGCAACACCTCTTTTAAATTGTATCGAAGAGGTTTGATGCATTTAATTCTGCTTTCCCAACGAGTATCAGATTGCGACTTTATGGACAGTTCCACATGTTTCTTCAAAATTTCCCAACGCTGAGCAGAGGAAGAAAACAGCACATACAACCTTGTAAGTACTCCAAAAAATGTCAATGCTTCCGTCGATGAATTAGCACTGTCAACAACAACTAAGTTAAGGGTATGGTTTGCACAGGGCACGTAAACAGCTTTGGGATTGATGTCTAGCATTCTTGCTTGGACCCCAGAATGTTTTCCTTTCATGTTAGCACCATTATCATATGACTGACCTCGACAATCAGACAATTCGAGTTGCAGTTCGGTCGCTTTTTCTAAGAAAGCGTCCAACAAGCCTTTCCCAGTACTGTCACTTATTCTCAAGTAGCCAAAAAATGTTTCTTTAACAACAGCAGCTTCTTCATTACATAGTACATAACGGAGAATGACAGACATTTGTTCATGATGTGACATATCTGGAGTGCAGTCCAAAATCATAGAAAAATATTTTGCCAATTTCAATTGCTGTAAATTTTCTTTTTCAACTTCTGTCGCTAGCAATTCAATTAGTTCATTTTGTATGGTAGGACTCAAATAGTGATCTTTAGTGTTTTTATTCTTGATTCTGTGTTGAAGCTCTTTTAGGATCGGATCTCTTCTTGCCAAAAGCTCAAATATACCCAGAAAATTTCCATTGTGAGGAGATCCTAAGACTTGTTCAGATCCTCTAAAAGCAAGATTCCTTTCCGATAGAAACAAGGCAATGTCGATAAGTCTCTCGAAAACATTTCTCCAAAAACGTCTTTCATTGAAAAAAATATTCATCTCGCGTTTGTCGATAGTGGATGAATTTCTTATCCCTTCAGCTAGCAACATCCATTGACTGCAGCATTCTTGGTGGGAAATGCCGTTTTCATGGTCTTTCAGTTTTTTCGAAAAACCCTCCCATGTATTTATACCACTACAAAAGGGGCTTAGTGTTTTTCCAAATAGCTTACAACAAAAGCAAAAAACTTGATCTGATTCCCCAGAATAAACTAGCCACGACCGTGAAACACTTTCACCATTAGGTAACACACGTTTATAATGGTTGGAGGAAAAACGTCGCCTTGGAGTTGTGTTATTATATGGAAAATTCATTATTAGTTGATGTGGTCCACGCTTTACTATATCACATCGTTGAGCATCAGAAATACTTTCAGGCCATTTACATGGGTCATCAGGGATAGGGGTAAATTGAGATTCAGTTATTTTTGATATTGAAGGTTGCGTATTGGCAGGTAAATCACAACTTACATTTTCTGGAAATTCACAATCACTTTGATGCTGATCGTCATAGTCTTCTTTTTCTTGTACACTATAGTTTTGTTCATCCCTCTCGGTACTAGTGCCAGGTCTACTCTGCTCAGTAATCTTGAAAAAATCTGTCATCTTGGGCAATTTTGCTACAGCATCTCGAGCAGTGGCTGCTTCTTTTCTTTTTTGAGCACCACTTTTTGAACGTTTCATTCTATACAATGTCAATAAAATACTTTATCTGCACTCTGCAGTGTATATATATTGTCCCGGTATTTATAGCCAAACAGAATTCCAGACCATTCTATGATTGTTGCGTAACAACGGCATTGTTACGTCAATCGAATATTCAAGATTCTACCAGAAAATCAATCGAAATATTTTAAATTCTGCGAGATAAAATGACGTAACATTCACTTATGATGTCACAAGCCAATTTCTTCCTACAGTTTAAATCGGTTGTAAACAAGTCTGCTGAACTGAAAATAGTCACGTAGCCAAAAAGCAATTTCAGACTAACTTGGGCCCCCAAAGTTGGCCTGGGCCCCCCCCCAATTGGGGGGTTTGGGGGGCGGCTGCTACGTCTCTGGACGTAAGCCATTGCGCTAATTGATGCTGTGTTGAGCCGGTTATTGACAACATAGGACGTAAGGATACATCTTGCTTGTGAATTTTCGGCAAGCCATACATTCGGGGCCGTTGAGAACCAATTGGTCAAATCCTTCTATAAATCTTGGATGGAAGAATGCCTTGTTTCTTGAGTTGAAGAAACGGTCTTTGAATATGAAGTTCAATCTTTGCAGTGTTGTCAGTTTCGGAAGAAGGGCCAAGATTTTCAAATTTAGAGTTGTTTTGCAAAATAAAATGCAGTTTTGAAATGTAATCACTTTTATTCATTATAACAACCCCAGAACCCTTGTCAGGTTTAGTGACATGGATATTTTCATTGCATCTGAGAGATCTGGTTGCCTGGATGCACTCTTTCAAATTAAGAAAGTCGCCAATGTCAATTGGATTACCGCAGTAAGCATGGGTGAGGTCGCTCAATCTGGCTTTCAGGGCTGAAAATTGCTTGGAGGAATGAGGGACATGATGAAGCAATTGACCAATGAGCACCTCGAATTCGGCAAAGATCTCTTTTCATTAAACACTATGAGGTGGTAAACAAAAATTCAGTCCATGGGAGAGAACAAATTCTTCGGTCGGGGAGAGTTTGTAATTAGAGAGATTGATAATAGTGTTCTTGTTTGGTTTCGCCATGTTGCCAAATCGTTGTTGAAAAAGAAGTTTGAGTTTCCGTTTATTCTTGATTGAAAGTTCTCGTTCTTTCCGTTCGTTAACGGTGGCTATATATCTGCAGAATCGAATGAAACCGAAGAAAGCCATGAATTGTCTGACTTCTTGCCACAGTGCGCGCAACTTGCCTTTCAAGAATGTTATCAGTGATTTACTCTTTTCAATTTCATCGTACATAAATGCGCGTTCTATATTTGGTGTCTGACGGACTGATGACTTTTCTATTCGAAACTTTACGAATTTAGGGAGCGTTCGTTGACCAATGGAAGCCTTAGGAAAGGCTGTATGTGAGATAGCACTTCTAATCTTTCCACGAGTTTTGATCAGCTTGCTCAGCTTGCTGAGGATCTTCAGTAGCTGGTCGGCGTACCGTCTTCAAAAATGTTTGAAGAGTTGATTGGTAATACAGAATTTGAAAATTGCAGGAAGCACGTGCGCCACGTACATCAAAACATCCAAACCAAATTTATGCAAACAAAAGAAATTCGTTTATGATTTAAAAATTACACATTAGTTTTCGCTTTTTCTATTGGTCGCTTTTTTACCAATCACGATAAAGTTTTTCCTTTTTCGTCAACTGTGTCTCTATATAAGTGACTCACTTCACCTTTTCACTCTATTTCTGACGGATTCTCTTAAAAAGTGTCAGACAAATAGCTTCGAGAATGAATACTCTACTTTCTGCAATTTTTAAATTCTGTACCACCAATCAACTCTTCAAATATTTTTGAAGACTGTGTGTGTAGCAGTAAAGTGTAGCAGTTCAGTACTCCTGGTTTGGAAACCTCCCCAGCATTCCATTGAAGAACCCTGAGGGAGTCAGGGAGGGAAAGAAGAAACAGGAGGTAAAGAGAAACACCCAGGAGCATGAGGCAGTGGTGAGGATGCAGAACGAGAAGATACCGTACAAAGTGGGCGGAAAAAGGATAAGATATTTGAAGGCGAGGGTGGGGTGCGAGTGCTGCATTAGCAGAAGAGGGCTAGATTGAGTAGTGGAGGTATACCAGCTGGAGGAGTCCGAGGAGGAAGTCGCAGTGCTGGTAGGTGTGGGATCTCCAAAAAAAGCAGGGAGGGCAGCTCCAGGAGTGAGAGCTGCCAAGAGTTCCGAATCTAGAAAAGGAGAGTAGTGAGCCATTTGAATGAACTCAATAAGAGCATGTGCAGCATTGCACTGACCTACCCCGCCAGGTCACATTTCCAGGGCACACTGAACAGGGAAAGACAGGACAAGGGTTAGGATGAATATTGCCCCTCATCAGAAGGAGAAGAAGAATGAGAAGACGGGCAAGAGAAAGGCAGAAAAAGAGAGAAGACAGGCCGATTTTAAAGAGGCTGCGTGGTACCCTTCTGCGGTCGTTCAGGGGGATGCACGGCGAAAAAATAATTTGTGTGAGTGGAGTGCCTGGTGTAACTGGGACCCTTGGGAAGACCAACAGCCATTTTAACCTAACCCAAACGGGGTTGGGGACCGCACCACCACGTTGAGGCGGCTGTTGACTGGTGCAGTTCAATTTTGCTCGTTTTACATGCATATACTATATATACGACATAAATTTCGCATTTCACTATCCAAAAACATCGGAGTCAATACGTGTTTTGGAGATGGACAGAAAGTCCATAATGATGATTAGAGTTAAAGTTAACTCAAAGTCAGAGTTGGTTGAGAATAGACAGGGAAAATCAGCGCTATACGGTGTAATTTGTTGTTGTGACGACAGGTTATTGTCGAGAGCTGTCATATGTGGTCATACGATTTAGATCTCAGAAACATTAAGTTGATTGTTGTAAAAGTAGTTGTAAGTAGTGAAGGAACTTGTAATAACTGTCTATTTGTTGAAGTGTTTAATTATTTTTTAAATTGTAGTAACCAAATATTTGATTTTCTTGCTAGCAATTCGTGATTTCTAAATTTTTGTTAGTGGGGATTCCGTGACAAACGCGAAAGTATATTAGGGGTTCCGCGATGACCAAAAGATTGAAGAGCACTGTTCTACATTCAACACGAGTTCTAATATCTACGAAAAAGAAACACAGAGTAGTTCAGAACAATAAGCTCAAGCGAAGTAGGTAAAGTAATAGCAATAAATGAAGGTTTTTGTTTTCTCAAAATGATGAAGTGTAGGAGAAGGCAGGCTACAGACCCACAAAGGTTAAAAAAAAATTGTCAGCGGTCGTTTTCTCGTTTTTTGTTAGTGGAAGCAGAAGCGGTTGAAAAATAACTGCTTCGACATCCCTGGACAGAACATTGGGATATTTCAAACAATGCTTGTTCTTTCGATTTATACCTGTAAATATAAAGAGTGTTAAAATCAAACTATAATAACATTTCAACCTGAACAAAGAACAGATATATTAAAATAAACCTTGCAAGTTTGTCATGCAAAAATAGCAATCTGTCACGTCATCTTTGCCCTCTCTCTCTCTCTCTCTCTCCATACCGTTGGCACACCAAACGGATGCTCCACTTTCTCAAGTTTTCCACACATGTTTTGCAACAACTGTGAGGCGCAAACGATTTATCTTGATCACCCAGTTTCATTTCAAAATAAGCATGGTAATATTTTTTCACGAAGGATGTAATACTTGCTTGGCAGTCAGAGAGTGAAACTTTTTCGAAAATGTAACAAAATTGGTAAGGGTAATTTTTACATTTCCTCACTATGGACTAATTTTTAAACCAGTAAATCTGTTTATTTCAATAAGCTATATATATAATTTTTATAATCCTGCCCAAAGAGCAAAACGAAACATGTTGCCTAAACTAAGGTTGCAATGTAACAAACGTTATGCTTAAAAAAATATCCCTTAATATCAAACCATAAAATCCGGCCTTGTCGTTGCTAATAACATCATCTACCTACCAATTAGGTACCGGTAGTATTAAACAAGCATAGCAAAGGCATTTAGAGTAAAAGCTAATGTCAGATATTTGTATCAGGGGTTAGGATGTAGTGGTAGAGGTTGGAAACTATAACTGTACTACAGTAGACGCCGCTTAATATGACCACCTTGGGACCAGACCATTTTGGTCATAATATTCAAATGGTTATAAAAACCGAAGCTGCCATAACAGCTCCTGAATCAATGCCATAAGCCACAAGAAGTCCAAATACCGTCAAATTCATCGTTTACCTGAAGTAACAGTGTGACGTTGGCAGTAAAACAAAGTACAGTACTTTAACACTACAAGTGACGGTAAAATTTAGTACAGTGTGTAACAATATGTTGAAAAGACAAAATTGTAAGTGCGTGGCGGGAAAAAATACTGTACTGTAACAAGAAAGATGGAGAAAATGTTGGTCATATTATCCAAAATTTGGTCATATTAAACGGAGAATTTTAAATGGAGAAATTCCGGACTGTACCAAATTGGTCATAATAAGCGGCTGGTCATATTATCCGTGGTCATAATAAGCTGCGAATACTGTATGTCTACTACTAAGCTTATTTAGTACGACACCCTTACTAAGCTACCAATCGGTAATTAACTCTTGACTTAAATTCTTCAAAATTTAAAACAAAATACTAACAACAGCAACAACGCAATTTGCGTTGGTCCTTTGTGATATCACACAAACAAAATTTGATATTTTGTTGTAAATATTTAGGTAAATTTGTGATGTCATAAAACACCTGCATAATGTTCGCCTACAAAAAGCAATGCTGTTAGTTTTTCAATACTCTGGATAAAAAGTGGATTTGTAAAAAAACTAAAACTGATAGAGCAAAACTGCTTGCATTTTTGGAATCAACAGCAAAAATTACATCAGAAACAGCTGACAGTTATTAAACCTCAAAAAATTCGCAGACCAGTGTAATCAATTATCTCACAACGCAATAGATTCAAATACATAGCCCTGCTTCAAAACGTCTTTGTTCAAATTACAGAAGATTCGTAAACACGTAATCAATTAGACCAGTGGTTCTTAACCTTTCCAACACCTGGGACCTCTATTCCTAAAGATATTGGCTTGGGGTACCCTTGTCTACGCAACCTGCAAAGGGGGTGTATATTCAAAAATCAAACACTATTGTGATAAGGCGGATAAGTTGTTTACTACTGAATCTCTAGTTAATTTTAAAAAACTCTCTTTATGAAAGCATAACACAAGTGGTTAGTGGAATATCACAATTTACTCGGCAAAACACAGCACAAATGATAGTCGGTGTTATTTCTGTTCTTGTCTCTTCAAAATAACCTCATCAAAATGGGGGTTAATATCGTTGAGAGCAATTCTCATGTCATTTGCAACTCTGATGCGACTACGGTACATAGTTTTGATATTAACTAGAGCAGACATGGCAGCTTCACAGAGGTATGCCGTTGGAAATGGAATTAATGCTTCCAGAGCTTTTTTTGCCAATTCAGGATATTCTTGCAATATACTGCACCAAAATTCTATCAGTGAGGAGGAGCTGAACTTGTTCTTTGCAGCTTGAGAACTCTGCAATTCCAGATGTTGCTCATGAAGATTGAGCTGCTCATTGTCGTTCATCTCAGCAATAAAAGGCTGCTGAATCCAAGCTGAAGAAGGTTCCATTTTTTCCAGATATTCCAGATGTTGGAAAGTAATCTTCCATTTTTCTCTCGAGGTTGCTTATGTGATCATCAATTAAAGCAGTCAGCCATTGGTTAGTTTCCTGATCACCAATTTGAGTGTCCAACAGTAAAAACATAGCTATCTTTTTACTATCTTTTTCCATAAGGATAACTACTTTTTGAAGGCGAAGACCTTCTCTGCACCCTCTAAGATTTTTTTTCCCTGCAGAGAATAACTGAGTTCATTTAAAGACTAAAGGTGTCTGCCAAATAAAAGTCCTTCAATTGGAATCTATTGTCATCAAATAATGTAGCAAGTTCCACTGACCCATGCTCACGAAGGAACACGCAACTTCAGTGACAGGTTCTGCAACACGAGAGAGCACTTTTCCTTGCGATAATCATCGCACTTCGGTGTGGAAAAAAGGTACTGGTGCTCCTTTCCAAGGTCGTTGCAAAATGCTTTGAATGAT
This sequence comes from Trididemnum clinides, assembly GCA_963675345.1. Classification (NCBI taxonomy): domain Eukaryota; kingdom Metazoa; phylum Chordata; class Ascidiacea; order Aplousobranchia; family Didemnidae; genus Trididemnum; species Trididemnum clinides. The sequence continues at coordinate 3,540,422 of OY776286.1, forward strand.
CAGGAATTCACAGCCCTGCCTCGAATGAAATTCACAGCCTCTACTACAGAATCAAGAACACTTTTCAATTCAAGTGGGAGTGTCTTACAAGCTAAGGCGTATTTATGAATAGTACAGTGACTTGATACTGTATGCGGAACAACTTGTTTTATTAAGGCTACAAAACCAGATCGATGCCCTATCATAACGTACCATCTTTGCATACCAATCCCACTTTATTCCATGCTATTGAATTTCCACAAAGAAATGCATTCATGAGATCAAAAATGTCTTTAGCTCTAGTTTTCTCCTTCATTTCTTGACAAAACAAAAACTCGTCCACAATTGCGCATTTTTTAACAAATCTTACCTATGCTACTAATTGGCTTATTAACTTGATATCTGTTGTTTCATCAAATTGAAGAGTTATTCTACATGGGCTATCTTGGATTTGACCAATAAGCTGACTTAAAATGTCATTTTCTATATCTGCAATCCTGTTCTTTACAGTGTCATCAGACAAGAGAACTGAGTCTATTCTTTTGTCCTCATTTCGGCCAAGTAATATTTGTGCCATTTTTACTGCACTTGGCTTTATCAGTTTCTCACCAGCAGTGTGAGGTACTTTTGTTTTTGCTGTTATCAAAGAAACTTTATATGAAGCGTGCAGGAATGGTTGAGAAGTTAGGAAAAATCCTAATGCAGGGAGCATTTCCCCCTACATCATAATGAGCTCTTTTCACTTTGAACGTTTCAACTGAGTTCGTATTCTCTTTATGCTTCAGTTCCTTGTGTCTCTTCAACTTTGAAGGCTTTAAGGAATCATTGCCCAAAATGGTATTGCACAATATGCACTGAGCATTGTCAAGTTTATCACAACCCATGACTTTTGTGAAACCATACTAAACGTAAAAATCGTCCCAGAGACGTATTTTATGTCTATTTTTCACAGCCATTAGTAAACAAAATGATTATGACCTAAGGAAGCGACAATAATGACTAATTGAAAAGTCTTAATTACCGGCATACTAAAAGCAGCTAAATCATACAAATTCACTTTTGTGGTAATAACATGTAAAATGCAGAAATGATATAGCAAATACTAAAAGGAAACGGGCATAGTGATTGTCTTAAATTCCATCCGCTCCTTCATTGCTTAGGTTGTAAAATTCTATTCAGGCCAGTAGCAACTAGCTATTAGATATCAGAAAGCTGCTGGGAGAAAATTAGACGCTCTGGTATTTCGCAGTACCTAAAGTTTTCTGTTTCTTCCTTTTGTGCAGTGGGGTTGTGGGTAGAGCTAAAAGAGAAAGTGCCACAACTGCAATTTTTATACCTCAACCTTCAAATGCTTTATTAAACCTTATCTTTATCAGTTAGGGATTTAATGTTTAACCCTCAATACAGAAACAACTAGTTGGATGATCATATGCTTCTCCAAAGGCGTTAGTTGCATCATTCTCACCAGAATCATCTTAGCTACCGCTGTCAGTTTTCAACTACTTCTTCAATGCTATTGTCTAAGCTTACATAACTGCATTCTTCATAAAAGAGTCACCACTACATAGCTTTATCCACCTAACTAATTTTTAAATCTAGAAGCGACAAACATCAGTCTTTCTATTACAAAACCTTGAAACAGGTGTAGCGGTGGGATTGTTTTTCTTACACTGGTCTATTGCATCATAATATGTAGTAAAAAACTAGAAATGATGATCTATTGCATTAGACTAAAATAAATAATTTGTTCACCATCAAAACGATGTGATACTGCACATGTCTGACTATAGGTACCATTTTACAACCAGATCAAGCCGTTCTTTCAATAAATTTATTTTTCAAAATTAACGTTTCGCTCTCCTTAGTTACGGGGGAGCTTCTTTAGAATACGGTAAATGTTGCCAGTGTAACATATAAACTGTACAACATAAAAATATAAAGACAACCTGTATTTTTATGTTGTACAGTTCATATGTTACACTGGCAACATTTATCGTATTTTGAAGAAGCTCCTCGATGACTAAAGAGAGCGAAACGTCAATTTTGAATAATAAATTTGTCGAAAGAACGACTTGATCTGGTTGTATCATCATTACACTCGACAAACGAGAAATGCCTAATATAGGTAGTATGTTACTGGAAAACCACTGTTGTTATTAGTCAAAGTGATGGTCGATGTTGTTTGTGCATTTGAGGGTTAAAAAATACAGTTTGGCATTCCTTCTAGGGACCCCAGATTTTTTGCTGGGGACCCCGTTCTGCCTCATTACACATTGCTGTACATAACGGACTCGTTGAAATGCTCACTCAAACTCGTAGCTCCCTTCCTATTGTTGCCGCCAGAATTTGTACAAGTAGCTTAAAACAATCGGTCGTCACCCAAGCCTTTCTGGATACGAGTAGTACAAGTTTATTCATTATGGCGTAGTGGTTAGAGCGTCCGCTTCGCAGTCGGTAGACCTGGGGTTTATTCCCCTTGTCGAGTCATACCAAAAAACTTTAAAAAAAATGGTATTCACAACTTCCCTGCTTGGCGCTCAGCATTTAGGGGAGGTTGCGGAGAACAAGCCGGCAAGTTCGCTTGTTGTGTCCTTGGGCAAGGCACTTAACGGGACGCCCCACCTTTAAGTGGAAGACAGGTGACCCATAAACCTCGAAAAAGGTAACTCCCAAGCGAGTGCGGACTTCCCTTCCAAAGTATAGCGATACAATTCGCTTTCTCGTGAATGGAGGATAAATATGGCAAATAAAACAAAAAAATAAAACCAACAAACAAAAGTTCGATTCGTTTTCTCGGTTCAGGGCAACGACTGATCGAGCGTTGGAAAGCTCATTTTCAAGAGTTCGATTCGTTTTCTCGGTTCAGGGCAACGACTGATCGAGCGTTGGAAAGCTCATTTTCAAGAGTTCGATTCGTTTTCTCGGTTCAGGGCAACGAATGATCGAGCGTTGGAAAGCTCATTTTCAAGAGTTCGATTCGTTTTCTCGGTTCAGGGCAACGACTGATCGAGCGTTGGAAAGCTCATTTTCAAGAGTTCGATTCGTTTTCTCGGTTCAGGGCAACGACTGATCGAGCGTTGGAAAGCTCATTTTCAAGAGTTCGATTCGTTTTCTCGGTTCAGGGCAACGACTGATCGAGCGTTGGAAAGCTCATTTTCAAGAGTTCGATTCGTTTTCTTGGTTCAGGGCAACGACTGATCGAGCGTTGGAAAGCTCATTTTCAAGAGTTCGATTCGTTTTCTTGGTTCAGGGCAACGACTGATCGAGCGTTGGAAAGCTCATTTTCAAGAGTTCGATTCGTTTTCTCGGTTCAGGGCAACGACTGATCGAGCGTTGGAAAGCTCATTTTCAAGAGTTCGATTCGTTTTCTCGGTTCAGGGCAACGACTGATCGAGCGTTGGAAAGCTCATTTTCAAGAGTTCGATTCGTTTTCTCGGTTCAGGGCAACGACTGATCGAGCGTTGGAAAGCTCATTTTCAAGAGTTCGATTCGTTTTCTCGGTTCAGGGCAACGACTGATCGAGCGTTGGAAAGCTCATTTTCAAGAGTTCGATTCGTTTTCTCGGTTCAGGGCAACGACTGATCGAGCGTTGGAAAGCTCATTTTCAAGAGTTCGATTCGTTTTCTCGGTTCAGGACAACGACTGATCGAGCGTTGGAAAGCTCATTTTCAAGAGTTCGATTCGTTTTCTCGGTTCAGGGCAACGACTGATCGAGCGTTGGAAAGCTCATTTTCAAGAGTTCGATTCGTTTTCTTGGTTCAGGGCAACGACTGATCGAGCGTTGGAAAGCTCATTTTCAAGAGTTCGATTCGTTTTCTCGGTTCAGGGCAACGACTGATCGAGCGTTGGAAAGCTCATTTTCAAGAGTTCGATTCGTTTTCTCGGTTCAGGGCAACGACTGATCGAGCGTTGGAAAGCTCATTTTCAAGAGTTCGATTCGTTTTCTCGGTTCAGGGCAACGACTGATCGAGCGTTGGAAAGCTCATTTTCAAGAGTTCGATTCGTTTTCTCGGTTCAGGGCAACGACTGATCGAGCGTTGGAAAGCTCATTTTCAAGAGTTCGATTCGTTTTCTCGGTTCAGGGCAACGACTGATCGAGCGTTGGAAAGCTCATTTTCAAGAGTTCGATTCGTTTTTTCAACGACTGATCGAGCGTTGGAAAGCTCATTTTCAAGAGTTCGATTCGTTTTCTTGGTTCAGGGCAACGACTGATCGAGCGTTGGAAAGCTCATTTTCAAGAGTTCGATTCGTTTTCTCGGTTCAGGGCAACGACTGATCGAGCGTTGGAAAGCTCATTTTCAAGAGTTCGATTCGTTTTCTCGGTTCAGGGCAACGACTGATCGAGCGTTGGAAAGCTCATTTTCAAGAGTTCGATTCGTTTTCTCGGTTCAGGGCAACGACTGATCGAGCGTTGGAAAGCTCATTTTCAAGAGTTCGATTCGTTTTCTCGGTTCAGGGCAACGACTGATCGAGCGTTGGAAAGCTCATTTTCAAGAGTTCGATTCGTTTTCTCGGTTCAGGGCAACGACTGATCGAGCGTTGGAAAGCTCATTTTCAAGAGTTCGATTCGTTTTCTCGGTTCAGGGCAACGACTGATCGAGCGTTGGAAAGCTCATTTTCAAGAGTTCGATTCGTTTTCTCGGTTCAGGGCAACGACTGATCGAGCGTTGGAAAGCTCATTTTCAAGAGTTCGATTCGTTTTCTCGGTTCAGGGCAACGACTGATCGAGCGTTGGAAAGCTCATTTTCAAGAGTTCGATTCGTTTTCTCGGTTCAGGGCAACGACTGATCGAGCGTTGGAAAGCTCATTTTCAAGAGTTCGATTCGTTTTCTTGGTTCAGGGCAACGACTGATCGAGCGTTGGAAAGCTCATTTTCAAGAGTTCGATTCGTTTTCTCGGTTCAGGGCAACGACTGATCGAGCGTTGGGGGGGGGGAAAAGCTCATTCTCAAGAGTTCGATTCGTTTTCTCGGTTCAGGGCAACGACTGATCGAGCGTTGGAAAGCTCATTTTCAAGAGTTCGATTCGTTTTCTCGGTTCAGGGCAACGACTGATCGAGCGTTGGAAAGCTCATTTTCAAGAGTTCGATTCGTTTTCTCGGTTCAGGGCAACGACTGATCGAGCGTTGGAAAGCTCATTTTCAAGAGTTCGATTCGTTTTCTCGGTTCAGGGCAACGACTGATCGAGCGTTGGAAAGCTCATTTTCAAGAGTTCGATTCGTTTTCTTGGTCAGGGCAACGACTGATCGAGCGTTGGAAAGCTCATTTTCAAGAGTTCGATTCGTTTTCTCGGTTCAGGGCAACGACTGATCGAGCGTTGGAAAGCTCATTTTCAAGAGTTCGATTCGTTTTCTCGGTTCAGGGCAACGACTGATCGAGCGTTGGAAAGCTCATTTTCAAGAGTTCGATTCGTTTTCTCGGTTCAGGGCAACGACTGATCGAGCGTTGGAAAGCTCATTTTCAAGAGTTCGATTCGTTTTCTCGGTTCAGGGCAACGACTGATCGAGCGTTGGAAAGCTCATTTTCAAGAGTTCGATTCGTTTTCTCGGTTCAGGGCAACGACTGATCGAGCGTTGGAAAGCTCATTTTCAAGAGTTCGATTCGTTTTCTCGGTTCAGGGCAACGACTGATCGAGCGTTGGAAAGCTCATTTTCAAGAGTTCGATTCGTTTTCTCGGTTCAGGGCAACGACTGATCGAGCGTTGGAAAGCTCATTTTCAAGAGTTCGATTCGTTTTCTTGGTTCAGGGCAACGACTGATCGAGCGTTGGAAAGCTCATTTTCAAGAGTTCGATTCGTTTTCTTGGTTCAGGGCAACGACTGATCGAGCGTTGGAAAGCTCATTTTCAAGAGTTCGATTCGTTTTCTCGGTTCAGGGCAACGACTGATCGAGCGTTGGAAAGCTCATTTTCAAGAGTTCGATTCGTTTTCTCGGTTCAGGGCAACGACTGATCGAGCGTTGGAAAGCTCATTTTCAAGAGTTCGATTCGTTTTCTCGGTTCAGGGCAACGACTGATCGAGCGTTGGAAAGCTCATTTTCAAGAGTTCGATTCGTTTTCTCGGTTCAGGGCAACGACTGATCGAGCGTTGGAAAGCTCATTTTCAAGAGTTCGATTCGTTTTTTCAACGACTGATCGAGCGTTGGAAAGCTCATTTTCAAGAGTTCGATTCGTTTTCTCGGTTCAGGGCAACGACTGATCGAGCGTTGGAAAGCTCATTTTCAAGAGTTCGATTCGTTTTCTCGGTTCAGGGCAACGACTGATCGAGCGTTGGAAAGCTCATTTTCAAGAGTTCGATTCGTTTTCTCGGTTCAGGGCAACGACTGATCGAGCGTTGGAAAGCTCATTTTCAAGAGTTCGATTCGTTTTCTCGGTTCAGGGCAACGACTGATCGAGCGTTGGAAAGCTCATTTTCAAGAGTTCGATTCGTTTTCTCGGTTCAGGGCAACGACTGATCGAGCGTTGGAAAGCTCATTTTCAAGAGTTCGATTCGTTTTCTCGGTTCAGGGCAACGACTGATCGAGCGTTGGAAAGCTCATTTTCAAGAGTTCGATTCGTTTTCTCGGTTCAGGGCAACGACTGATCGAGCGTTGGAAAGCTCATTTTCAAGAGTTCGATTCGTTTTCTCGGTTCAGGGCAACGACTGATCGAGCGTTGGAAAGCTCATTTTCAAGAGTTCGATTCGTTTTCTCGGTTCAGGGCAACGACTGATCGAGCGTTGGAAAGCTCATTTTCAAGAGTTCGATTCGTTTTCTCGGTTCAGGGCAACGACTGATCGAGCGTTGGAAAGCTCATTTTCAAGAGTTCGATTCGTTTTCTCGGTTCAGGGCAACGACTGATCGAGCGTTGGAAAGCTCATTTTCAAGAGTTCGATTCGTTTTCTCGGTTCAGGGCAACGACTGATCGAGCGTTGGAAAGCTCATTTTCAAGAGTTCGATTCGTTTTCTCGGTTCAGGGCAACGACTGATCGAGCGTTGGAAAGCTCATTTTCAAGAGTTCGATTCGTTTTCTTGGTTCAGGGCAACGACTGATCGAGCGTTGGAAAGCTCATTTTCAAGAGTTCGATTCGTTTTCTCGGTTCAGGGCAACGACTGATCGAGCGTTGGAAAGCTCATTTTCAAGAGTTCGATTCGTTTTCTCGGTTCAGGGCAACGACTGATCGAGCGTTGGAAAGCTCATTTTCAAGAGTTCGATTCGTTTTCTCGGTTCAGGGCAACGACTGATCGAGCGTTGGAAAGCTCATTTTCAAGAGTTCGATTCGTTTTCTCGGTTCAGGGCAACGACTGATCGAGCGTTGGAAAGCTCATTTTCAAGAGTTCGATTCGTTTTCTCGGTTCAGGGCAACGACTGATCGAGCGTTGGAAAGCTCATTTTCAAGAGTTCGATTCGTTTTCTCGGTTCAGGGCAACGACTGATCGAGCGTTGGAAAGCTCATTTTCAAGAGTTCGATTCGTTTTCTCGGTTCAGGGCAACGACTGATCGAGCGTTGGAAAGCTCATTTTCAAGAGTTCGATTCGTTTTCTCGGTTCAGGGCAACGACTGATCGAGCGTTGGAAAGCTCATTTTCAAGAGTTCGATTCGTTTTCTCGGTTCAGGGCAACGACTGATCGAGCGTTGGAAAGCTCATTTTCAAGAGTTCGATTCGTTTTCTCGGTTCAGGGCAACGACTGATCGAGCGTTGGAAAGCTCATTTTCAAGAGTTCGATTCGTTTTCTCGGTTCAGGGCAACGACTGATCGAGCGTTGGAAAGCTCATTTTCAAGAGTTCGATTCGTTTTTTCAACAACTGATCGAGCGTTGGAAAGCTCATTTTCAAGAGTTCGATTCGTTTTCTTGGTTCAGGGCAACGACTGATCGAGCGTTGGAAAGCTCATTTTCAAGAGTTCGATTCGTTTTCTTGGTTCAGGGCAACGACTGATCGAGCGTTGGAAAGCTCATTTTCAAGAGTTCGATTCGTTTTCTCGGTTCAGGGCAACGACTGATCGAGCGTTGGAAAGCTCATTTTCAAGAGTTCGATTCGTTTTCTCGGTTCAGGGCAACGACTGATCGAGCGTTGGAAAGCTCATTTTCAAGAGTTCGATTCGTTTTCTCGGTTCAGGGCAACGACTGATCGAGCGTTGGAAAGCTCATTTTCAAGAGTTCGATTCGTTTTCTCGGTTCAGGGCAACGACTGATCGAGCGTTGGAAAGCTCATTTTCAAGAGTTCGATTCGTTTTCTCGGTTCAGGGCAACGACTGATCGAGCGTTGGAAAGCTCATTTTCAAGAGTTCGATTCGTTTTCTCGGTTCAGGGCAACGACTGATCGAGCGTTGGAAAGCTCATTTTCAAGAGTTCGATTCGTTTTCTCGGTTCAGGGCAACGACTGATCGAGCGTTGGAAAGCTCATTTTCAAGAGTTCGATTCGTTTTCTCGGTTCAGGGCAACGACTGATCGAGCGTTGGAAAGCTCATTTTCAAGAGTTCGATTCGTTTTCTTGGTTCAGGGCAACGACTGATCGAGCGTTGGAAAGCTCATTTTCAAGAGTTCGATTCGTTTTCTCGGTTCAGGGCAACGACTGATCGAGCGTTGGAAAGCTCATTTTCAAGAGTTCGATTCGTTTTTTTCAACAACTGATCGAGCGTTGGAAAGCTCATTTTCAAGAGTTCGATTCGTTTTCTTGGTTCAGGGCAACGACTGATCGAGCGTTGGAAAGCTCATTTTCAAGAGTTCGATTCGTTTTCTTGGTTCAGGGCAACGACTGATCGAGCGTTGGAAAGCTCATTTTCAAGAGTTCGATTCGTTTTCTCGGTTCAGGGCAACGACTGATCGAGCGTTGGAAAGCTCATTTTCAAGAGTTCGATTCGTTTTCTCGGTTCAGGGCAACGACTGATCGAGCGTTGGAAAGCTCATTTTCAAGAGTTCGATTCGTTTTCTCGGTTCAGGGCAACGACTGATCGAGCGTTGGAAAGCTCATTTTCAAGAGTTCGATTCGTTTTCTCGGTTCAGGGCAACGACTGATCGAGCGTTGGAAAGCTCATTTTCAAGAGTTCGATTCGTTTTCTCGGTTCAGGGCAACGACTGATCGAGCGTTGGAAAGCTCATTTTCAAGAGTTCGATTCGTTTTCTCGGTTCAGGGCAACGACTGATCGAGCGTTGGAAAGCTCATTTTCAAGAGTTCGATTCGTTTTCTCGGTTCAGGGCAACGACTGATCGAGCGTTGGAAAGCTCATTTTCAAGAGTTCGATTCGTTTTCTCGGTTCAGGGCAACGACTGATCGAGCGTTGGAAAGCTCATTTTCAAGAGTTCGATTCGTTTTCTTGGTTCAGGGCAACGACTGATCGAGCGTTGGAAAGCTCATTTTCAAGAGTTCGATTCGTTTTCTCGGTTCAGGGGCAACGACTGATCGAGCGTTGGAAAGCTCATTTTCAAGAGTTCGATTCGTTTTTTCAACGACTGATCGAGCGTTGGAAAGCTCATTTTCAAGAGTTCGATTCGTTTTCTTGGTTCAGGGCAACGACTGATCGAGCGTTGGAAAGCTCATTTTCAAGAGTTCGATTCGTTTTCTCGGTTCAGGGCAACGACTGATCGAGCGTTGGAAAGCTCATTTTCAAGAGTTCGATTCGTTTTCTCGGTTCAGGGCAACGACTGATCGAGCGTTGGAAAGCTCATTTTCAAGAGTTCGATTCGTTTTTTCAACGACTGATCGAGCGTTGGAAAGCTCATTTTCAAGAGTTCGATTCGTTTTCTTGGTTCAGGGCAACGACTGATCGAGCGTTGGAAAGCTCATTTTCAAGAGTTCGATTCGTTTTCTCGGTTCAGGGCAACGACTGATCGAGCGTTGGAAAGCTCATTTTCAAGAGTTCGATTCGTTTTCTCGGTTCAGGGCAACGACTGATCGAGCGTTGGAAAGCTCATTTTCAAGAGTTCGATTCGTTTTCTCGGTTCAGGGCAACGACTGATCGAGCGTTGGAAAGCTCATTTTCAAGAGTTCGATTCGTTTTCTCGGTTCAGGGCAACGACTGATCGAGCGTTGGAAAGCTCATTTTCAAGAGTTCGATTCGTTTTCTCGGTTCAGGGCAACGACTGATCGAGCGTTGGAAAGCTCATTTTCAAGAGTTCGATTCGTTTTCTCGGTTCAGGGCAACGACTGATCGAGCGTTGGAAAGCTCATTTTCAAGAGTTCGATTCGTTTTCTCGGTTCAGGGCAACGACTGATCGAGCGTTGGAAAGCTCATTTTCAAGAGTTCGATTCGTTTTCTCGGTTCAGGGCAACGACTGATCGAGCGTTGGAAAGCTCATTTTCAAGAGTTCGATTCGTTTTCTCGGTTCAGGGCAACGACTGATCGAGCGTTGGAAAGCTCATTTTCAAGAGTTCGATTCGTTTTCTCGGTTCAGGGCAACGACTGATCGAGCGTTGGAAAGCTCATTTTCAAGAGTTCGATTCGTTTTCTCGGTTCAGGGCAACGACTGATCGAGCGTTGGAAAGCTCATTTTCAAGAGTTCGATTCGTTTTCTCGGTTCAGGGCAACGACTGATCGAGCGTTGGAAAGCTCATTTTCAAGAGTTCGATTCGTTTTCTCGGTTCAGGGCAACGACTGATCGAGCGTTGGAAAGCTCATTTTCAAGAGTTCGATTCGTTTTCTCGGTTCAGGGCAACGACTGATCGAGCGTTGGAAAGCTCATTTTCAAGAGTTCGATTCGTTTTCTCGGTTCAGGGCAACGACTGATCGAGCGTTGGAAAGCTCATTTTCAAGAGTTCGATTCGTTTTCTCGGTTCAGGGCAACGACTGATCGAGCGTTGGAAAGCTCATTTTCAAGAGTTCGATTCGTTTTCTCGGTTCAGGGCAACGACTGATCGAGCGTTGGAAAGCTCATTTTCAAGAGTTCGATTCGTTTTCTCGGTTCAGGGCAACGACTGATCGAGCGTTGGAAAGCTCATTTTCAAGAGTTCGATTCGTTTTCTCGGTTCAGGGCAACGACTGATCGAGCGTTGGAAAGCTCATTTTCAAGAGTTCGATTCGTTTTCTCGGTTCAGGGCAACGACTGATCGAGCGTTGGAAAGCTCATTTTCAAGAGTTCGATTCGTTTTCTCGGTTCAGGGCAACGACTGATCGAGCGTTGGAAAGCTCATTTTCAAGAGTTCGATTCGTTTTCTCGGTTCAGGGCAACGACTGATCGAGCGTTGGAAAGCTCATTTTCAAGAGTTCGATTCGTTTTCTCGGTTCAGGGCAACGACTGATCGAGCGTTGGAAAGCTCATTTTCAAGAGTTCGATTCGTTTTCTCGGTTCAGGGCAACGACTGATCGAGCGTTGGAAAGCTCATTTTCAAGAGTTCGATTCGTTTTCTCGGTTCAGGGCAACGACTGATCGAGCGTTGGAAAGCTCATTTTCAAGAGTTCGATTCGTTTTCTCGGTTCAGGGCAACGACTGATCGAGCGTTGGAAAGCTCATTTTCAAGAGTTCGATTCGTTTTCTCGGTTCAGGGCAACGACTGATCGAGCGTTGGAAAGCTCATTTTCAAGAGTTCGATTCGTTTTCTCGGTTCAGGGCAACGACTGATCGAGCGTTGGAAAGCTCATTTTCAAGAGTTCGATTCGTTTTCTCGGTTCAGGGCAACGACTGATCGAGCATTGGAAAGCTCATTTTCAAGAGTTCGATTCGTTTTTTCAGACGACTGATCGAGCGTTGGAAAGCTCATTTTCAAGAGTTCGATTCGTTTTCTTGGTTCAGGGCAACGACTGATCGAGCGTTGGGTGAAAGCTCATTTTCAAGAGTTCGATTCGTTTTCTTGGTTCAGGGCAACGACTGATCGAGCGTTGGAAAGCTCATTTTCAAGAGTTCGATTCGTTTTCTCGGTTCAGGGCAACGACTGATCGAGCGTTGGAAAGCTCATTTTCAAGAGTTCGATTCGTTTTCTCGGTTCAGGGCAACGACTGATCGAGCGTTGGAAAGCTCATTTTCAAGAGTTCGATTCGTTTTCTCGGTTCAGGGCAACGACTGATCGAGCGTTGGAAAGCTCATTTTCAAGAGTTCGATTCGTTTTCTCGGTTCAGGGCAACGACTGATCGAGCGTTGGAAAGCTCATTTTCAAGAGTTCGATTTGTTTTCTCGGTTCAGGGCAACGACTGATCGAGCGTTGGAAAGCTCATTTTCAAGAGTTCGATTCGTTTTCTCGGTTCAGGGCAACGACTGATCGAGCGTTGGAAAGCTCATTTTCAAGAGTTCGATTCGTTTTCTCGGTTCAGGGCAACGACTGATCGAGCGTTGGAAAGCTCATTTTCAAGAGTTCGATTCGTTTTCTCGGTTCAGGGCAACGACTGATCGAGCGTTGGAAAGCTCATTTTCAAGAGTTCGATTCGTTTTCTCGGTTCAGGGCAACGACTGATCGAGCGTTGGAAAGCTCATTTTCAAGAGTTCGATTCGTTTTCTCGGTTCAGGGCAACGACTGATCGAGCGTTGGAAAGCTCATTTTCAAGAGTTCGATTCGTTTTCTCGGTTCAGGGCAACGACTGATCGAGCGTTGGAAAGCTCATTTTCAAGAGTTCGATTCGTTTTCTCGGTTCAGGGCAACGACTGATCGAGCGTTGGAAAGCTCATTTTCAAGAGTTCGATTCGTTTTCTCGGTTCAGGGCAACGACTGATCGAGCGTTGGAAAGCTCATTTTCAAGAGTTCGATTCGTTTTCTCGGTTCAGGGCAACGACTGATCGAGCGTTGGAAAGCTCATTTTCAAGAGTTCGATTCGTTTTCTCGGTTCAGGGCAACGACTGATCGAGCGTTGGAAAGCTCATTTTCAAGAGTTCGATTCGTTTTCTCGGTTCAGGGCAACGACTGATCGAGCGTTGGAAAGCTCATTTTCAAGAGTTCGATTCGTTTTCTCGGTTCAGGGCAACGACTGATCGAGCGTTGGAAAGCTCATTTTCAAGAGTTCGATTCGTTTTCTCGGTTCAGGGCAACGACTGATCGAGCGTTGGAAAGCTCATTTTCAAGAGTTCGATTCGTTTTCTCGGTTCAGGGCAACGACTGATCGAGCGTTGGAAAGCTCATTTTCAAGAGTTCGATTCGTTTTCTTGGTTCAGGGCAACGACTGATCGAGCGTTGGAAAGCTCATTTTCAAGAGTTCGATTCGTTTTCTCGGTTCAGGGCAACGACTGATCGAGCGTTGGAAAGCTCATTTTCAAGAGTTCGATTCGTTTTCTCGGTTCAGGGCAACGACTGATCGAGCGTTGGAAAGCTCATTTTCAAGAGTTCGATTCGTTTTCTTGGTTCAGGGCAACGACTGATCGAGCGTTGGAAAGCTCATTTTCAAGAGTTCGATTCGTTTTCTCGGTTCAGGGCAACGACTGATCGAGCGTTGGAAAGCTCATTTTCAAGAGTTCGATTCGTTTTTTCAACGACTGATCGAGCGTTGGAAAGCTCATTTTCAAGAGTTCGATTCGTTTTCTTGGTTCAGGGCAACGACTGATCGAGCGTTGGAAAGCTCATTTTCAAGAGTTCGATTCGTTTTCTTGGTTCCGGGCAACGACTGATCGAGCGTTGGAAAGCTCATTTTCAAGAGTTCAATTCGTTTTCTCGGTTCAGGGCAACGACTGATCGAGCGTTGGAAAGCTCATTTTCAAGAGTTCGATTCGTTTTCTCGGTTCAGGGCAACGAATGATCGAGCGTTGGAAAGCTCATTTTCAAGAGTTCGATTCGTTTTCTCGGTTCAGGGCAACGACTGATCAAGCGTTGGAAAGCTCATTTTCAAGAGTTTGATTCGTTTTTTCAGAACGACTGATCGAGCGTTGGAAAGCTCATTTTCAAGAGTTCGATTCGTTTTCTCGGTTCAGGGCAACGACTGATCGAGCGTTGGAAAGCTCATTTTCAAGAGTTCGATTCGTTTTCTCGGTTCAGGGCAACGACTGATCGAGCGTTGGAAAGCTCATTTTCAAGAGTTCGATTCGTTTTCTTGGTTCAGGGCAACGACTGATCGAGCGTTGGAAAGCTCATTTTCAAGAGTTCGATTCGTTTTCTCGGTTCAGGGCAACGACTGATCGAGCGTTGGAAAGCTCATTTTCAAGAGTTCGATTCGTTTTCTTGGTTCAGGGCAACGACTGATCGAGCGTTGGAAAGCTCATTTTCAAGAG
>OY776286.1:3554697-3809697 GCA_963675345.1 Trididemnum clinides
TTTCTCGGTTCAGGGCAACGACTGATCGAGCGTTGGAAAGCTCATTTTCAAGAGTTCGATTCGTTTTCTTGGTTCAGGGCAACGACTGTTCGAGCGTTGGAAAGCTCATTTCAAGAGTTCGATTCGTTTTCTTGGTTCAGGGCAACGACTGATCGAGCGTTGGAAAGCTCATTTTCAAGAGTTCGATTCGTTTTCTTGGTTCAGGGCAACGACTGATCGAGCGTTGGAAAGCTCATTTTCAAGAGTTCGATTCGTTTTCTCGGTTCAGGGCAACGACTGATCGAGCGTTGGAAAGCTCATTTTCAAGAGTTCGATTCGTTTTCTTGGTTCAGGGCAACGACTGATCGAGCGTTGGAAAGCTCATTTTCAAGAGTTCGATTCGTTTTCTTGGTTCAGGGCAACGACTGATCGAGCGTTGGAAAGCTCATTTTCAAGAGTTCGATTCGTTTTCTTGGTTCAGGGCAACGACTGATCGAGCGTTGGAAAGCTCATTTTCAAGAGTTCGATTCGTTTTCTTGGTTCAGGGCAACGACTGATCGAGCGTTGGAAAGCTCATTTTCAAGAGTTCGATTCGTTTTCTTGGTTCAGGGCAACGACTGATCGAGCGTTGGAAAGCTCATTTTCAAGAGTTCGATTCGTTTTCTTGGTTCAGGGCAACGACTGATCGAGCGTTGGAAAGCTCATTTTCAAGAGTTCGATTCGTTTTCTCGGTTCAGGGCAACGACTGATCGAGCGTTGGAAAGCTCATTTTCAAGAGTTCGATTCGTTTTCTCGGTTCAGGGCAACGACTGATCGAGCGTTGGAAAGCTCATTTTCAAGAGTTCGATTCGTTTTCTCGGTTCAGGGCAACGACTGATCGAGCGTTGGAAAGCTCATTTTCAAGAGTTCGATTCGTTTTCTTGGTTCAGGGCAACGACTGATCGAGCGTTGGAAAGCTCATTTTCAAGAGTTCGATTCGTTTTCTTGGTTCAGGGCAACGACTGATCGAGCGTTGGAAAGCTCATTTTCAAGAGTTCGATTCGTTTTCTTGGTTCAGGGCAACGACTGATCGAGCGTTGGAAAGCTCATTTTCAAGAGTTCGATTCGTTTTCTCGGTTCAGGGCAACGACTGATCGAGCGTTGGAAAGCTCATTTTCAAGAGTTCGATTCGTTTCCTCGGTTCAGGGCAACGACTGATCGAGCGTTGGAAAGCTCATTTTCAAGAGTTCGATTCGTTTTCTCGGTTCAGGGCAACGACTGATCGAGCGTTGGAAAGCTCATTTTCAAGAGTTCGATTCGTTTTCTTGGTTCAGGGCAACGACTGATCGAGCGTTGGAAAGCTCATTTTCAAGAGTTCGATTCGTTTTCTCGGTTCAGGGCAACGACTGATCGAGCGTTGGAAAGCTCATTTTCAAGAGTTCGATTCGTTTTCTCGGTTCAGGGCAACGACTGATCGAGCGTTGGAAAGCTCATTTTCAAGAGTTCGATTCGTTTTCTTGGTTCAGGGCAACGACTGATCGAGCGTTGGAAAGCTCATTTTCAAGAGTTCGATTCGTTTTCTTGGTTCAGGGCAACGACTGATCGAGCGTTGGAAAGCTCATTTTCAAGAGTTCGATTCGTTTTCTTGGTTCAGGGCAACGACTGATCGAGCGTTGGAAAGCTCATTTTCAAGAGTTCGATTCGTTTTCTTGGTTCAGGGCAACGACTGATCGAGCGTTGGAAAGCTCATTTTCAAGAGTTCGATTCGTTTTCTTGGTTCAGGGCAACGACTGATCGAGCGTTGGAAAGCTCATTTTCAAGAGTTCGATTCGTTTTCTTGGTTCAGGGCAACGACTGATCGAGCGTTGGAAAGCTCATTTTCAAGAGTTCGATTCGTTTTCTTGGTTCAGGGCAACGACTGATCGAGCGTTGGAAAGCTCATTTTCAAGAGTTCGATTCGTTTTCTTGGTTCAGGGCAACGACTGATCGAGCGTTGGAAAGCTCATTTTCAAGAGTTCGATTCGTTTTCTTGGTTCAGGGCAACGACTGATCGAGCGTTGGAAAGCTCATTTTCAAGAGTTCGATTCGTTTTCTTGGTTCAGGGCAACGACTGATCGAGCGTTGGAAAGCTCATTTTCAAGAGTTCGATTCGTTTTCTTGGTTCAGGGCAACGACTGATCGAGCGTTGGAAAGCTCATTTTCAAGAGTTCGATTCGTTTTCTTGGTTCAGGGCAACGACTGATCGAGCGTTGGAAAGCTTGGAAAGCTCATTTTCAAGAGTTCGATTCGTTTTCTCGGTTCAGGGCAACGACTGATCGAGCGTTGGAAAGCTCATTTTCAAGAGTTCGATTCGTTTTCTCGGTTCAGGGCAACGACTGATCGAGCGTTGGAAAGCTCATTTTCAAGAGTTCGATTCGTTTTCTTGGTTCAGGGCAACGACTGATCGAGCGTTGGAAAGCTCATTTTCAAGAGTTCGATTCGTTTTCTTGGTTCAGGGCAACGACTGATCGAGCGTTGGAAAGCTCATTTTCAAGAGTTCGATTCGTTTTCTTGGTTCAGGGCAACGACTGATCGAGCGTTGGAAAGCTCATTTTCAAGAGTTCGATTCGTTTTCTTGGTTCAGGGCAACGACTGATCGAGCGTTGGAAAGCTCATTTTCAAGAGTTCGATTCGTTTTCTTGGTTCAGGGCAACGACTGATCGAGCGTTGGAAAGCTCATTTTCAAGAGTTCGATTCGTTTTCTTGGTTCAGGGCAACGACTGATCGAGCGTTGGAAAGCTCATTTTCAAGAGTTCGATTCGTTTTCTTGGTTCAGGGCAACGACTGATCGAGCGTTGGAAAGCTCATTTTCAAGAGTTCGATTCGTTTTCTCGGTTCAGGGCAACGACTGATCGAGCGTTGGAAAGCTCATTTTCAAGAGTTCGATTCGTTTTCTCGGTTCAGGGCAACGACTGATCGAGCGTTGGAAAGCTCATTTTCAAGAGTTCGATTCGTTTTCTCGGTTCAGGGCAACGACTGATCGAGCGTTGGAAAGCTCATTTTCAAGAGTTCGATTCGTTTTCTTGGTTCAGGGCAACGACTGATCGAGCGTTGGAAAGCTCATTTTCAAGAGTTCGATTCGTTTTCTCGGTTCAGGGCAACGACTGATCGAGCGTTGGAAAGCTCATTTTCAAGAGTTCGATTCGTTTTCTTGGTTCAGGGCAACGACTGATCGAGCGTTGGAAAGCTCATTTTCAAGAGTTCGATTCGTTTTCTCGGTTCAGGGCAACGACTGATCGAGCGTTGGAAAGCTCATTTTCAAGAGTTCGATTCGTTTTCTTGGTTCAGGGCAACGACTGATCGAGCGTTGGAAAGCTCATTTTCAAGAGTTCGATTCGTTTTCTTGGTTCAGGGCAACGACTGATCGAGCGTTGGAAAGCTCATTTTCAAGAGTTCGATTCGTTTTCTTGGTTCAGGGCAACGACTGATCGAGCGTTGGAAAGCTCATTTTCAAGAGTTCGATTCGTTTTCTTGGTTCAGGGCAACGACTGATCGAGCGTTGGAAAGCTCATTTTCAAGAGTTCGATTCGTTTTCTTGGTTCAGGGCAACGACTGATCGAGCGTTGGAAAGCTCATTTTCAAGAGTTCGATTCGTTTTCTTGGTTCAGGGCAACGACTGATCGAGCGTTGGAAAGCTCATTTTCAAGAGTTCGATTCGTTTTCTTGGTTCAGGGCAAGGACTGATCGAGCGTTGGAAAGCTCATTTTCAAGAGTTCGATTCGTTTTCTTGGTTCAGGGCAACGACTGATCGAGCGTTGGAAAGCTCATTTTCAAGAGTTCGATTCGTTTCCTCGGTTCAGGGCAACGACTGATCGAGCGTTGGAAAGCTCACTTTCAAGAGTTCGATTCGTTTTCTCGGTTCAGGGCAACGACTGATCGAGCGTTGGAAACCTCAGTTTCAAGAGTTCGATTCGTTTTCTCGGTTCAGGGCAACGACTGATCGAGCGTTGGAAAGCTCATTTTCAAGAGTTCGATTCGTTTTCTTGGTTCAGGGCAACGACTGATCGAGCGTTGGAAAGCTCATTTTCAAGAGTTCGATTCGTTTTCTCGGTTCAGGGCAACGACTGATCGAGCGTTGGAAAGCTCATTTTCAAGAGTTCGATTCGTTTTCTCGGTTCAGGGCAACGACTGATCGAGCGTTGGAAAGCTCATTTTCAAGAGTTCGATTCGTTTTCTCGGTTCAGGTCAACGACTGATCGAGCGTTGGAAAGCTCATTTTCAAGAGTTCGATTCGTTTTCTTGGTTCAGGGCAACGACTGATCGAGCGTTGGAAAGCTCATTTTCAAGAGTTCGATTCGTTTTCTCGGTTCAGGGCAACGACTGATCGAGCGTTGGAAAGCTCATTTTCAAGAGTTCGATTCGTTTTCTTGGTTCAGGGCAACGACTGTTCGAGCGTTGGAAAGCTCATTTTCAAGAGTTCGATTCGTTTTCTTGGTTCAGGGCAACGACTGATCGAGCGTTGGAAAGCTCATTTTCAAGAGTTCGATTCGTTTTCTCGGTTCAGGGCAACGACTGATCGAGCGTTGGAAAGCTCATTTTCAAGAGTTCGATTCGTTTTCTTGGTTCAGGGCAACGACTGATCGAGCGTTGGAAAGCTCATTTTCAAGAGTTCGATTCGTTTTCTTGGTTCAGGGCAACGACTGATCGAGCGTTGGAAAGCTCATTTTCAAGAGTTCGATTCGTTTTCTCGGTTCAGGGCAACGACTGATCGAGCGTTGGAAAGCTCATTTTCAAGAGTTCGATTCGTTTTCTTGGTTCAGGGCAACGACTGATCGAGCGTTGGAAAGCTCATTTTCAAGAGTTCGATTCGTTTTCTTGGTTCAGGGCAACGACTGATCGAGCGTTGGAAAGCTCATTTTCAAGAGTTCGATTCGTTTTCTCGGTTCAGGGCAACGACTGATCGAGCGTTGGAAAGCTCATTTTCAAGAGTTCGATTCGTTTTCTTGGTTCAGGGCAACGACTGATCGAGCGTTGGAAAGCTCATTTTCAAGAGTTCGATTCGTTTTCTTGGTTCAGGGCAACGACTGATCGAGCGTTGGAAAGCTCACTTTCAAGAGTTCGATTCGTTTTCTTGGTTCAGGGCGACGACTGATCGAGCGTTGGAAAGCTCATTTTCAAGAGTTCGATTCGTTTTCTTGGTTCAGGGCAACGACTGATCGAGCGTTGGAAAGCTCATTTTCAAGAGTTCGATTCGTTTTCTTGGTTTAGGGCAACGACTGATCGAGCGTTGGAAAGCTCATTTTCAAGAGTTCGATTCGTTTTCTTGGTTCAGGGCAACGACTGATCGAGCGTTGGAAAGCTCATTTTCAAGAGTTCGATTCGTTTTCTTGGTTCAGGGCAACGACTGATCGAGCGTTGGAAAGCTCATTTTCAAGAGTTCGATTCGTTTTCCTCGGTTCAGGGCAACGACTGATCGAGCGTTGGAAAGCTCATTTTCAAGAGTTCGATTCGTTTTCTTGGTTCAGGGCAACGACTGATCGAGAGTTGGAAAGCTCATTTTCAAGAGTTCGATTCGTTTTCTTGGTTCAGGGCAACGACTGATCGAGCGTTGGAAAGCTCATTTTCAAGAGTTCGATTCGTTTTCTCGGTTCAGGGCAACGACTGATCGAGCGTTGGAAAGCTCATTTTCAAGAGTTCGATTCGTTTTCTTGGTCAGGTCTTGACTCAACATTTGTACAACTATAACACAATGATGATATCGCAAATGAGTGTATTTTGCGAATTGGAGCAAATAAATATATTTCAATGTCAAAAGTTAAAAAAATTGTGTGTTTTTGCATATGTGTGTATTTCGTCATGAATGATCAATTGTAATTTTATGTGTCATGCTCTACACCAAATTGCCAAACCTAACGAACTCAGTGATGAAATATGTAACTGTGCTTCGTGCAGTTTACGCCACTCCGCCATCAGTCTTTTCACCTGATGCGGTTAATTTTAATTTCATTTATGGTGCAAGCTCACTAAACCAAACTCGATGCGATATATCCCATTAAATCCAAGTTTAGCCAGTGGCATTGCCAGTGCAGTATAAGAGATTGATGTGTATGCAAATGAGTGTGAGTTGAGAATTCGAGCAATCACATAATTATTGATATTGTGTTCAAATCATGATTTGAAGTGATTTGGATTGTTACTGGGCATAGTTGTAGTATAAATAGTGGAAATCGGTCAATTTCAGTAATACACAGTTTTGATTTTACTCATTGGGATTGTTACGATTAGTGATCTGGTTGAACATTTGAAACATACAATAATCCAACAACTGACATTTAAATAGATTGTAACATTTCACATTGGAATTGGTTTACATAATACACTCATTTGCTAAATCATCATTGTGTTTGTCGCCGAATACGGTTAGATCACCTGCCCTGTATCCTAGTGACCGGCAGGCGACGATTTGACGACTAGAAGATAGCTCGGTAGAGTTCAACGACTACCTTCTATGCCCTATCCTTCGGCCTAAGGACTTACGTTTATGAAGCTAAGTTGCAGCCCACTTTTTAACACCACAACTTATATTAATGCATAAGCGGTCGCACTCCGACAATCACGGACACCACGCTGTAGCAGCCGATAGTCCCCCTTCCTTCTAATAGTACTTGGCCCTTGCCTTCTAATTCTTCACCCTTCTTCCTTCTTTTCTTCTCTGTTCTGTCGTCTGTTTGCTTTTATCTCTTTCTCTTTCTCTGTTATTTCCAAAATGACCCACCCGTATATATATATGCTTCCCATTCGAACGTAACCGAAACAACATTCCCAAATATTTTAGCCAATCAAAAAAAAATCTAGAAACTAAAAATTAACAAGAAAAGGTTTGAAAACGGGGGAATACCGGAAACTGCTACCCAAAGAACAACCAATAAAAACGCATATAAAATCAAAATAAAAAGGCTTATCTACGGGGCGATTACAGGAAATAATTACCAATAAAATTACTTTGAGGATAAAATACATAAGCGACAGTTTGTGTACGGGGAAATACCGGAATTAATGACCAAAACAGCAAAACTACGTCGACACGGGATAATGATTGAATATTCAAGAGATTATTATTGTTACAGTGTTCTACATGTACATTTGTCAGGTCAAAACCTTGATATCTGACAATATGGTTGAATAGTGATTTAAATGAATTTCGATTGTTATTGTGCATATTTGTAAAATTTGATAGTAAAATTCACACATTTACAGCACTGCACAGTTGCAGGTCTCATCATTGAGTTTGTTATGTTTAGTGTTTCGGTATAATGTTTCAAACATATAATTGCAGTCCAACAACATAATGAAGTGTTTAGCATCACGTTTGTATTGGTTTGGTTAGTTTTGAGATTTCAAGTTTTCTTACATTATTTTGCAAAGCAATCATTGAGTTGTGCTTCTGAAACGATTTGGTCAAGACTTTAATCATTTTATGATTGAATAGTGATTTTGATTGGTGTTTTATCTAGTTGTAAGTTTGATAGTAAACGTCACACATTTACACTGATATAGAGTTTCAAGTCTCATCATTGAGTTTGTTATGTTTAGCGATCTAGTTGAGCGTTTCAAACATGTAATTATGATTGAACATTGACATTAAAACTGGTTTATTCAATGCATTCATGCGCAAGATCATTCTTGGGTTATGCATTCACAGAAGTTTGGTCGAAACGTTTTGGTTCAGACGCTGATTAAAACATGTTACATTTGATAACGGAATTTGTAATGTATTGATTAGTTTGATCGTTTGAGACAAACGAAGTGCAACACTACACTGAAGCGTTTGGGAACAATATTATACATGCTTGGTTGGTTTTGACATTGAAATTGGTTTATTCAAAACACTCATTCGCAAAATCAGCATTGGGTATTACCATTAGAATAGTTTGCTCAAAACCTTGATCACATTGATATTGTGGTTCGATAGTGATTTGCAGTGATTTCGATTACTTTTGTACATATTTGAAGGTTTGATAACAAATACCACACAATTACAGTAATACCCAAGTTGAGGTTTCAGCATTGAGTTTGTTGCATTTAGCGATGTGGTTGAGCACATGACACATACAATTACAATTGATCATTGATGATGAAATACACATAAATGTAGTAACACACAATTTTATTTAAGTTTTAACATTGAAATAAGTCTATTTGCTCCAATTCGCAAAATACACTCATTTGCGATATCATCATTGTGTTATAGTTGTACAAATGTCGAGTCAAGACCTTAATTATTGATATTATGGTCAAATCGTGATTTGAAGTGATTTGGATTGTTACTGGGCATAGTTGTAGTATAAATAGTGAAAATCGCTCAATTTCAGTAATACACAGTTTTGATTTTTCTCATTGGGATTGTTACGATTAGTGATCTGGTTGAACATTTGAAACATACAATAATCCAACAACTGACATTTAAACAGATTGTAACATTTCACATTGGAATTGGTTTACATAATACACCCATTTGCTAAATCATCATTGTGTTCTACATGTACATTTGTCAGGTCAAAACCTTGATATCTGACAATGTGGTTGAATAGTGATTTAAATGAATTTCGATTGTTATTGTGCATATTTGTAAAATTTGATAGTAAAATTCACACATTTACAGCACTGCACAGTTGCAGGTCTCATCATTGAGTGTGTTATGTTTAGTGTTTCGGTATAATGTTTCAAACATATAATTGCAGTCCAACAACATAATGAAGTGTTTAGCATCACGTTTGTATTGGTTTGATTAGTTTTGAGATTTCAAGTTTTCTTACATTATTTTGCAAAGCAATCATTGAGTTGTGCTTCTGAAACGATTTGGTCAAGACTTTAATCATTTTATGATTGAATAGTGATTTCGATTGGTGTTTTATCTAGTTGTAAGTTTGATAGTAAACGTCACACATTTACACTGATATAGAGTTTCAAGTCTCATCATTGAGTTTGTTATGTTTAGTGATCTAGTTGAGCATTTCAAACATGTAATTATGATTGAATACTTACACTAATTTTGGTTTATTCAATGTGCAAGATCATTTTTTAAATGATACAATCACAAAAGTTTGGTCAAGTACACAGTTTTAGTACTGATAAGTCAATTTGTGATGTTTATTGATTGTATAAATCGTTTGAGACAAATGAATTGCAACACCAAACCGAAACGTTTTCCAACGATATTATACATGCTTGGTTGGGTTTGACATTGAAATTGGTTCATTCAATACACTTATATTCAAAATCAGCGTTCAGTTTTACCATTGGAATAGTTTGTTCAAAACCTTGATCACATTGATATTGTGGTTCGATAGTGATTTGCAGTGATTTCGATTACTATTGTACATATTTGAAGGTTTGATAACAAACACCACACAATTACAGTAATACCCAAGTTGAGATTTCATCATTGAGTTTGTTGCATTTAGCGATGTGGTTGAGCACATGACACATACAATTACAATTGATCATTGATGATGATATACACATAAATGCAGTAACACACATCTTTCTTTAAATAATGACATTGAAATAAGTCTATTTGCTCCAACTCGCAAAATACACTCATTTGCGATATCATCATTGTGTTATAGTTGTACAAATGTCGAGTCAAGACCTTAATTATTGATATTATGGTCAAATCGTTATTATGTGTATTTCATCATCAATGATCAATTGTAATTGTATGTGTCATGTGCTCAACCACATCGCTAAATGCAACAAACTCAATGCTGAAACCTCAACTTGGGTATTACTGTAATTGTGTGGTATTTGTTATCAAACCTTCAAATATGTACAATAGTAATCGAAATCACTGCAAATCACTATCGAACCACAATATCAATGTGATCAAGGTTTTGAGCAAACTATTCTGATGGTAATACCCAATGCTGATTTTGCGAATGAGTGTTTTGAATAAACCAATTTCAATGTCAAAACCAACCAAGCATGTATAATATTGTTCCCAAACGCTTCAGTATAGTGTTGCACTTCGTTTGTCTCAAAGGATCAAACTAATCAATACATTACAAATTCCGTTATCAAATGTAACATGTTTTAATCAGCGTCTGAACCAAAACGTTTCGACCAAACTTCTGTGAATGCATAACCCAAGAATGATCTTGCGCATGAATGCATTGAATAAACCAGTTTTAATGTCAATGTTCAGTCATACTTACATGTTTGAAACGCTCAACTAGATCATTAAACATAACAAACTCAATGATGAGACTTGAAACTGTATATCAGGGTAAATATGTGACGTTTACTATCAAACTTACAACTAGATAAAACACCAATCGAAATCACTATTCAATCATAAAATGATCAAAGTCTTGACCAAATCGTTTCAGAAGCACAACTCAATGATTGCTTTGCAAAATAATGTAAGAAAACTTGAAATCTCAAAACTAACCAAACCAATACAAACGTGATGCTAAACACTTCATTATGTTGTTGGACTGCAATTATATGTTTGAAACATTATACCGAAACACTAAACATAACAAACTCAATGATGAGACCTGCAACTGTGCAGTGCTGTAAATGTGTGAATTTTACTATCAAATTTTACAAATATGCACAATAACAATCGAAATTCATTTAAATCACTATTCAACCATATTGTCAGATATCAAGGTTTTGACCTGACAAATGTACATGTAGAACACAATGATGATTTAGCAAATGAGTGTATTATGTAAACCAATTCCATTGTGAAATGTTACAATCTGTTTAAATGTCAGTTGTTGGATTATTGTATGTTTCAAATGTTCAACCAGATCACTAATCGTAACAATCCCAATGAGAAAAATCAAAACTGTGTATTACTGAAATTGAGCGATTTTCACTATTTATACTACAACTATGCCCAGTAACAATCCAAATCACTTCAAATCACGATTTGACCATAATATCAATAATTAAGGTCTTGACTCGACATTTGTACAACTATAACACAATGATGATATCGCAAATGAGTGTATTTTGCGAATTGGAGCAAATAGACTTATTTCAATGTTAAAACTTAAATAAAATTGTGTGTTACTACATTTATGTGTATTTCATCATCAATAATCAATTGTAATTGTATGTGTCATGTGCTCAACCACATCGCTAAATGCAACAAACTCAATGCTGAAACCTCAACTTGGGTATTACTGTAATTGTGTGGTATTTGTTATCAAACCTTCAAATATGTACAATAGTAATCGAAATCACTATCGAACCACAATATCAATGTGATCAAGGTTTTGAACAAACTATTCTAATGGTAAAACTGAATGCTGATTTTGCGAATGAGTGTATTAAATGAACCAGTTTCAATGTTAAAACCAACCAAGCATGTACAATATCGTTGGAAAACGTTTCGGTTTGGTGTTGCACTTCATTTGTGTCAAACGATCAAATTAATCAATAAACTGGTCAAGACTCTAATCATTTTATGATTGAATTGTGATTTTATGATAGTATAAATAGTGAAAATCGCTCAATTTCAGTAATACACAGTTTTGATTTTTCTCATTGGGATTGTTACGATTAGTGATCTGGTTGAACATTTGAAACATACAATAATCCAACAACTGACATTTAAACAGATTGTAACATTTCACAATGGAATTGGTTTACATAATACACTCATTTGCTAAATCATCATTGTGTTCTACATGTACATTTGTCAGGTCAAAACCTTGATATCTGACAATATGGTTGAATAGTGATTTAAATGAATTTCGATTGTTATTGTGCATATTTGTAAAATTTGATAGTAAAATTCACACATTTACAGCACTGCACAGTTGCAGGTCTCATCATTGAGTTTGTTATGTTTAGTGTTTCGGTATAATGTTTCAAACATATAATTGCAGTCCAACAACATAATGAAGTGTTTAGCATCACGTTTGTATTGGTTTGATTAGTTTTGAGATTTCAAGTTTTCTTACATTATTTTGCAAAGCAATCATTGAGTTGTGCTTCTAAAATACTCTGGTCAAGACTTTAATCATTTTATGATTGAATAGTGATTTCGATTGGTGTTTTATCTAGTTGTAAGTTTGTTAATAAAAATCGCACAAACACACTGATATACAGTTTCAAGTCTCATCATTGAGTTTGTTATGTTTAATGATCTAGTTGAGCGTTTCAAACATGTAATTATGACTGAACATTGACATTAAAACTGGTTTATTCAATGCATTCATGCGCAAGATCATTCTTGGGTTATGCATTCACAGAAGTTTGGTCGAAACGTTTTGGTTCAGACGCTGATTAAAACATGTTACATCTGATAACGGAATTTGTAATGTATTGATTAGTTTGATCGTTTGAGACAAACGAAGTGCAACACTATACTGAAGCGTTTGGGAACAATATTATACATGCTTGGTTGGTTTTGACATTGAAATTGGTTTATTCAAAACACTCATTCGCAAAATCAGCATTGGGTATTACCATTAGAATAGTTTGCTCAAAACCTTGATCACATTGATATTGTGGTTCGATAGTAATTTGCAGTGATTTCGATTACTTTTGTACATATTTGAAGGTTTGATAACAAATACCACACAATTACAGTAATACCCAAGTTGAGGTTTCAGCATTGAGTTTGTTGCATTTAGCGATGTGGTTGAGCACATGACACATACAATTACAATTGATCATTGATGATGAAATACACATAAATGTAGTAACACACAATTTTATTTAAGTTTTAACATTGAAATAAGTCTATTTGCTCCAATTCGCAAAATACACTCATTTGCGATATCATCATTGTGTTATAGTTGTACAAATGTCGAGTCAAGACCTTAATTATTGATATTATGGTCAAATCGTGATTTGAAGTGATTTGGATTGTTACTGGGCATAGTTGTAGTATAAATAGTGAAAATCGCTCAATTTCAGTAATACACAGTTTTGATTTTTGTCATTGGGATTGTTACGATTAGTGATCTGGTTGAACATTTGAAACATACAATAATCCAACAACTGACATTTAAACAGATTGTAACATTTCACATTGGAATTGGTTTACATAATACACTCATTTGCTAAATCATCATTGTGTTCTACATGTACATTTGTCAGGTCAAAACCTTGATATCTGACAATGTGGTTGAATAGTGATTTAAATGAATTTCGATTGTTATTGTGCATATTTGTAAAATTTGATAGTAAAATTCACACATTTACAGCACTGCACAGTTGCAGGTCTCATCATTGAGTGTGTTATGTTTAGTGTTTCGGTATAATGTTTCAAACATATAATTGCAGTCCAACAACATAATGAAGTGTTTAGCATCACGTTTGTATTGGTTTGGTTAGTTTTGAGATTTCAAGTTTTCTTACATTATTTTGCAAAGCAATCATTGAGTTGTGCTTCTGAAACGATTTGGTCAAGACTTTAATCATTTTATGATTGAATAGTGATTTTGATTGGTGTTTTATCTAGTTGTAAGTTTGATAGTAAACGTCACACATTTACACTGATATAGAGTTTCAAGTCTCATCATTGAGTTTGTTATGTTTAGTGATCTAGTTGAGCGTTTCAAACATGTAATTATGATTGAATACTTACACTAATTTTGGTTTATTCAATGTGCAAGATCATTTTTTAAATGATACAATCACAAAAGTCTGGTCAAGTACACAGTTTTAGTACCGATAAGTCATTTTGTGATGTTTATTGATTAGATTGATCGTTTGACACAAATGAAGTACAACACCAAATCGAAACGTTTTCCAACAATACTATACGTGCTTGGTTGGGTTTGACATTGAAATTGGTTCATTTAATACACTCATTCGCAAAATCAGCATTCAGTTTTACCATTAGAATAGTTTGTTCAAAACCTTGATCACATTGATATTGTGGTTCGATAGTGATTTCGATTACTTTTGTACATATTTGAAGGTTTGATAACAAATACCACACAATTACAGTAATACCCAAGTTGAGGTTTCATCATTGAGTTTGTTGCATTTAGCGATGTGGTTGAGCACATGACACATACAATTACAAATACATTTTAGAATTTTTTACACTTGTAAAATGTTGATAATTTGCTTTATTTTGAACTATGGTTATTAAACGTTAGATTAATGGTTATTTTGAACTATTTGCTAAAAATATATTTTCAATATTTTTTGAATGAGAAAAGATTTTTCGAAGCCTTTTTCAACATCTGCATTTTTGAATAATTTTTTGTCATAAGAAAAAGTTACTGTGACGTAATAAATAGCTTCTTAGTGTTCCGACAGAATTGATTTTGATGTAATTTATTGTGAACGATATTACGTTTAATAAATATACTTTGGTAATATGCTAGATTGTGTTTTATTTCAGGGTTAAATTGTATACATGTATTTACCGGTAATTTTGTAGGTGTTTGTTCGATAGGTCTAGAGGTACACAAACATTTCACAAAATTTTAAGGGGTACGAGCGCCAAAAAGGTTAAGAAACACTAGGTTAAAACAATCGGTAAAGTTTGGCAAATGTTGTCAAGCAGGCCTATTTTTTTAAATTGTGAGTCACCATTAAACAAGAGTTAAAAATTGGATGTTTAATTGAAATTGAAGTAGAGTTGATGGCTATGGCACATTCTATTTGATAGCAAACGTTCTAAAAAAAGCTGTGAGTGTGGTTGTTAGTTCTTGAAAAGTTGATAAAATATTTGATAAACTCGTGTTTTTTCACTAATAAAAATGATAACAACGGTAAGTTCACCTTAATTCACATGGACAAACAGGCTATAACTATTAAAAGTTGTGACCTGATGATTTTATATACAAAAAGTTGTGTGTTTTTGAAAATTCTTACCTAAATAGTTTCCAACAATCTGCATCTAATGTAGCCACAAAATGTCATACGTGGGTGTTAATGTAGAGGACTACAAAACGATTCCAAAAATTTAGGAACAGGCAAGTTAAAATTTAGAAAAACAGATAGTATTTAAAATCAATCGTTGCAGATAATTGTGAAAGTGAGATTAAGCAGGCTATAGTGGGTGGGGAAAACGATCATGGCCAAAACACAAAGATATTGGTTAAAACAAATGGTAAAGTTTTCAAATCTGCGGTTAGATTATGCTGTTTGTAGCAGAAGCAGCACTGATAACAGAAAAACGTGTGATGGAAGTCGAATGAGCTCAAAATGTTAAGCTTTTTATTGAAAGCAACTAGAATAAATAAGTTGCATAACCGCAAAGAAAAATTGGTGGTAAAGCGAGCTCCTTTATCAGTGTTAAATGATGTGGGCTCTGATCTATAATAATATTTAGTTTCATGAACTGGAAAAATGTTTGATTAAACGTTTAGTTCAAGCATTAAACCGTTTAGAATTGATATGTTATGTTGTGTTAAAGTTAAATTATAGCAATAACAATCCAATTGTTGTAACAATCAATATTTAAAAATGACATTTCAAATCTTTAAAGCAATTTCAACTCAATAAGACGTCAAATTTACACATACTATTCTTCAAAACATCTTTTTAGGTTACCCTTGGAAATTAGCGGTAGTTGTTTTGTGTATACACAATCGTGACAGCACCAACACGTCACAAGCCTTGCATTTCCCTCGCCGGCTCACTGCGTGCATAGTTATTTTCCGAGAATTGGTGACAACATGATTTACTGTTTGCCTTATGCACTTATGACGTCTCCGCTTCAACGGCTTACCTTTAACCCTTTCTATGGCTCTAATAATCTATGGAAACAGTCATGGAAAGGTTCTTAATCTCTAAAAAATAGACAGATTTCAACTGCACTTTTGGACTACCAGTTTGGTCGAATATTAAAATTTTTTAAGTTTACGATGAAGTCTTAGTTTTCTATAATTGTTTGCGTTGTAAAAGAAAACGAGTTTTGATGTGTAACTATGTGTAGCTATAAAGAATGTTTTGGACCTATTTCTCAATTTTGATTGCAAGTACGGGTAAATTATTCGTTTTTTTAGTTAGAGGGCTTGAGGGGGCATTTTTGCAATGTTTATATTGATTTGCATACATTGTTATATTGCTGTATTTTATTTATAATGCATAATACGTGATGCTATGTAAAAACAAAGCTTTTTATATTCTTTATATAAAGCACTGCCAGGCATATGATATAAGAAAAAATTTTTTAGTTTCTTGCAAAAAAATGAAATCGCGCTTCTTTCAAAGAATTGGGTGCAATAAGTAAAATTACATACTCAAGATAAATACTGAAGTGATATATATTACAATTGTGGAAAGTGTACTTTTTGTTTACAATAAAAGATTCTCCTTATTTTATTAAGTTTTGTACAAAATTTTATTATGAAAATGGAAAGTTATTTAATTTATAAAGCAACAAATTTTTTTCTGTATATATTTCTAATGAAAACTAAAAAGTGCAGTGAAAAGTTTAAATATGATTTATTTGTGATAAACGAACACTCTGGAATGTCATAATAATATATGAAAAAGGAAAAATGAAGCAAACACTGATTTTAAGGTAAGTAAAAATGCTTCAAAAACCATCACGTAAAATGTCGTGATTGCCACCGCTCGACTTTGGGGTTCATCACGACTTTTGCCGTAATTGCCATTCAAAGGGTTAAAAATACTACTTCCTTATGACGTCTGTCCATGTAACTCTTCTCCGCAATTCTTTGCAATTCAACCAAACGATCCATTCCCTTTTTACTTATCTATCACTTAGTTAGCGATTGCGTGATGTTGTTTTAAGCATAATTCGTAACGTTTCATCTTTGCTACAACGAGAATGAAGTTTTGTATCAGACGATGACCAAAGAGGTTGACTATAAGAATTTCTCTAAGATCGCAGATCCAACAGTTGAGAGAGTAAAATTGCCAATTGCAGAAAGCCCTAAATCTTGAGGAACCAAAAGCATTAACCAATATCAGGAAAAGAAAAAGAAGAAACATATTTCAAGACATGCTTGTGTGTTAAGAACAATGTTCGAGAGAAGAAAACGTCAAACAGGAGGAACAATGATGGTGGGTCTGCACCAATCAACAGCCGCCTCAACGTGGTGGTGCGGTGGGTTGGGTCGAAATGGCTGTTGGCCTTCCCGAGGGTCCCAGTTACCCTTCATTTCGGGCACTCCCCTTCATTTTTTCGCTATGCCGCCCTCTGAACGACCGCAGAAAGGCAGCACACAGCTTCCTTAAAATTAGTTGCTTGATTTCTCTTTTTCTTTTCTCCTGCCCCTCTCTTGCCCTTCTTCGTCTCCTCATTCTCCTCTTTCTCTTGATGAGCGATGACGTTCATCCCAACCCTGGCCCCATCTTTCCTTGGTCTGTGTGCACTGGAAATGTGGCCTGGTGGGGCAAGCCAGTGCAATGCTGCGCTTGCTCCAAATGGGTCCATCTAAGGTGCTCACAACTTTTCCTCTCCAAATTCAGAGCTCTTGGAAGCTCTTACTCTTGGAGCTGCTCCCCCTGCCATAACACTGTAACTCCCTCCTCGGACTCTTTCGACATGTATACCTACACTGTGCAATCTGGCCCCCCTCTGCTAATGCTGCACTCTCGCCTCACCCTCGTCTCCAAACCTCTTATATCCCATCTGCCCATTTTATATCTTCTCCCTCTGCCCCCCACCACTGTCCCTTACTCCTGGCTGTTCTTCTGCGCCTCCTTCCTCCTCTCCTCCCTCTGACTCTCTCAGGGTTCTTCAATGGAATGCTGGAGGTCTTCGAGCCAGGAGTACTGAACTACTTCACTTTCTCTCGTCCCATCCTGTCGACCTCATTTGCATCCAGGAATCCAATCTTAACTCATCTTCCTCTTTGTGGATTTCTGGATTCTCTGCTCTGCGTTCTGATCCCACCCACTTCTGGTCTGGCATTCTCTCTCGTGATACCATGCACGCTAGCAGCGGCATTGTCATTTTCATCAGGCAGGGCCTATCTTTTTCTGAACTTTCTACCCCCTCTCTTTCTTCGCTTGATCCCTACTCTGATTATGCAGGGGTCAACATCTCTCTTAACAACTCCTCCTCGGTGTCATTTTTTAATGTGTACGCCCCCCCCTATTCGCTCCTCCACAACGGATGGCAGAACCGATTCCTTTTCTTCCTCTATTCTTCCCTCCTCCAGAAATCTCTTTATTCTGGGGATTTCAATTGCCATCACCCCCTCTGGGACTCAAGAATTACTTACAATCCCCGCAGGGAGAAAGTATTTGACTGGGTTATCTCTTCTGACCTCCTCCCCCTCAATGACCCTGACACACCCATCCTTGTACATTGCTCCTCTGGCAGTTGCTCTTCTCTTGACATCTCCTTTGCTCCCTCCTCTCTTGCCTTTCTTTGCTCCTGGGAGATGCTTCAGAACCTGGGTTCTGACCATCTACCAATTCTTCTATCTGTCCCCCCTCTCTCCGGCATTTTGCCCCAACGAGCGTCTCCCTTCCTTCAATTTTCAGAAAGCTCGCTGGGATGACTTTGCCTATTACTTTGACTCTCACTGTCCTTCTGCAGAGGAATACTCATCTCTTTTTCTTTCCTCTGCTGCTGCTCTCTTTACCTCTCTGGCACTGAATGCGGCCAAATCTTCTATTCCTTTCGGCCGCATCAAACGCCATCCTAAGCCTGGTGGTCTGCTGAGGTGGAAAGTGCGGTTAATAAAAGACGCAAGACTTTTGCTGCCACTTACAAAAATGATGAAGATCGCCAGGCTTACATCTTCACATCTCGATGCGCCTCGTCAGTCATTGCCAAGGCCAAGGCTGAGGCATTACAGACGACTTGCTCTTCTCTTTCACGCAAATCTAACTCTAAATCTGTACACTCTCTTCTTTGTTCTATTGTTGGCTCTTCTCCCTCGTCTTCCTCCTCTCCTAACTTCTCCAACTGTTCTTCTCCCAAGGAGTCGGCTTTGGTCTATGCCGCCTACCTGAGATCCCACCTTTCCGTTTCTCAGCCAAGGACCCTGAGTAGCAGAACCAGAGGCAACCTCTCTGAGCTCTGCCAAGCCACGTGTCCTGTGGAGTCTCATTCGTCCTTCTGCTCTCCTTTTTCTTCTGCTGAATTTCTTGTGGCTACCTCCAACCTTTCCTCGTCCACTGCCACTGGCCCAGACAAAGTTGCCTATCCCATGCTAAAACATTTTCCTTGCTCTGGCATGGATTTTCTTCTTCACATCTTCAATCTTTCCTGGTCTTTGCATTCCTTTCCTTCCATCTGGAAGACATCTTCTATTATTCCCATACACAAGATGGGAAAGCCTCTCGACTCTCCTGCTTCATTCCGGCCTATCTTTCTCA
Source organism: Trididemnum clinides (assembly GCA_963675345.1). NCBI lineage: Eukaryota > Metazoa > Chordata > Ascidiacea > Aplousobranchia > Didemnidae > Trididemnum > Trididemnum clinides. The sequence goes on from OY776286.1 coordinate 3,573,925, forward strand.
CCTCCTGCATATCAAAGCTTTTTGAACACATCATTCTATCCCGTGTACTATTCTTTCTGGAATCTAATTCCATTCTCTCTCGCCGCCAGGCTGGTTTCCGCCCTGGACGGTCTACTCTGGATCAAATTCTGTACCTTTCTCAGTCCATTTTGGATGAGTTTTACAAACCCAGGCCGGGCTCTCGAACGATCCTGTCTACTATCGATTTCTCTAAAGCTTTTGACTCCGTCAGGCATCCCCCCTTTTCCACAAACTGATTTCGGCTGGCCTCCTTGTTTTGCTCGGTGGACTCAATCTTTCCTTTCTGATAGGCGCGTATGTGTGGTTTTTCAAAGTCACAAAAGTTGTTCCTTTCGAGTTCGTCGAGGTGTTCTGCAAGGATCCGTTCTTGGCCCTGTACTTTTCTCTCTATTCATTAATGATCTTCCGGCCTCTCTGCCTTCTTCCATCAGCTGCTGTCTTTATGCTGATGATCTGGCCATTTGGTCCTCCTCCCCTCAGTCCCCTTTTCGGTGGAGACCACACAAGGAGCTCTGTTTCGATTGGAGCACTGGTGTCTTCCTTTCAATCCGAGCAAATGTGAGGCTTCCTTCTTCTCAGTGGATCCCCACCAAGCTAACCTCCAACCCAACCTCCTACTCGGCTCCTGCCTCCATTTCAATCCCATTCCAACTTTTCTCGGGGTCACCTTCGATCGCACTCTTTCCTTTTCTAAGCATGTATCTTCACTGAAGGCCAAGTTTTTCCCACGTCTCAAGGCCTTACGCTGTATCTCTGCTTCATTATGGAGCCCCTCTATGGAGTCCCTCTCTCTTCTGCATAAATCTTTTCTTCGGTCCTTTCTCACTTACGCTTCACCTGGATGGTTTCCTTTCCTAAGCGCTATCAATTTCACCAAATTGGAACGCCTCCACCAAGCGGTCAGTCGCGCCATCATCGGCTGCCTCTCGTCCTCCCCTATCCCTCTGCTTCTCTCTGAGGATTTTCTACCTCCCCTACGAGTCGCCCTGACTCATTTTACTTTTTCATCTTATGAGCGGGCTCTTCGTCTCCCAACCTCTTTTCCTATTTCAGGTTTGGCCAGACTAGGAGTGAAACCGAGACTCTGCAGATCGTCCTGGAGAGCTTTTGCGTCCACTCACCCGCTCATGCTTCCTTTTAGTTGTCCTAGGGAGGCTCTTCTTGCTTGTCCTCCCTTTCCTCCTTGGAATTTGCCTTTCTTCACGGTGTAGTCCACCCTTCCCACTCCATGCTCTCGCTCTGATCCCCCCCTCTCTCACCAAGGTGCGGCTCTCGCCCACCTTAATTCTCTCCCACCTCATGATCTGGTGCTTTGGACAGACGGCTCTGTTCCTTTTGGCAAAGGCAGCTCCGGCGTTCTTGCCAACTGCTCTCTCTGTGGCACCGAGGCCACTCTTTTCTTTTCGGCAGGCCCAGTATGTTCAAGTTTTTCCGCTGAAGCCTGCGCCATTCTGCACGCTCTGTGCTGGTCTCGGCAGCACCAACAAGCCTGTCATTTCTCTTCTCTTCTCCTATTATCTGACTTTCGTTCTGTCCTCGCCACCCTGTCCTCTCCTCCATCTTTCCTTTTGTCTCAAACTCTGTGGCAGATCTGGCAGGAACTGTCTTCTCTCTCCTCCTGTTCTATCAAACTACAATGGGTCCCCGGACACTCGTTTCTCCTGGGGAATGACACGGCTGATAAGCTGGCCAGACGGGGAGCGGTACTTACGCCCTCTGCAATCCCTTGTTGTCTCTCTCCTCTTATCTCTCACATCCACTCTTATCTTTTCTCGGACTGGAGGCGTACTGTCTCATCAAAGTATTTTGACACACAGGTTCCCTCGATTTCCACCGAGGAACTTGTGCTCCCTCGTCATGATTGCTGTGTCTTCTCTCATCTATGCTGCAACGGACACAGCCTTCTGTTAGGTTCTTATCTCTCTAGAATTGGGAGAATCGAGAATCCTTCCTGCAGCGCCTGTGGACACTCGTCCCAGGACACCTCTCATCTCATTCTGCATTGTCCAGCTACGCACTCTTTGCGCCGCTCACTCTTTGGCGACTCTCTGTCTCTCTATGACCTCTGTTCCAGACCCTGGAGAGTTGCTTGGCTTCTGGGGCTCCATGGTCTTCCACCATGCCCCCATCCATTGGAAGGGGTCGGGTAAACAACAACAACATGATGGTGGGTGAAAACAAAAACAAAAAAGCACAAAAGAATGAAAAGAAGTGACGGAATGATGTGGTAAGAAACTCATGTCTTAAATTATCTTTAGGTTGTTTATAATGATATAGGTGTGTTACGAAGAATAAGAATAGTAAAATTTAAATAAAACATTTAAAAATAATGATAGTTTACTAATGCAGTACAAAACCTATTTAGGACGACAAATTCAGTGATCGATTACTTATTTCAAGTAAAGTTGTAAAACTTATTGAAACGATCTGTGCACAAGTATTCCTGACAAAATGTAAACTTAAAACTCCACCCATTTTGCTAACAAAAAGTTTCTGTATTGGCTTAAAATAGAACAAATAATATTGGTCGGTTGTTTTTCTTCTGACGCTACAAAATTAATAGTTTTACTATAAAGTGGTTAATTTACTTATACAATTAGTCCAAAGAAATAATTTTGATTTGATTCTCAATTTCTGACATAAGATCAACGTAATGTTGGTAAATGATGTCTCTTTTTTACTAGATTGAGTAACATTTTTTACTCTTAACTGAACCTAGCAATGTCAGATCTGTTACGTTGAATAACAAGTGTATGCAACAACAGACTTGATCACACGAGCCTTTGCTTAATAAGTCTATACAACAACATGCTTACTAGAGCCTTTGAGTAAAAACGCTGTCATATAGAATCAAACTGTTTAAATAAAACTTTTGACTTCGAGGTAGCAGCTAATTCTTGGTCTGAAGTCGCGTTTAATAGCATTGCATGGAGGAGATCGATTAGCTTTGTCTCATAATAAGACGATGTTCGGACGCAAATAAAGAAAAACGTGTTTGATAATTCTATTTAAAAATTATACTTTTTACTATTTTTTCTGTTTGTTATTGCTAAAGTTTGTATATTTTGTTGATAGGCACGATAGATTCTAATGAACCCGTGGTCTTTTTGCTGTCTCATTGTCAGGTGCGAAATTACATTTTCCGCGTTTGTGCAAATTTTTAGTTTCGATTGCTAAATAAACTTCCTGAATTGAACAATAATACAAACCAGTCGGTCTGCTTGAAACGCTAGCATTGTACCTTGTAATTATGTAATGCAGAAACCGCATGAATAGTTAGCTAAATTGATAAATATTTTTGTCATAAAAGCATGTGAACATTTTTTTGGAAACAAATATGCAACAGACTTTGACCGATCTTAATTATAAAATGTTAAAAATAGCTAGTAGTTGCCTCAAAACTGTTTGCTTTGAATAGTTCTAAGAGCGACTTTATCCCATTCTTCATTGAATAAATGCTGGATAATACATAGCTTTTTGAACAGTAGCGACTTTTCAAACACACTGTATATGAACTCTATATTTAGCCGTTGTATCAATCAACTTTACTGGATAAACCACAAAATATCAATTATGTATATGGGGAATGAGAAGTTGCTGTAAATTCAAAATGTTAGATATCTAGGTAATAAATTTAGAAAATCAATGCATACATTCATAGCACTGGCTCAATAGACGGTAATGCAAATAACATTAAAATTTATTTTTACATTAAATTTGAGAAAATTTGAATGGTAGCAACTTTATCACAATTTTTGTTAAAATAAATGATGGATAATACATGGACTTTTGAACGGTATCGACTTTTTGGCCACATTAAATCACACAATGGTTTATTATAACTATCTACCATGATGGATTGCGCAAGAGAGATGCAACTACATTCCCACGGTCGAGTTAAAAACAGAATCGATTACGTCATTGAAATACAAAATCACACCTTGAAAACTGCTATGTAATAACAAGCCAAATCATAAAAATTGCACCAAACTCCTTGAAATATTCTACATGACATTCACGCCGTGTTGGAGCTAGCTCCCTCAGATTGGTGTTAACTCCCCCAAACCTCCCTTGCATAAAATTAATAGACCTATGGTTAGCTTCCTCCAGCCTCCTTCAAATAAAAGTAGTGTCTTGGGTTAGCTCCCTCACAAAAAAGTAACAGACTTACTTAAGGCTAGCTTCCTTACATAGATTACGATTAGGGTTAGAAAACACCCATGCCAGAACCTCCGCAATTGTGATCAAATGGACCATCCTATACTACTAATGTGCCACACCATTATAATAAACACTGTGTAAATAAGTACACGCTTCATACCCCACAGTAATTGCATTCGAAAAGGTACGAAGTTAAATTCTAGCGACGACACCTGCAGGCACCAAGCATCTTGTCAGGACCACCTGTTCCAGTTCTGGCAAAGATGCAAAGCAACAACCCCAATCTAACTTCAAGTCCGAAACATTACTGATATCGTCATTCCATCCCTATCTGGATGCACAGGCTTGTTGAAATAACCTCCTAGCAAGCAACAGGGAAGGTTGTATGATCTCCAATGGGTCATACGTCCATCCAATCATTGATAACAAACCTCTAATCATACACGGCCTTTTCTTGATGTTCACTCTTACTTTCAGTTGGTCAGACAAGGCATCCCAGAACATGCCCAGTGTTTTATGAACTGAAGCTCTTCGAAGAGATGCACATCTCCAAGAATATCATCAGGCGGCAATTGTTCCAATACGGTTCTACTGTTAGACACAAACTTCGTTAAGTGAAAACTACCACTAGCCAATAACTGGCAAAGCTGGTGTACCAAATCGCTTGCTTCACTTTCTGTAACACAAGAAACACATACATTATCCACATACACGTTTTTCATTATCGTGTTTACAACAGTTTGTTTAGCACCAGTGGCGTTTTTACTCCCCGTCATCCTAAAGGCAAAGGAAGCACAGCATGGTGATGACTTAGCCCCATACAATAAGCAACTGGTGCCCGACTGATATCATTATCCGGATACCAAAAGAATCTAAGGCATCCCAATCTGCTTCCTCCACCATAACTTGGGAAAGCATTCCTTTAATATTTGCCTCAACTGCAACCGGATGCTGCCTAAAGCGGATCAACACTCCAACTACACTATTAACAAGGTCCGGTCCCAGTAATAACTTATCATTCAGTGACTCACCATCTCCACTGCGAGCGCTGCAATCAAACACTACTCAAAACTTGCTCTCTAATGCAGTACAGTGATGAGGAATAAAACGGCAACGACCATTTTGCTCACTTTCTTTGCAGACCGGCTCAGTACACTGCGAATTATACTCCGACATCTTCTCAGAGTACCTCTGGAATAGATCAGGATCTTTATCACACCTCCTTTTTAATCCTTTCAGACGTCTTTCAGCCAACCCTCGACCATGTAATGACATTTCCAAATCATCTTTCCACAAAAGACCAACAGAATAGTGGTTATCCACCTTCTTAATAGTGTCATTCAAGATATAGAGAGCGCACTTCTCTTTCTGTGACAGCAAGATACCGTTCTTATTTTCATCAATATCATCCAAATCCTGAGAAAACAATTTTATCAACTGCTCACACGATCTACCTTCGTCTCCCAGTGTTGTCACAAAATTAATCATAAACCGCGGTGAGACCACTGCTTCCGTATTGCCCTTGTTCGTACCAAAAATGGTCCAACCAAGCGCAGTGTGCAATCCACATGGTGAGCCTGGGTTTCCAACCAAAGCGTCCTTGATCAAAAATGCCTGATGCAAATCACAGCCTAAAAGACGGTCTGCACTTCCTTCTTCCAACTCTGCAAATTTCAATCTCCAAAGGTGTGAGTACTGCTGTACCAAATCATTGATAGGTATACTTGAGCTTACGTCAATGACATTGTCAACAACAAATGCCTCCTTTACTCTGAAGGCCTCAAGTTCATTATTGCCTAGATGACCAAGTCATTAATTTTGCGATCCAAAACTGAAATTGCATTACTCGTAAGCAACTTTACGTTAGTGGCTAATGTTGAGACCCCAAGCCGTTTAGCTTGATGTCTTGAACACATATTTATGTTAGACCCTTCGTCTATGAATGCATAAGTGAGAACATGTTTGCCGGGGTCATTAGTCCACACTCTAACAGGTACCACCTTCAAAATGGAAGATACTACTCCATGCGAAGAGGGGCAATCATTCTGCTGCGTAGCAGCACAAACTACCGAACTCGAATCCTGTTCCATTTCCCTTTCTTCGGATGAGGAAGCTGCTACATCTTTTCTCAAAGGACCCTGTGGTTGCAAATCCCAATGAAACAAGGGATTATGTTTTTTACTACACTTCCTACAAACTATCTGAACCCTATATTAGGACACCCTGTGTCCAAAAAGCAAGCAGTAAAAACATAACTCTTTCTCTTTTAACAAGGCTCTCCTTTCTTCTACAGTCTTAGCTTCAAATAAAGCACATTTCCAAAACCTATGGCAACCATTGCAACATTCACAAACCAAAGGCTGGTATGTAGAAGCCACACGCTCTACCACCGAATGAGCGGATTGTTGAGCTGCACATAAACGATGATTCTTAGTAGGGCGGTCTTGTAGCCTCAAGCTGCTTCAACTTACCTTGGACTTGTACAATAACTTACCATTTTCACTATCGGCCTCAACTGTCATCTTCTCTTCTAAAGTTCTAAGATCGCCGAAGGAGCTCAGATCACCACTGCTGCTAATGGTTACAAATTACACCTTAATTCGATGTGGCAACCTTCCAAATAAATCATGCATTAAATCTTTAGAATTTAGCATCCACATTTCATTTAAACCATCAAAAGTTACCTCGCATCGGTACATTCGATCGGAAAACTTCAGCAAACCTTCGGCATCTCCATCCTTTGTCGCTGGACCGTTGAGGAGCTCTTTAAGCAGATGCTGCATAAGCTTTTTGATATCATTAAACCTTTAATGTAACCGATCCCAAGCCCTCCTGTACGCAGTGCGGCTGTCAAGTAAGCATCCTATGCCAGCAATTATTTCATAAGCCTTGCCTATACATAAGCTGTCCAAAAAGGCTATTCTGTCATCACAACAGGAATAAACATCATCAACGTACCTTTTGAATTGTTTTTTGAAATCCCAATATTTAATTATATCGCCTTTAAAACTTTCCAGAGTTAAACGTGGTGCAGACGGTAAGGCCAATTGTATGTTATGAACGGTTGCCAATGGGCGACCAATATTTTTGCCGGAAACGGAGCAGCTTCTGGATTCAGAGAATACCGGGGCTGAGGATAAAAATTTCCAACAATTCCTTTCAAATTAGTCTTTACTTAATTAGATGCCATACGTACAGAGTTGAGATGAAGTGGCGGTGGAAGATCATTGTGTTTCGTGCTTGATGACTCATTTTCGCAATTATCCTCACCAGATTTACCATCTTACGAAATGTGTAAAAATTCACTACCAGCTGGGTTGCTTGATCGGCGTCCTCCTGGGCTTGATCCAGAGCTTTGTCCTTTTTTCAGTTTGGTTAGCTCGCTCTTTAATTCAAACAACACGTCTTCGACTCTACAAGCCAACTTATCGAGATCGTCAATATAGATGTTTTCACCACATGCCAGAATATCGGCGTGTACTAATGACACTAATTCAAAGCACACATAACATTCATCATTAAAGCCTCTAGTAATCTCAATTGTCCTATCATTACTCTCGAGGACATCATTTAGCTGTCTTCTCAAGGCAGATGCTCTAACATAAATAGCAATGAGCTTTCGTTTCAACACAAACTTATCACTGCCCTGATGACTAATGGCCATTGGACTTTTCTTAATGACATTTTCCTCAACAGAGTCCATATTGATTGTAGATACCGTAATTGTTGAAATGGCCTGGTCCGTCACGGTAGAACAATGATCTGTGCAAATCTCAATTGGGTGGCAGCTGTCAATCTAAAATGCGGTAGAACAAACCAAGCCTAGCTGTTTTAAGTAAACCAAGCCTAGTAAACCAACCAAGCCTAGTAAACTAAGAAACTGAAAGGCTTATCCTAAATATTCTCAAATGAATGTTACTTCCCTTGGCGGTCTACCTAGCTAGAGCGGGTGAGGTTATCTCTAATTACTGGACTTGCAATCGACAGAAAAGGCAATTCTTTAATGTTTTACGTTGATAGCTCAATAGGAAGGTTGCATATGACGTCACACATTTGGCGCCAAATAAAGTGGCTGACCAAAAGCTGTAATTAATGCTGGAAAGATATAGGGCGAACACCAACTATTGGAGTTATTTTGAAAAGTAATGTGAAATTAATTAAAATTTTGAATGAATTATTGCTAGTTGGATTCTCGGAAACCAATGAACTCAACTAAAAGCAATTTAGTTGAGATTAGGTCTTTCAGTTGGCTGGGCTAAGAGAAATGCCATCTAAATACCATTTGTTCCTAAGTCAAAATAACTCAATACCAATTGGATACTCGTCGGTACATTAGCAAAAACAACCATTATCTGATCATTATTACCGGTATCGGCAAGATTGCTTGTTGTGTCCTTGGGCAAGGCACTTAACGGCATGCCTCAATTTTATGTGGCAAACAGATGGTGGGACCAAGCAGTCTACCTGTCGTTGTGGCCCAGTCTGACAAAAGACATGCAAACAGAGCATGAGCTCATACGTATGAATAATTGAATCGGTATCATGAGTTTTTAAATTACCCTTGTTTCAGCAGCCTAGGTAATAGCCTAAAATTGTTTAAGGAGTAGTTAAGGTCACAAAAATACACCTGATATATCAATACAACTGATCTGCAAGCACCATAGATAAAAAAATTCAACGAAGTACTGATTTTATCCATCAATATCCAATCAATCATATAACAAACGGTACAAAAGTCTGCCCTGTCATTTAGGCTACAGTATAATTTAGGTTTACAACTTTTCTGTATGATTATGCAACTAAATATACTGTATAAGCTACACATTACAATTAAATTACAATAACTACACATTACAATAAGCTACACATTACATTACAAGCTACACACTTAAGCTCAGCATTCCCAAACAAGCTAATTAATCGAATATGAAATCCTCACAGCAGCTGGCTGCAAATAAGCCTGCATGTTTAGCCCATAAAATTAGCCCAACTATTAGCAATAACAAGCAAACTTTAGCATCTCTTACCTTACCTTGACTTCAGATTCATTCCTTAACATCAGTAAAACAACATATTTGACGTTCATTTAACAACTGTCACGTTTATCGATTTGATTTGCAAAAAACGATATCACTCTTATTCAATTCAATGCAAAAACACTAAAAGTGGTCAGCCACTTTTTTCGAAAGCGCATTTTGATGACGTTTGATCACGTGCGTGCAACCTTCCTATTGACTAGCACGACGTGGTCACACACCGACACGCCTTCTAAATTGACAATTGAAACTCTTTTCCAATATAAAGGACAGTAATTACCAGAACAAACACCAAATCACAAACTACTTAATTATACTTAACCACTTATCAAATATGAACAAATTGCAAGATTCCGGGGATTCCAGAAAGTTTAGCTTCCAACCTCTACACCGCCATAACGCAAAAGAGACTAGAACAAACTCGATACAAAAAAATCTCACGCAAGGGTGATGGCGACATCTAGCGGGCTTACATACAAATTATTAGAGTTTAAAAAGGTTTTACACTGAGCGTTCCTGTTTCTTACACCGCCAATGAAAGTTTTGGGTCCGACTTTCTTTCAGCTTTAGCTGGAATTTGTTGACAAACACAAAGTTCCTAACTGACAAACTAACGCACAAATTCAATTATGATTGGATTTTTAGCTTTTTGAAATGGTAGAGCATGGCAGATATCAATGTTTGCATTTACATTTGGCTGTGACATTTTATGATGAAATTTTCGAAGACCAAATTACTTGCCTTTTTATGTGGAAGATTAGTGCATTCATTTAAAATGCTGCAGTTATTCCTGCTATACTGCTCCATATCATCCACGTGTCTTTCATTTTGATACACCTGATCTTCCAGTTAGTCGACTAACATTTTAAAAGTTGCAATCGTGTGATTTCAATCATCCAGCAGCAAACTTTGAGCACTGGTGGCATCTGAAAGAGAAGCAGGGACTGAACTATCTGTAGGCCTAATAATACATGAAATAGCCAAGTAATGCTTATTGTACTCATCGTGGCGTTTCGTAACTTTATCCAGCTTCTTTATTACTTCGGCCACCTGTGCCGAAGTCATTGTTCAATGTTTAAAGTATTAAAAATTATAGATATTATTTAAAAACAACCGTTTACCACTATTACAAAATCCTTACGCACACATTTCAATCTTCATTGGCAGGTGTATCTGCAGCTTATTCAAATAGAATGCATAAAAACATTTTGAATGACAACAAAATCTTATTAACAAAATTTCAGTTTTTTTGCTTTCTTGCTCTAACCCGAAACAAATTTTTGGTTACTTATCTTATTTTTCGAAATTGTGCTTTTCGATATTTGTTTCTTTCAACTTCCTTGATTTCTCTTAGGTGACTGATTACTGAAACACGCGATGGCAGATCTTTTCAAAATATTGAAAACCGAAGGAAAAAAGTTTTAGTTTTCGTAAAGTGTAATAGAATATGTCATTTTTGATGAAGGACCATAGTACTAGCTAAACATGTAATACAAATCCTTTGATAAAGAAGACTTTCTTACCGCGTACATTAAAAAATTTATGAGTCAATATTTGCATGATGGAAAGTCTATAAAGTACGGTAATTGACAATGCAGCCTAATGGCACTATAATTTTTACACAACAAAAGCTACGGGCTTTTTTTTGTTAGGGGTATACAGGGTGGCGCATACAGCATATTAACAATAAAGTACGTACTAAATCTGATGTATTGGTTATTCTTCTTCCTAAGTTAGCTGCCTGTGCTTTGCAGAGGCAGCTGCGGGTCTTCATCGACCGCCTGAAAGAATAATTTTTACTAGCTAGGCTTTGCATATGAATCAGCTTGGTAACTTACACGCCAGTTTAGCTAGTAGAGGTTGCTGCAAACTACCTGTCTACCTTTGATCGTCTGATGAATTATGCATTCACTTTGTCATTTTTTTAGGTCATGCCGCAGCGTACACTGACTTTTGAATACATGCGCTAAATAAATGTAAGTTTACCCATTAGTACATATTAAAACTCTCAAAATAAATTTCTATGTCCTTCCAATCAGGAGAAGCGTCTTTTACTTTACTGTTAATACACTCGTGCGCCACCCTGTATAATATCCGACTTTTCCGAACAATTTTCTTCAAAACTTATTAAATTTGCTTAATGTTTATCTGCAAATGCTCAGTATCACAACTTATTACAATTACAACACCAGCGTGATGATATAAAGACTGATGAGGCAGCTAAATATTAGGACACTAAGTATAAGCGAATGTGCTAAAATAAGAGATTTTTAGGCTGTATTAGGGAAGCTAACCTAAAATAATAGAATTAGCAATTATCTAATTTGAATTTCGCAACAATTGCACCTAAGCAGTTGCGTTGAGAAGGGTTCAGGCAATATTGACAAACTGGGAATTGTGCAAAGAACCCAGAGTAGGTAAAGTAGTTGCAACTTACCTACTTTGTGAAAAATTATTTCGGCACCTTTGAAAATAGAATTTCACTTTAATGTCTTCCAAAAGTTCGTTTTCAGCTAAACCTTTAAGTGTTTTTCATTACAAAGAGGTTAATTCGTCCCGTAGAGGAACAAATTGGTTCATCAGTTCCCTCAAAAATTATCTCGAAAATCAGGATCAATCTCGCAACTTTCCTAAAAGCTAGCTTTTTTCATGGGCGTAGCACTTATTGTCTACGAAAGGGGGGCAGGCAGGAAAGGCAACTAAGCTTGAAAACCACTTTTTATGTATATTTTCAAAGATTCTGTAAGGTGGGTGGGTAGTGGGAGGTTGAAGGCATTTTTGTTTTACAACAAAGTTGAAAATCTTTTTATGCAAGATTTCATATTATTTGTGATTAACTTCTTTGCCATTTTTAGCTCCAAGCAAAAATGAGATCTTTTTTCCTCGTTTATTGCGCATTTTTGGTAATTCTGGAGGGCTGAAGATACTTATATCTTGAGGGTTGAGAGCTTTTTTTAAAGATCATTTTTTTTGAGCGATTCTTTGCTCCATACAATCAAAGTAGAAGATCTTTTTTTGGAAATTAACCTTGTGCAAGTGAATTCTTTGCCTATTTTGGAAATTTATGAAAACGGGAGGACTGACAATATTTTGGGGGGTGTGCACTTATTTCTTTTACACTGATAGTATATTCAGATGGGAGAGGTAGGGAAAGTGCATGACCTCTTCAACTAAATTTTTCCGTAACGAGTCTGCAAACCTAGCTTTTTAGAATTATCTGTAAATTTATACCAGTAATTCAATGCGGAGTTTCTACATGTGACTTGTTGCATTCTGCTATGTTTTCGGTATTGGAACAGTTAGCGATTAACTTCTGCAGTTTCTAAGCTCTAAATCTTACAAAAAACATTGTATTAATAAATATGAAGTTATCGTCAGCTACATAAATACAAACCACAATTGAAGAAAAGAAAAGAAAAAGGATGAATTGTAAAAGAAAATTGAACTAAAAATGTAATATGAGGCCATTAGAACAGCAAGTTTACCAGCCCTTCAAATTAAATTCAGAGATGATACCACGACCAAGATTGTTGAGGGTAAAAAGCCAACATAAATCCTATCATTGTAAGCTTCACATCTTTGCTCTTTGCATTGAAACCAGACTGGGGTCAATCTGTAGGTCAACCTCAGTGACATTCTGCGCAAAAATTAAAATAGCAAGAACAATTTAAAAGGGGAGGGAGGAAGGTAGAAAAAGCAGAGTTCCTCTTATAGCATTGACGTAGACAACACGAGACAAAAAATGTTGATCACACGTAAGCTCTTTCAAGGTTAAGTTATTGGTCATTGCGCAGCAAGAATTTACATTCAACATAACTGAATTTCAACTAGCAAAAGTACGGGTCGAGTGTGATCAAGCCGAAGCCACAATACGCTCAAAAGAAAAACAAACCAATACTCCATTTAATAACACAAGTCTTTACTAAACAATATGAATATAAAACTGTTCTATTTAATGTGACAATATTTGTACCTTTAAGTGCAGCAGCCAAAAAAAGCATAAAATGTATGCAAATGTGGTGGTCCAGATTCAGAATTTTTATGCACAATTTTGATAATGAATAAAGAAAATTAGATATAAAAACGAAAAATAAAGTTGTCTTTTTCCTTTTCTGTGGTCTTGGGCAAACCAATCTACTCCACCACAGCTGAATGATTAATCATCTGGGATTAGATAAAGTCAATGATTGAATGCATTTGTTTGTGAAAGTCATGGAATCACGATGGCATCAGTTCTGGTAGACCCTGCAAAGTTATATCTATGAGCTTTGTTTTTCAACAACATTTACACTGCAAAAACTACAATGCTTTTCAAAAATCTGCAGTTTTCAAAAGTTAACTACTCAGTGACTCAGCATGTGAAACAAAAAATTCGTAATTAATCGGTTGCATGGATACAAAAATGACTATTGATCAGAGTAACTGCTGCATTAGCATCATAAACGAGCAAAAAAACAAAAACAACTCCAACAAAGCAGTACCTGTTTAAACATAAATAGCCTTTTGAGACCATTTAATGTAACATAGCAATCATGCTTTTGTGACATCATAGTTTTGGTACTCACTTCAGAGCAGCAAAAAGCTCAGTCGTATTTTACATTCAATCAAAAAGACAACTTGCTACAAGATAGCAACAATGGTTTATAGCATTATACTTACACAGTGCAGTAGGCCTAGTAGGGTGCAAATGTGTCATTTAATTTTTTCACTATATTTACCAGCGCATAGAATCATAGAAAACTGGTTTTAATTCCAAGTAATGTTGCATTCGACAGTTTCTTTACAGAAACTACATAAAACAAACAAGAGGAAAAACTAATGAATCTCTTTCTAAACAGCTATCCTCAAAAACGGAGATTTAGTAGCAACTAAAAGTGGGTAATGCCAAACGAAGGCTAAGAGCTAGTGATTCATTAGGCAATATTAAAAAATAGATTGCTTCCACAAGCTAACTATTTATAGATCTAAATTATAACTTTTAATTGCAATAAAACAGTAAAATTATACCTAAGTGACCCACAACCACAGAAAATTAGCTTCGTAGCAAAAATGTTTGTAAAAGATATAAAACACAGGGCATTGGGTGTATCTGTGGGGACCACTTGATATTTGTTGTTAATAAAAGGAAGTGGCTATTTTGATGTCAACGGCATTTTACCCTTGGAGACTATTTTGTTGTAATTGTTTATGTGTGCTTATATTGCCATAATTGCTACAATTCTGCAAGTGAAGCTGTGGTGCGTGAATAATGCACTTTCCTTGAAATGCCATGATTACGAATTGGAAGCTTGGCTGGCAGGGTGCTTAGAGTACACTGTAGGAGGGCCATGGGAGGGAGCTAGAGTACAATGGAGGAAGGACCCATGGGAGGAAGTTACAGTGTGAGGGAGTGCGCACTGCAGGTGCAAATTTTTTTAATTGATTTAATTATTTAACTTGACCAATCAGAAACGATTAAAAGCCACATGTTCAATACGTTTTTAAGATTGACTAATCACAAATAACTATGGCAAAATAGCCTTCAAGGGTAAAATGCTGTCGACGTCAAAATAGCCACTGCCTTAAATAAACAATAAGGTAAAGAAGAAAATTTTACTCAATAAATAATCGCCTACATCTCATGGTATCATTCAGCATTCTATTACATCACGTCAATAACTTACAGCCAGTTTTGACCTTCTTGGGTCTCATCACGCAGGTGTAAAAAACACTCAGCAATAAAAATGCTGAAAATTGCTAACTAACAACTAACAATCTTTTTATTTTGTTAAAAAAACAAATTTTATAATGGTGAGTTCATTTTCGTCTTGTATTTTAAAAACCTGTTGTTACAGAATCGGCTTCAAAAAGAAAAAAATTTTTTTGATTTCCGTGGGTGAACTGAACTAGCGCCCTTTGTTCTCGTACGCCTTGTATTTTCTGTTTGGCGTCTGGCAGCTTGAGATTGGAATGCAACTCTAGGACGTTATTTGCCTAAAACCGGGCGAGATTCGCATTCTAATTAGACGGCCTCTCGCTCCAAACAGTAAAATAGTAGCGTTTTGGATTTTAGAAGTTAGTTGCTTAATTTTGTTGCTGCACGAAGTTCAATTTGTTTTTCTGCATTCAATTATATTTAAAGAAGCACTCAGTGAATTTTTGCTTTGTCTTTTTTATCGATTTTGAAATTTATTTAACTAGTTTTTGGATTCGAATTTCTTTTACTGAGTTGTTCGCAATAAAGAAGTTTTATTTAGTAAGAATGAGCGAAGGCCCTGGAGTTCCTCCCGGGCACTTATACGCAAATCTTCGTTGTTCGAGGATTTATAACACCTATCTTTAGGAGTTAAAATAAAAAAAATTATTCAGCTTAAAGAATAGGTAGCATATCGTGACTGCAGCTATCCCAGTCACACGGTTTGGGGGAAAGGTCTTAGCACACAGCGCAAACTCAATCGCGATATCAAAAGGCATTCTTGATGATGGAGTCAAATTTAATTCAGACGCGAAAAAATCCGATCGATCATGTAGGAATGGCGTCGATACTGCGACAGGTTTTTCAGACTAATTAAACAATTACAAACAAATATCCAAACCTCACACTTAACTTGGATGCAAAATATAGAGGAATAGAAAGATCAAAACAGCGATGGCATTAAGCTTCAACAGTACGACGATAAATAATAATAATTTTGAGAAGCACTTTACTTTAACCGCAGTTAAGCTTATGGCTTTTTAACTGAGATTTAGCGAAATTTGCTACAATAGATGTATGGTATTGTGGGGTGGGAGCTGCTTTACGTTCTCGTTGTCCACCCTGAGCAGTTATTATACTGGCGAAATTTGCAGCAATTTGACAATCTCATCTCTTCTCTTTTCATTACGCTTATGAATCAACAAGCAACTGCGTCGAGGAGCTGTGAAGTTACCGACGCGATGGTGCAGTGGTTAGAGCATCCGCCTCGTAGTCGGTAGACCTGGGGTTCATTCCCTAAGTCGAGTCATACCAAAAGACTTTAAAAAAATGGTATTCACAGCTTCCCTGCTTGGCGCTTAGCATATAAAAGAGATAGTGTGGAGAACAAGCCGGCAAGCTTGCTTGTTGTGTCCTCGGGCAAGGCACTTAACGGGACGCCTCCACCTTTATGTGGTAGACAGGTGGCCCTCCCGTACTTCACCGGGTTACAATTGTGAAGTTGCTAACACAGCATGTCAGACGACTCTTGGGTACCCACCAGTGGCAGTCCGCCTTGTTGGTGGTGGGGCTACCAGTCACTCAAGACTGGTTCGAAATGGGCTGCCATCTTTCCCCTAGCCTAATATCAATTAGGTTGACGGCATGAATTCATGCCGTCAACCTCCATCCCAAGGATGAGGAGGGGTAAACAAACAAACAAAGGAGCTGTGAAAGACAACGATGCCCAGCATCAAGTCACGAGAAACTCCAAATCAATATCGAAGGCTGGACATCTTCTAAAAAAGAAGTCCTCCAAAAAATTGCTACCGACAAAAATGTAATGGTTGTGCTTGTTCAAAAAACCCACCTAAAATAACCCTCAGAACCTAAAACTCAGTGGTTTTGTCCGAGCTAACCACATACCTCATGCACACCATGGAATTGTCACCTTTGTTCGAAACTCGATTTCGTTTACAAATATTGGATGCTCAGTGGAGAATAGCCCAACACAATGGACTAGCATTGAAATCAACAATACTCAAATTATCAACATCTACCATCCCCCACATGCTGAAATAGACACCCTACAACTTCCGGACACAAAACCTACATGCATTATCTCTGGTGATTTCAACTGCCGACATGAAATCTGGGGTTACTCAAACTCAGCTAAGAATGGTGTACGCTTAGCTAACTGGTACTCACTTAACAACTTGCATAATCTATACGACCCCAAACAATCACCAACTTTTTTCTCTGGTACGTGGAAAAGAGGAACAAATCCTGATCTAACTCTTTGCTCAAATGCAGATGGTGCAATTCCAATAAGAGAGATACTAAATCCCTTTCCAAGATCTCAGCATCGTCCCTCTCTCATATTTACCCCTCCTATTTTACCATTTGTCAAGAGTCGACCCGTACCCCGATGGAATTTTTCCAAGGCGGATTGGGACAAGTTCAGGTTGTTAACCGATACATGTGCAGACAACTTACTAACTCCAACCAAGGACAACCTGAACCTGGCCTACTCTGAGTTTACAACACTACTAAAAGCTGCTGCCAAGGACTCCATCCCACGTGGTTACAGAAAGTCATACATACCCAATTGGGACACTGAGTGCGAGAAACGGTACAAAGCATACTTACAATCTGAAGGAACCAGCGAACAAGAGAAGAATGCAACTGCCTTGTTTGATTATCTTGACAGCAAACGTCACGAACAATGGATAGACACTATTACAAGCATAGATTTTACGCACTCATCACGAAAGGCTTGAAGAACCTTAAACAAAATCACAGGAAGGAAAACAACGCCCAAGAAATGCCCTGTACCATCAAACCAACTTGCAAAACAACTGCAAGACAATGGAAGATACCCCAATGCAAACAGAAAATTTACGAAAGCGATCCTAAAAGAATCAGACGTACTAAAAAACAGAAACACCCACTCAGATCATTACCACTTAGAAAACGACATCACAACTACTGAGGTATCATCTGCAATTAAATCACTGAAGTTAGGCAAAGCACCGGGTCCAGACGGCATCCATAATGAATTTATTAAGAATTGCGGAACCAAACTGGTACATTGGCTAAATGAATTTCCATTGGCTAAATGAATATATGTTATCGCCATATACGGATCCCAAAGCAGTGGCGTCACGCTAATGTTATTAGTCTTCTCAAACCAGGCAAACCTGAAACCTCTCCTCGAAGCTACCGCCCAATTTCCTTACTGTGCACAACATACAAACTGCTTGAACGAATACTCTTAACACGAATTGAACCCATAATAGACAAGTTATTACCCAAAGAACAGGCAGGATTTCGAAAGGGCCGCAGGACTGTCGACCAAGTGGCTAAACTTACTGAAACAATCGAGGATGCATTTGACAAAAAAGAGATAACGGGATCAGTGTTCATTGACCTCACCGCTGCCTATGATACAGTCTGGCATCAGGGCTTGCGTGTGAAACTGCAACGAATGCTTACCTCCAACCACCTAATTAATTTCATAATGGAATTACTGTACACTAGGTCCTTCACCCTGTTCACAAGTGATGGACAAAAAAGCCGGTCCTTTAGATTGAAAAATGGCGTAGTCCAAAGATCCATTCTGGCCCCTACTCTATATAACATCTACACAGCTGATTTCCCGAAAACATCTGGCAACTGCTTCATGTATGCAGACGACGTAGCAATCACCTATTCTGCATCAAGTATTGCCAAAGTCGAAGAAAACTTATCTAATGACATGAAGACCATATGCCAGTACCTACATGACTGGCATTTAAAGCTTTCCCAATCAAAAACGGTGTCATCACTGTTCCACCTTAAGAACCATCTGGTTTCGAAATCCATTAAAGTTACCTTGGACCACAACACAATCCTGAATTGTAAGCGATATCCTACATACCTTGGAATCACCCTGATCGGAGTCTGACATACAAAAGCCATTTGCACAAACTGAAACAAAAAGTGTCTTCCCGAGTGGCACCGGTGAGAAAACTGTCAGAAACTAACTGGGGTACCTCATTTGACACTTTACGAACCTCCACTACAGCATTTGTATTTTCACCAGCTGAGTATTGTGCCCCTGTCTGGTGCCAAAGCACCCACACAAAAACACTAGACGTACCTTTGAATGAAGCAATGCGGATCGTCTCTGGCTGCATCCGCCCCACCCCTTTGAATTTTTTACCACCACTCTCGGGAATACAGCCACCAAGCTGTCGCCGGAAAAACTCTGTAAACGCTTATACTACAAAGCAGATAACACTGACCATCTTCTACACAACACCTTGTACAGCAAAACCCCTTCCAAAAGGCTTAAATCTCGCAAACCTCTTCGCCCATTTCTGGAATCACTACAAGGCTATGACCCTCAACAAGAACCAATACCACATAAACTGCAACCACACATCCAAGACTGGTCAAACAAAACCCTAAGACATGGCCTCCCACGAAAAGTCTGGACCCAACTAAATAGATTGCGAACCGGAATAGGCAAATTTGGTGACTCAATGGTGAAATGGGGATTTGGTAATGACAATCTATGCCAATGTGGAGAATCCCAAACTGCATACCACATTGTCAATGACTGCAAATCAATAGGACCTCCCTGCAACCTAACCGATGTTGACAACCCTATGCTCAAACGATATCTGATGAACTGCAACTTCTGATGAGATTGTCATACGAACGAACGAACGAACGAACGATGGTATTATTACAGTATACTCTTATAGTTTAGATTTCATCACAAATTAATTAATAAGAATTACATGATGAGGTAATAATAAGCACTTGTTGTTAACAATAAATTCGGTAGCTTATAATGTATACAATTACTGACTGTATGCGACTTCCCAAACGATTCAAACTTTAGTAGCCGAGATTTACACTTCGACCATATTTTGATTTTGAGAAAGAACTAAAATGACTGAGATGCCACGGTTTTATAGTGCTGCAAATCTACGAGACTCTCATGCGAGCACGTGGAAATAGACAACGAAAACTTCATAGAGATGGCTGTCCTAGACATTATTTCTTAGAATTGCCAACAGTACAAAGACACAAATTATAAATGTAGGTCTCCAGCAGCTATATGTCGTTGATATAGAAAGAGACCCAGCAGTTTTGCTAAGGTGAAAATCAGTTTTAATTAAAATGGATTTTATCTGTAACACATATTATAGTGGAACCAGTACTCAATAGGAAGGTTGCACGTGATCAAAATGAGCTTTGAAAAAAAGTGGCTGACCAGTATCAGTGATTTTGCATTGAATTGAATAAGAGTGATATAGTTTTTTTGCAAATCAAACAAAGAAACGTGACAGTTGTTAAATACACGTTAAATATGTTGTTTTACTGATGTTAAGGAATGAATCTAAGGTCAAAGTAAGGTAAGAGGTGGTAAGATTTGCTTATTGCTAATAGTTGGGCTACACATACAGGCTTATTTGTAGCCAGCTTTCATGAGAGTTTCATTTTCGATTAATCAGCGTGTTTGGAAATGTTGAGCTTAAGTTAATTGTAATGTGTAGCTTATAAAGTATATTTAGTTGCATAAGCAAACTGAAAAGTTGTAAACCTAAGTAATATTGTAGCCTAAATGACAGGGCAGACTTCTGTTCCGTTTGTCATACGCTGAATTAGTTATTGATGAATAAAATCAGTACTTCGTTGAATTTTTTTGTCAATAGTGATTGCAGACCAGTCATATTGATATATCAGATGTAATTTTGTGATCTTAACTACTCCTTAAACAATTTTAGGCTATTACCTAGGCTGCTGAAACAAGGGTAATTTAAAAACTCACGGCATCGATTCATTTATTCACGCGTATGGGCTCATGCTCTGTTTGCATGTCTTTCGTCACACTGGGCCACCACGACGAGTAGATTGCTTGGCCCCACCACCTGTTTGTCACACAAAGATGGAGGCAAGTCCTTACGTGCCTTGCCCCGAAGACACAACAAGCAAGCTTACGCTACCGGTAGTAATGATAAGATAATGGTTGTTTTTGCTAATGTATCGACGAGTATCTAATTGGTATAGTTTATTTTTAACTGAGAAGCAAATGGTATTTAGATGGCACTTTTTTTAGGGAAAATTTTTTAAAATTGGCACACAGTACTAAGTTTAGACTAGCCTAACAAAGACCTAATCTCAATTAAATTGCTTTTGGTTAAATTTATTAGTTTCCGAGAATCCAATTAGCAATAATTCATTCTGATATTTAATTAGTTTTTAAAATAACCCCAAAAGTTTGTTTTCGCCCTATACTTTTCCAGCATAAATTACAGCGTTTGGTCAGCCACTTTTTTTCGCGCGGAATGTGTGACGTCATATTCAACCTTCCTATAGGAAGGTTGCACGCACGTGATCAAACGTCATCAAAATGCGCTTTCGAAAAAAGTGGCTGATCAGTGTCAGTGTTTTTGCATTGAATTGAATAAGAGTGATATCGTTTTTTGCAAATCAAATTGATAAACGTGATAGTTGTTAAATGAACGTCAAATATGTTGTTTTATTGATGTTGAGGCATAAATCTGAAGTCAAAATAAGATGAGAAGTGCTAAGGTTTGCTTGTTATTGCTAATAGTTGGGCTAATTTTATGGGCTAAACATGCAGGCTTATTTGCAGCCAGCTGCTGTGAGGGTTTCATGTTCGATTAATCAGCGTATTTGGGAAAGGTGAGCTTAACTCTTTCGCTCCCGCGATCATCGATTGATGATCTCGTGTGTTCAGTGTTTACCTCAAATTTTTTAAAATTGAGTTACAAAATTAGTTTACTAAAAATCGATTTGTGACTTTATTTTTCATCCGATTTTCATAAAATTTTCAAAAGATCACGCTTATTTCTTCACGCATCGGAACATGTATAATTTGTGCCCTAATTCTTGGATTTTCATACCCAAAAAGGGTTAAAAACACCAAGAACCCAGTTGCAGACGACAAAATCGGCCAAATTCTCAGCACGTGCCAACTACACTAAAATCAAATTGAGATTACATCTTTACCACGAAACCAAACCCTTTATCATTAACACAGTCTGAAAACTACTCTTTTGGGGCATCATTTGACAAAATTTCAAGCGATAATGATAAATTTTGCTTATTTAAATTTCCAAATTTTTTAGGGGTCTCAAAAGCCCCCCAAACAAAGTTGAATGATAAGTTGATAAAAGTAAATTTAGTGCGTAAAAAATATGATATGTTGCTAAATACCGGTCTCATTTGAAAGCTCAGGAAATTTGCTTTCCAGCAATATATAACTTTAAATAGTTTAGACTAAGTGGTATATGATATTTACTGATCAAAAATGAGTACTGTACATCATGTCAGTTCAAAACCCCCCAAAATTTTTTGACTTACTTTCACTACATTATAATTTTTAGAAAAACTACATCCTATAAAAAGACAAAATAAATTGCAAATGTTTCACCAATAAAGTTGTCATTTTGTATCAAGTTTCCAAGGAGACAAGAAGCGAAATACAAGTTTAAAAGCTAGCAGAAGTTTGGCTTCTCTAAATCAAAGTTTGCTGTATGCCCCTTGTTTCTCAAGAAATGGGAAGGGTGTAAACAAGCGGCTGTTTTATTGTTAGTGACAGCATATTCTATTTAAACTTATATTTTCTGAATCTTGAAGAAATTCCCTGTTCAAAAATACATAATGTTACATGGTTTAGGGTAACCTGTAGCAGATAATAACTGATCATATTTTAGGTACTAAATTTAACTACCAAAATTTGGTACCGGTCGCTACCAGTCAAAAAAAAAGTCATGTGCTTCAGAAAATTGCAAATTGTAGAAAACCTAGGTTTTTAGGTAAGTTTTGAGTGATGTACCTTGAAAGTTTATTTCCTAAGCATCATTTTGCGACTATTTCTAAAAAAGTTGGTAGAAAATAAAATCTCTAGTGATCTTTGAGGTGAGGGTACCTCTTTAATTTTGAAGACAACTACCCCCCAGTTGGGGGGGTTAATTTGCATAAAATTTGCATATTCAAAAAAAATGTTGTTTTTTCTATTTGAAATCCTCAAGAAATGTAGATTTCAACGATATATCACACTTAATGTAGAAGTAGACAGCTGAGTAATGATTTACAAACAAACTTGAGATACATAATTATGATTGATTATGACAGTTTTTCGCGCTGCCACCTTACAGACATTTTTTTCGCTTTTCACGCGGGAGCAAAAGAGTTAAGTTAATTGTAATGTGCAACTTATACAGTATATTTAGTTGCATAAGCATACTAAAAAGTTGTAAACTTGAATTATACTGTAGCCTAAATGACAGGGCAGACTTCTGTACCGCTTGTCATATTTTCGATTGGATATTGATGGATAAAATCAGTACTTCTTTGAAATTTTTTGTTAACAGTGCTTGGCAGATGAGTCGTATTGATATATTAGATGTAATTTTGTGACCTTAACTACTTCTTAAACAAGTTTTTGGGCTATTGAAACAAGAATAAAAAACTTACGCCACCGATTCATTTATTCATGTGTATGAGCTCATGCTCTGTTTGCATGTCTTTCGTCACACTGGGCCACCACGACGAGTAGATTGCTTGGCCCCACCACCTGTTTGTCGCATGAAGATGGAGGCAAGCCCTTACGTGCCTTGCCCGAGCACACAACAAGCAAGCTTACGGTACCAATAGTAATGACGAGATAATGGTTGTTTTTGCTAATGTACCGACGAGTATCCAATTGGTATAGAGTTATTTTGACTGAGGAGCAAATGGTATTTAGATGGCATTTCTCTTCGGTGCAATTTTTATAAATTGGCACACAGTACTAATTATAGCAGGCATTCTTCGTATGTCGAGTGTAACGATATTTCAATCAGATCACTTCGTTCTTTCGACAAATTTATTATTCAAATTTAACGTTTTGCTCCCCTTAGTTACCGGTGAGCTTCTTCAGAACACGGTAGATGTTAATAATGTGACATACAAACTGTACAACATAAAAATATAAAGACTACCTGTATTACTAAACACTAAAAATTATTTATCAACAGGGCAGGCAATCACGTAATAACAAAAACATTGTTACATCACAGATACAGGAGTGGCCAAGTGAAAAGTGTTGTGAGAAACATAAGACATTATTTATTGGAGACAAACACATTATAAACAGTCGGAAAATTTGCACCATCATTGCGATTAATAACATTACATGAACAAGCCTTTTGATTTATCAAAAAACTTTCCGCAACGCGACGTCTGTATGCATGTGATTCTGACTTCAGTATTTTGACATTATCCCAATCTATTCTATGATCGAATTCCATAACATGTTGACTCAGCGCTGACTTTTTAGTGTTAAAAGTCTTGACCGCATCAACATGTTCCCGTTTTCTGGTTCTAACACTACGCCCTGTTTCACCTACATACACAGCATTGCAATCCCGGCAAGAAATTCGATACACCAAACCACGCTTTTGTTCAAAATTAATAACATCTTTAGGTTTGCGAAACAACGAAGACAACGTGTGATGTGGTTTTAAAGCCACTCCGATACCAACTTGGGTCAAAATTCGGCTAATAGGTTCGGAGACACTTTGCACGTAGGGAATCGAAGTGAACCGTTTCAGTTTTTCTAAAATTATGATTTTTCAAGTACTTCTTGAAACTACATTTGTTACTGGGAAATCCGTTATGTTTTAAGGTTTTTGTTATATGATGAAACTCTTGCTATATTTGCTTTTTAACCTATTTTAATACGATTTTTAATTTTTAATTTTCAACCTCGAAGGTTAAATGCCTGCTATGTTTAATCTATTGAAAAGTTTTTAATTTTTTAATTTTTTAGTTTAGTTTTTAATTTAATTCAATTTTTAACCTCGTAGGTTAAATGCCTGCTATGTTTAATCTATTGAAAAGAAACTATGGTAGAGATTTATTGCAAAGTTCAAGAAAACTAGTAAGTTGTTATATTACCATAGAGAAAGAGTATTGCCATTTAAGGTTTAATCATGCATGCAAGAGAGAAGGTGTGTTGCCTAAAAGCCTAAGATTTCCCCCACCAATTAAATCGCGGAAAGGTTTCCAATTAGCTCGTAAATCTGGATGGGAGTTTCTAAATCTTCGAATAAATAAATCTCATAAAAAAATTGGACGCGCTAAAACATTAGTTGAGGAGATCAGGTTTCAATTAAACAGCAAATTACATCCCGAAGACTTCAATGACCTAATGAATTATTCGGATTACAAAACAAGTAAAGTTCGTTCAAAAACCGAATACATTCACAACCAAAAACTAAAACAGCTGATTCCAAGAGAGCGAGAAACAAGGAGCTTGAATCAAAATTGGATTAAAAACCTATCCTCGCATTTGCTTACTAATGCTCAGGAATCACTCATAAAAAAAGGAAAGAAATTTGCAATTGCGCCATCAAAAATTCCTGTTTTGGATATTACAGGGTGTATCACAAAGATATTCACCCCCCCTATAGCCAAACTGGTAATAGGTATGACCAAACTATATAGCACATTGTGAAGCTTATGTTGTTAGAAATTAATGTACATTTTCATTTTTTTCCAGATACTTAATAATTATGGCTTTTGCTGATAATGAAAAAATTAGGTATGTTGATAGATTATGTTGATTGCTTCACAGCCAAAACAATGATGTGGGTAACAAAAGAAAAAGGTCAAAGCTGGGATGGAACTTATTTTCGAGAACAAATTCTAGTAAAGCATGTTATACCCTTTTTAAAAAATGAAAATAATGTTCTAAGTGTTGATGAAGTTACATTTCTTCATGACAAAGCTCCGTGTTTTAAAGCAATCGCCACTCAATAACTTTTGAAAAGCAACAACATTGATTTCTTCGACAACAGTCAGTGGCCAGGTTCATCACCAGATTTAAATGCAACTGAAAACTTGGGAGCTATTCTGAAAAAACATGTTGAAGATAGAATTTTAAAGATTCCTTGCATGGAAAGAAATTCAGTGGAAACCTTAAAGACTATTATTTCAGAAGAACTAATTAAAATAAAAGAGGAACCTGAAATCTTTGCTAATCTTCTTAAATCGTATCCTGCAAGATTAGATGCTGTTAGAAAAAACCATGGTGGTCATACTGATTACTAGTTAGGATTGATTTAATGTACGGAATAAATTTCTATTTTAATATAATTTATAACAATATTTTTTTTTCCTAGTCCTTTTGGATTGAGCTCTAGGGGGGGTGAATATCTTTGTGATACACCCTGTATAAGCGGAGTTGAATTAGGTCTTAGCCAAGTAAACTTTGCCAATAAGTGTTCAATTGATACCGCACGATCTAAAGTGGTTGAAATTCTGAAAAGAGCCAAACCACCCAAACCAAATTTATCAAAGGCCGAAAAGCGCGCAATGGAAGAGTTGAAGCAATATGATGACATCGTAATCCTTAACGCGGATAAAGGTAACAGCACTGTAGTAATGGATAAACTGGAATATGATGAAAAACTTTTAGGGTTGTTCTGATTCTGCAACATACCAAGTAATTTTTAAAAATCCAATCTGTTCTATTGAAAAGCGTTTAAATCGTTACATCTGGAAGTTGTACAAAAACGACAAGATTTCCACTTATTTGTACAAAACTTTACGTAGTAGTGATTCAGTTTTGCCAAGAATATATGGACTTCCGAAAATTCATAAACCCAGTGTTCTTCTTCGTCCTATTGTTTCCTTCATTGGTACAGCTACCTACCAGCTTGCCAAAATTCCTTAAGCAAATTCTTGTTCCCTTGGTTGGAAATACCCAATACGCTGTCAAGAATTCCTCTGAGTTTGTAGAATTGATTTTATCCATCAAACTTGGCAAATCTGAATCCAAAGTTTCGTTTGATGTGGTAAGTTTGTTTACTTCGGTTCCACTTGAAACCGCCAAAACCATTGTGGCTAATAGAGTCGGCGATGATTGCACCTTGGGAGAAAGAACAAGCCTTGCAATGCCGGAAATCATGGAAGCATTAGATATTTGTTTACAATCATCGTTTTTTGTGTATAATGGCGTCATTTATAAACAGATTTTTGGTTGTCCGATGGGCTCTCCTTTGTCACCAATAATAGCAAACATGGTTATGGAAAAGATTGAGCAAACAGCTTTGAACACGTATTTGAATTCTCCGTCTTTATGGTTACGTTATGTTGATGATGTGTATGCTATTATGGAAAAAACTGAGGTCGAGCCCTTTCATAATTTCTTAAATACTATATCTACTTCAATAAAGTTCACTAAAGAATTGGAAAAATCAGGACAATTAGTCTTTTTGGATGTAAGCATACAACAGATGGAAGATGGATCCCTTGCAACATGCGTATACAGGAAACCAACACACACGGACAGGTATCTTCAATATTCGTCTCATCACCCGGTTAATCAAAAGGTTAGTGTGGCTCGTACATTATTCTCCAGAGCCAACAGTATCACATCCGATAACGAAAAAAAGATTAAAGAGTTTCATCATATAACAAAAACCTTAAAACATAACGGATTTCCCAGTAACAAATGTAGTTTCAAGAAGTACTTGAAAAATCATAATTTTAGAAAAACTGAAACGGTTCACTTCGATTCCCTACGTGCAAAGTGTCTCCGAACCTATTAGCCGAATTTTGACCCAAGTTGGTATCGGAGTGGCTTTAAAACCACATCACACGTTGTCTTCGTTGTTTCGCAAACCTAAAGATGTTATTAATTTTGAACAAAAGCGTGGTTTGGTGTATCGAATTTCTTGCCGGGATTGCAATGCTGTGTATGTAGGTGAAACAGGGCGTAGTGTTAGAACCAGAAAACGGGAACATGTTGATGCGGTCAAGACTTTTAACACTAAAAAGTCAGCGCTGAGTCAACATGTTATGGAATTCGATCATAGAATAGATTGGGATAATGTCAAAATACTGAAGTCAGAATCACATGCATACAGACGTCGCGTTGCGGAAAGTTTTTTGATAAATCAAAAGGCTTGTTCATGTAATGTTATTAATCGCAATGATGGTGCAAATTTTCCGACTGTTTATAATGTGTTTGTCTCCAATAAATAATGTCTTATGTTTCTCACAACACTTTTCACTTGGCCACTCCTGTATCTGTGATGTAACAATGTTTTTGTTATTACGTGATTGCCTGCCCTGTTGATAAATAATTTTTAGTGTTTAGTAATACAGGTAGTCTTTATATTTTTATGTTGTACAGTTTGTATGTCACATTATTAACATCTACCGTGTTCTGAAGAAGCTCCCCGGTAACTAAGGGGAGCAAAACGTTAAATTTGAATAATAAATTTGTCGAAAGAACGAAGTGATCTGATTGAAACACAATACTAAGCTAAGACCAGCCAGCTGAAAGACCTAATCTCAACCAAATTTTTTTTGGTTAAATTTATTTGTTTCCAAGGATCCGACTAGCAATAATTCATTCCAATTTTTCATAAATTTCTCATTAGTTTTCAAAATAACCCCAAAAGTTGGTGTTCGCCCTATATCTTTCCAGCATGAATCACAGGATTTGGTCAGCCACTTTATTTGGCGTGAAATGCGTGACGTCATATGCAACCTTCCTATTATCTTCTACTGCTTGGTGTTATACTAATCACAGGATCCAAAAGCACACATTTTGTGCAGCAGGTCAAAAAATATAGTAATTTCTCAATACCAACAGCATTAATTATTCAATCGCTTAATCTGAAACAAAAAGTTATGTGTAACTAGCTAAAAATACATTTTTAACCATATAATGAGTGGTGGATAAAGTTTGATTTTTTGGCACAGTTGAGTGGTAAGTTTAAAA
The DNA here is from genome assembly GCA_963675345.1 of Trididemnum clinides. Classification (NCBI taxonomy): domain Eukaryota; kingdom Metazoa; phylum Chordata; class Ascidiacea; order Aplousobranchia; family Didemnidae; genus Trididemnum; species Trididemnum clinides. The sequence goes on from OY776286.1 coordinate 3,602,597, forward strand.
GCAACATTGGTTTCTATTGGGGATGTGGAAGCGGAAGCGCGAAAATTCCACCGCTTCCGCATTGGAGGGAAGAATGGAGGGAGAAAAGAAATTGGTTCTGCTATCCTTCAGAGAAAAGCGAATAGAGGGAGCGTACACATTAAGAAATGAGAGCGAGGAGGAGTCGTTTAGAGAGATGTTGACCCCTACATAATCAGAGTAGGGGTCAAGCGAAGAAAAAGAGGAGGTAGAAAGCTCAGAAAAGGATCAGCCCTGCCTGACAAAAATGATGACGCCGCCGCTGGCGTCAGTAAAAAAATATAAGACCGGGAGTGGGTGCCATCGAATCGTAGAGCAGAGAATCTAGGGATCCGGAAAGAGAAAGATAAATTAAGGTTAGATTCCTGGATACAAATAACGTCAACGGGATGAGACGAAATAAAGTGTAACACTTTAGTGCTTCTGGCTCGGAAACCCCCAGCATTCCATTGAAGAACCATGAGGGAGTCAGGGAGGGAAAGAAGAAACAGGAGGTAAAGAGAAACACCCAGAAGCATGAGGCAGTGGTGAGAGTACAGAGGGAGAAGATACAAAGTGGGCGGAAAAAGGATAAGATATTTGAAGGCGAGGGTGGGGTGCGAGTGCTGCGTTAGCATAAGGGCCGAGATTGAGCAGTGGAGGTATACCAGCTGGAGGAGTCCGAGAAGGAAGTCGCAGTGCTGGTAGGTGTAGCATCTCCAAAAAAAGCAGGGAGGGCAGCTCCAGGAGTGAGAGCTGCCAAGAGTTCTGAATCTAGAAAAGAAGAGTAGTGAGCCATTTGAATGGACTCAATAAGAGCATGTGCAGCATTGCACTGACCTACCCCGCCAGGTCACATTTCCAGGGCATACTGAACAGGGAAAGACAGGACAAGGGTTAGGATGAATGTTGCCCCTCATCAGGAGGAGGAGAAGAATGAGAAGACGGGCAAGAGAAGAGAGAAGACAGGCCGATTTTAAAGAGGCTGCGTGGTACCCTTCTGCGGTCGTTCAGGGGGCTGCACGGCGAAAAAATTGATCATGTCAGGGGAGTGCTTGGGGAAACTGGGACCCTTGGGAAGACCAACAGCCATTTTAACCCAACTCAAACGAGGTTGGGGACCGCTCCACCACGTTGAGGCGGCTGTTGACTGGTGCAGTTCAATTTTGCTTACTTTACATGTATGTGCTATATAATCGACATAAATTTCGCATTTCACTATTCAAAAAGATCGGAGTCAATACGTGTTTTGGGGACGGACAGAAAGTCCATAATGATGATTAGAGTTAAAGTTAACTCAAAGTCAGAGTTAGTTGAGAATAGACAGGGAAAATCAGCGCTATACGGTGTAATTTGTTGTTGTGACGACAGGTTATTGTAGAGAGCTGTCATATGGTTTAGATCTGAGAAGCATTAAGTTAACTGTTGTAAAAGTAGTTGTAAGTAGTGAAGGAACTTGTAATAACTGTCTATTTGTTGAAATGTTTAATTATTTTTTAAATTGTAGTAACGAAATATTTGATTTTCTTGCTAGCAATTCGTGATTTTTAAATTTTTGTTAGTGGGGATTCCGTGACAAACGCGAAAGTACATTAGGGGTTCCGCGATGACCAAAAGATTGAAGAGCACTGTTCTACATTCAACACGAGTTCTAATATCTACGAAAAAGAAACACAGAGTAGTTCAGAACAATAAGCTCAAGGGAAGTAGGTAAAGTAATAGCAATAAATGAAGGTTTTTTTCTTCTCAAAATGATGAAGTGTAGGAGAAGGCAGGCTACAGACCCACAAAAGTTAAAAAAATTGTCAGCGGTTGTTTTCTCGTTTTTGTTAGTGGAAGCGGAAGCGGTTGAAAAATAACCGCTTCCACATCCCTGGTTTCTCTACATGAAATTTTACCTTAAGTTTGTTGGGACATAGCAACAAATTAGGTCATTGGGGTTTTACTTATTCTGCTGACAGATGTCAGGGATATCTAGAACTAGGGTTGTGTCACTGATTTTTACATCTAACAACAGATGGGTTATTAAAAAAATTTTAAAAAGTATGTCAAATAAGGTGTTTGTCGGTTTAAATTGCTCCTTGCAAAATAACGCTATCACAAAGCTCAATGAAGGAAATTTTGCATTCTATTTAGTATTAGGCGAATTTAAGCTTTGAGCATGAAGCCGAAAGTTGCAAATAATAAAGTGGCAAACAAAACATAACAATACTGGTTATGCAGAGTACTCCAAAAACACCAGACTTCAGCTGAAAGTTAGCTGACGATAAAGAACTGAAAAAAATCACATAGGAAAATTACATTCACGCAACAAAAGTATTTGAGGAATCGTTGGGAAGGCTTAGATTGCACTGTGGCTAAGCAAGCTGCTATCAGGAAATAACAGTTTATCATATTGAGTAACGACAACAGCATATTTGACGTAGGCCTACTGAGCAGCACGAATGCTACAATCAATAATGGGCGTCGTTTAATTGGAAATCGGCAGATTAGGTCAAAGGTAAGGTACAACCCTACTCAATAATGAAACTCGCCAAGCATTTTATCTGGCAGACCAATGGTGGATCAAGGTAAAAACATAGTACACACAACACTCAGGGAAGTCTTTTCAGTTAAAAATAATAACTTAGCAGGCAAAAAACTTAATTAATAGTAAGCTTTCTAACTTTGCTAGACATCATGGCAAGGGAATCTTGTTGTCTAGCACAATTATTTTTTTAAATTCATTTCTGTAAAAACAATTAAACGAGGTTTTGACAATAATTCAAAATTTAACTGGCCTTGCGCACACTTGACATTTATTGTCTCTCAATAAAAATATTTACTTGTTACATATATGATTGTCAATACAAATTGCTACAGTGAAAAAATATTGGTTAAACGCAAAGAGGCTACATCAAGCTTGTTTACAGAAACCAAGCAAACAACTTGTTTGTAAGTGCCAAGAGTTGATTGAACCATAAAATTCAGAACTGTTGGCGCTGGTAAATTACCTGCAGTTAGCCCAATAAAGCTTCCATAGCAATATTTAACGTGCTGGGCAGTGTACACTTCATTTATGATAAGAGTAACTATGCATTCTTTTTTAGTTAAGTTGGAAATACGCTGTTTCAAATACAGCAAATCTAAATCCTTTGCTACATCAGTGATGTCTCTTGACAGTCTATGCAATTTGCTTAATGAGGGAAGAATAAAAAAGTCACAGTCTTTTGTACAAAAATGTGCTGGTTAAGTACTAAAAAAAGAAGATACTACAATGTTCATAGAGTATCTTCTAGCATATTTGAAAACTTGCATTAATTCTAATTGCTCTACCGTCAACTTTGGATATAAGAGATCCGCCGGGACCAGCTTAATCAGTCTCTTATAACCGAATTCTCTTATAACCGACTTATTAGTTTATATTAAAAATCATTTGGGACCTTTTGCGTAGTCCCTTATAAGCGAAAATCCCTTATATCTGAATCTCTTATATCCGAAGTTGACTGTATAATGAAACAAATCAAGGGCAATGATGCAGACCAACTGTCAGACTCCAGTAGAACAGAGTAAAATCCTTTGAATAAAGTAATTAATGAAATTAGCTGTGCTTGCTGGTAGGCGATAGTCGGCAGAGATTTTTTAAATAGAGCTTTACAGAACCCCAAGATATTGCTGAATTCACTTACTGTTGTTAATTTATTGGCTTTTGGAACATGTCCATAAGAACTTTTAACTACCAGGGCATCATTTGCACAAACCAAAAGTTTCAATACTTTAGAACTTGTTAAGCACACTCCTATTTTTGGTGCTGTCAAACCACTATCATTCCACTAAACATAGTAAGACTTTACGGAGTCTTGTTTTAAGCAAGTGGAGTAACCAGTTGGTAGAGTTGCAGTAGACAGTTTTGACTTCAATGATGTCAGATCATGAAATTTATCCTCAATTAAAACGTCTTTGTTTTTTGCAGTTGGTGTTGGTAATCTGCATTATGTCTTGTTGTAGAAGTGGATGAAACTATGTAATGAGAGAGTATACGATCAGTGCTAAGATATTTTGGCAAACTTTGGAAAACAAGGAATTGCAGAATCCTTTATGTGAAGTCTTTTCAGAACATCAAAATCAAATCAGAATCTCAGCTTTGACAACGACCATTGGTTTTGTCAGAAGATCTTCTCATGAAATCTTCTTCAGAAAAAAACGTCTGGCTCATACACGATGGAATTCACCTAATGTCCAATTGGTCCTTGAAATTGATTTCAACCATTTTTTTCTGCTCTGGGTATCTCTTGGAAATTTAAATAAAACAATATTTTTTCAGAATCATAATTGTACTTGTAGCCACTTTTACATCCTGGTACACAGCAGACATTAACCATTTTCTAACTTCACTAATTAAAATATTAAATAGTTTCTCTTTTCAAAAAATTGGTAACAAAATGCAACAAGTAATTTAAAACAGTAAAAATAGTGATAACCATTTTGATCAACATCTTATTAAGGGCCTAGCCTAAACCAGATTACTGACTTTGTTAAATGTCTCTTGACTCTGAGCAACGATAGCTCACTAGTCTTTTATTAGCGGTATTTCACTATAACCAGATACCAGTAAGGTAAAATTTTTTTGAAATAGCTCGGCTCAGAGCTATGCCAGTCCACTGGTAGCAGATTTTGAGTCTAGCTTTAATCTGATACCGGTAGGCAAGAGATTTTTAAGACATATGTTGACTCTATACTAGGCTTGCCTACTGTTACCGGTAGCAGCTGACTACTGTAAATAGATGAGTTTGGGAAATTTTCGATGTATCTACGCTACTCTGAGCTAGGCTTTGTGAACTGGATAGCTTACTGAGCAAACGAGCTAGTTGGTTATCGAGCAAATGCATTATCTTATTAATCTGCGTCAAAATTAGATTTCTACATGTTTTATTTAAAAAGATTTACTGAGCTGGGGTGGCCAACTTAAACTAATATTTTATGGACCTAAGCTCAAATTCTACCAACTCTAACTTAAAAATTCTACCACTAGGCCACTGTTTTCTTCAACAAATTACTTTTGTAGCTAAGAGTATTCTTTTTTTCATCAGCTTTTGATTATATAAACACAATTACATTTTCATTTTTAACTAACTGACACTCTGCTATATTTCAGCTGCTTCGCTTTATAAATATTGACAAAATGAAAATTTACCCTCCTGTTGCAAGCTCAAAACACAAAATCAATCAAGTCAATATCAAGAACATCCCGTAGTTCTAGATATCCCTGACAGAGGTAGACTTCAAACCTAGTCTTTCTTATTACACAAATTGGAAAGACAGCAACGCTTGGTGCTTAATTGTTTTCTAACTGCAGTTGGATGGCTTGCAACAAATTTGCTGCTAATCAAAGCTTATATTTGGAATATTAAATTTGGATGATGATTAAAGCGAAGGAAGAATGGTGAAAAACAATCAACTAGAATCTTGGATTTGACCCATACAACAAGTGTATAACGTATGAGAACAACAACAACAGATGGCAAATAGCTGATAGCCTACTGGTTAAAAGACATTTCAGCCATTCAGGCAGCCCACAGGCTTACTGGTATTGTATATTGATACAGCAGCAAACTATACCAGTGAAGCTTTATGCACCTTTTAAAGTATAGCCACTGCCAACTGGAAGATATGTGTCACTATTCTTTTACATTTCATTTAATGTTTGAAAGCCACTTTACTTAACTTTTGAACAGCTGAAAGATAAATGTTTAAGCTGCCTTCCGTTACAGCTTCATGTATGATTTTAGGCATCAAAAAAACCTAGTTTTCCTTTGCCAGCTTTACTAGTACATCCAACAACGGCACAAAAAAAATTATTATCATATGCTATCTCTATCAAAGCATAAAAGATAAAACATTAAGTTTACAGTTGTAAGCCATTTATACATTAATGGAAGTTAGGCTATTCTTTTGGTGTCTAGCAAAGAATCAGCTGCCGTGCTTGACTGGAGTCGATCACGTGGCAAGCGTTGCATGACGTATTGTACGTGGCGAAGGCAATGCGCGCGAATAAGATACTCTTTGTTTCTTTATTATCGCTTGCTTTTTTATGAATAAAACTGTTATAAACATGTTTTTGCTTCAGAAGTACTGCTCGCAGAACCGAATGACTTGCAACAGTTAATTATCGACCTCAGGTGGGTACCATGACGTCACATTAACGTCATAATGCTATCAAAATGTGTGTAAAATGCCTACTTTGTTACCGAGAAAGTTTCAAAATGTAAAGTACTGCTCGCAAGTGCGTATAACTTGGAATGATGATCAAGTCTCCAAGTGGGTGTGATAAAAGGCCTATGACGTCACAACCACATCAAGACATGAGTAAAATTTGCATCTTTTCAGAGACAAGGCGTTAAATTTGAGAGTGCTGTTTGCAAACATATTAAACTTCAAATGGATGGTTAACCTTCTCCAAGTGGGTGTGAAAAGAGACCTATAGCGTCGCAAAGACGTCATAACCACCTCAAAACTGGTGTAAATGGGCACTTTTTTGGTTTTGGTTTTGGTATAAAGGCAATCTAATGCCCCAATCAAACTAGCACCACCCCAAATACCAGATTTTAATAATGCAAAACAAGCTTGGGGCATAGCAACTCTATTTAACCCTTAATCTGTAGTTACTGTTTTGTGACACAAACAGTGATTACGAGCCTAAGAGGCCCGGCACTAAAATATAGGAAAAAAACGAGTAAAGTATGTTTCTGTTCAACACTTATCTTTATTCTTTTTCTGAAACCTAATCTTAGATCATATGCACCTGTGATAAACAATAAGATCCTTATTTTCTGCCTATCTTATGTCAAACTCAAATAACCGTGCTGTATGAAAATATGTATTGAACAACTAGTACGGTTATTTTTTAGCAAAGATTGAGATACGCTGATGCAGTGCACATGCCAACAATAAAGAGCACCTGTAAAGGAACTCTTCTTCAAAATTTCGTAGTGGTGACAAGAACTTATCTTATTGAGATATACAATGTAGAATATGCAACATGTAGATCGAGTTCTAAAGTTTTGCTTACAGTAGCTTACAATCGGGCCCGGGAGGCCCGTAATTACAATTTAAGATGTATCATATTTTTCCGGTTCATAATTTTTTTTATTTCTAAATCTGAATTCTGGTTTTTAGCTTTGCAGTAGGAACTATTTGAGGCATTTTAGGAGCAACAGCTTTCAACATCAACAAACAAAAAAGTTATGCAAGTTTTCTCTCCCACCTGGCCTCCCAGACCCGTAACTACAGTTTAAGGGTTAAGCAAAAGTCCAATCAGAGAAACGCTATTTGATGCTGAAATGCACAACAATGTTGTATAGAGGCCCAACTGAATTATAAGCTCCCAACAACAAAATGGATCTTGATGCTCGACTACCTGTAACATATATTACGCAATTGCATATTGATCATACCAAATTATGAGCCCCAACAAGAAAACCCAGCATTTTGAGAATATACACCACGTCATTGCCTATCGGTTCCACGAAAGTATAACCCAAACCAAACAAACAAATTTATAATAACACAAACCGGCGCGATGGTGTAGTGGTTAGAGCGTCCTCATCGCAGTCGGTAGACCTGGGGTTCATTCCCTAAGTCGAGTCATACCAAAAGACTTTAAAAAATGGTATTCACAGCATCCCTGCTTGGCGCTTAGCATAAAAAAAGGGATACTGTGGAGAACAAGCCGGCAAGTTCGCTTGTTGTGTCCTTGGGCAAGGCACTTAACGGGACGCCTCCATCTTTATGTGGCAGACAGGTGGCCTACCCGTACTTCATCTGATTACAAGTGTGAAGTTGCAAACCCAGCATGTTGTAAAAGTCGACTCTTGAATATCCACCAGTGGCAGTCCGCCTTGTTGGTGGTGGGGCTACCAGTCACTCATGACTGGTTCGAAATGGGCTGCCATCTTTCCCCTAGCCTAATATCAATTAGGTTGACGGCGTGATCCTGAATTGCCGTTTATGCCGTACCTCCATCCCGAGGAAGAGGAGGTGTAGTGATTTGGTACCCAAACACTACACATTATACTAAATCCTTTAGGAGCGTCATGCTCCGCCTTCCACAATTTCACATGTGCATTGAGTTCGATTAGCTGTAAAGACAAGTATGATCTAAGCCTACAAACTGTAGCTAGATTGAGTGTTTTTCTTGCTAACTATTCTATTTGAATAAGGTTTTGTTGTAATTAATTAAGAATTGTGTAAATATATATAAATTGGCTTTTGATTTGTGCTTTTGCTGAGGAATTCCTACAAGTGGTGACCCCGACTAGCCTACAACATGCAATCTCCAATTTATGGTCTTCGCAATAGAACAGTGAATTCTAAGCTGCCATCAGTGAGAGACAACTTTCTTCAACCAAGCTCTTCATCACCTTGTCATCAAACATCTGTAGCAACTCCGACTACTTTTCAAAGACCTTCCACTACTGTTGCAGTAGGTACAAGTGTTTCCCATGTTTTTTACCATTCTCAACCATCCTTAAAATTTTCTACTGATGATGTTTCCCTATGGTTTACCCGATTTGAAGCAAAATATCACAACAGCAACCTAGATGACCAGCAATTATATTTTGAACTAATTAACTGCTTAAACGATTATCAACTGCAGAAAGTTTCTGCTTTATCTCGCCACCCTCCTTCTTACCAATCTTTAAAGTCAGCATTATTGCAAGCATTCGATTTATCTCCATTGCAAAGAATTCAAAATTTGCACTCTGCACCACAGTTGGGAGACAGAAAACCTTCAGAATTGCTTTCACACTTAAGGCTTTTGCTAAAGCAAGATGATCTTGTCAATGAAACTGCAAAAGCACTTTTGCTCCAAGCATTCATGGAACGCATGCCTTCCACTATTCGACAAATTTTATCTGCATTTGTGAGTGAATCCTTAGATGATATTGCCAGCAAAGCGGATGCTCTTGTTTTGAATGATCGACAATATTCAGCCTTACAACGACATAACGATTCTCCTGATACTCTTTTTCCAGTGGTCAGCAAATTGGCTGCTCAGGTTGAGAAACTGTCTCTGCAGGTAGAATCTTTAACACTAAAGCCTAATCACTACAAACCTACTCCTTCTACATTTTTCTCTCCGTCTCCTAACCGTCATACCTTTCCTGATTATTCCCAATCCGCTAAACATCCTTCAACATCTTCAAAAACTTCTCGTAATTCTATTATCAATGGTAAATGCTTCTATCACACCTATTACCCTAATTCCCCTCACTCTTGTGCTCCTGGTTGTAAGTATTTTTCTGGTTCTTTAAACTCGCAGCCCGGCACGTCAATGTGAATACTGTGCCTTCTTTTCACATAGGTACAGTGGACGTGTCGGTGACCAATTCACAATTTATTCGCCTGTATGACAGTCACAATGGCATTGATTTTATTATTGACACGGCAAGTCCAAAATCGATTGTTCCTATCCATATGTTTCCATCCCTTCAAAACAACAACATTTCGTGTGAACTCCTTTCAGCAGACGGCCATCCTTTACAGCAAGCAGGCAGTATTGATTTAACCTTACGTTTTGATGATTTTCCAAGTAAACAATTTGTGCATACATTCCTTCTAGCTAACATTTACAACCCTATTCTTGGACTTGACTTTTTGAAGAAGTATCAAATTACTATAGATACTAATCAGTTGAAAGTGAGCATTGCTGATACTGTTTTAACTGAAAAGCACATACCTGACTTACAAGAGATTGATTATGACAGCCATTCACTTGATAATATTCTTGCTTTGTTTCCGGATCTAATTTCTGGTGAAATACGTAGCAGTGTCAAAATACATCCATTTGAACATCAACTTGACGTATCTGGTTCGCCTATTGCATTTAGACCCAGGAGGCTCAATCCGGAAAAAACAAAAGAACTCAATTCGCAGATAGATGAACTGCTTCGACTAAATATTATCCGATCATCCACTAGCCCTTGGGCTAGTCCTGTACATCTTGTTAAAAAGAAAGATGACTCTTATAGATTAGTTATTGATTATCGGGCAATTAACCAAAAAACTGCAAAAATGAATTATCCATTGCCTCGTTTACAAGACTTTACTGCTTATGTAAATGGTTGCACTGTATTTTCGTGCCTTGATTTAAAATCAGCCTTTTGGCAGCTTGATGTCAGAGCTACTGACCGCAAATATACAGCCTTCTGTACGCACAGAGGTAATTTTGAATTCAACAAAATGCCTTTTGGCCTGACTTACGCTTCAAGCTCCTTTCAGCACTTTATTAACAATGTTTTAATAGGTACTGATAGCTATTGTTTTGCATTCGTAGATGACATTTTTATTTTTTCCAAAACTTTGAATGCACACAAACGTCATTTGCATGACATTGCTAACAGACTTAATGCTTATGGATTGACCCTGAATATTAAAAAGTGTATTTTAGGTGTAAATAAAATTGATGTACTTGGTTACAGACTTTCGGCTGATGGCATACTGCCCTTACCGGACAAAATCTCTGCTATCAAAAACTTTCCGCAACCTACTACTATCAAAGAACTCAGACGTTTTTTAGGGTTGATTGCTTATCAACGCAGATTTATTAAAAATGCAGCATTTATTTTGGATCCACTAAACTTCTTTTTAAAGGGTCGTGTCAAAAATAATGATCGGCTCCAATGGACTGACAAGGCGAATGAAGCCTTTATTGCAATCAAACGTAAACTTGTTGATATAACATATCTGGCTCACCCCAAAGAGGGTGCAGTATTGCAACTTAAATGTGATGCGAGTAATGTTTCACTTGGTGCTTGTTTGGAACAGGTTTATGATAAGAAAACTGAAGTCCTGGGATATTTTTCCAGAAGTCTGCAAGATGCTCAACGAAGATATTCTACCTATGATCTCGAACTGCTTAGTGTCTATAACAGCGTCAAATATTTTGAGCATATGTTATTAGACAAACATTTTATTATTTTCACAGATAATAAAAGCTTGGTAAACAGCTTTTGCAAACCATCTGAAAACCACACTCCGCGTCAAGTGCGGCAACTTAGCTATTTGTCTCAATTTGATTGTGAAATTCGACACTTGCCAGGCCATCTCAATGTTGTAGCCGATTGCTTATCACGAGTTATTATTCAAAATCTTTTTTGGGCAGAGAAACCTCCCTTTACGCTTGAAGAACTTGTCAAAGCACAGCAGCGGTATCAAGTTCACCAAGATATTCCTTCAAATTCAAATATTCAACTGAAATATCTTTCTCTTCCCAATTCAAACAAAACAATATTGATTGATTGTAGCACAGGAACAAATAGACCGCTTGTTCCTCCATCCCTGCAATCACGGTTAATCAAACATTATCATAACATGGCCCATGTTGGCATAAGAGCTACGCGTCGGCTTATTCAAAGTCGCTATGTTTTTCCGTCTATGAAAAAGAAAATTCGTGATTATGTAAAAACTTGTATCGGATGCCAACGGTCAAAAGTAACTCGTCATATTGTTTCTCCTTTAACACCGATTCCTGTGCCTAATGAACGTTTCCACACCATACATGTGGATATATGTGGACCTTTTCCTCCTTCACAAACTTATACCCATTTGCTTGTATGTGTTGATCGTTTTAGTCGTTGGGTAGAAGCATACCCTATGCCTGACCAAACTACTAATTCTGTTATCTGTGCATTCAATAAGCATCTTCAAACCTTCGGTGCATGCTCAGTAATTCACACTGACTCTGGTTGTCAATTTACGTCTGCTATGTTTCGTGATTATTGTCAGTTTATAGGCGCTAACCATCGCATTAGCAGTGTTCGTTACCCGCAGTCTAATGGCCTAGCTGAACGTATGATTCGCAGTATTAAAACTGCTCTTACTGCTAAACTAGATAAAAATCATTGGACATACCATCTCCCATTTATTATCCTTTCCTTAAATTCCATGTATAAAGAAGATTTGAAATGTTGCAGTGCTGAACTGGTGTATGGGCAAAGCTTGCGTTTACCAGGCGATTTATGCGTCGACATAACACCTTCAGAACATGTTTTTCGTGATGACATGGTTGCAAAAATGCGACAGTTTGCACGTGAATGCCGAACTTCTGAAACCAGAGTTGCTCAAAACCCTGAAGTTCATTTGCCACGTTCACTTCAAACTTGCACACATGTTTTCATTAAAAATGATCCCATCAAGTCTAATCTCACACCAACTTATGATGGCCCCTTTGAAGTACGCTCGAGAACTGATAAAACTTTTTCTGTGATTCGCCGAGATAAACTTCAATCAGTTTCTATTAATAATGTTAAGCCGGCTTGTATTTTATCTCCGCTACCTGATTGTGTCAATCCGAATGAAAGTGACCTTAGCGCGAACCTGCGGCAAAATCGCCGATTTAATCTCAGACCGACATGTCATCGCCCTTCGCGATATAATGATTGAATGCCTTGCAATCATTACTTTTCACAGTAGCCTATACAGTTCTTCTGTATAATGTGTGTGTGCTTATTGCGAAGCGAGTCGCAAGTCAGTGTTTGTTTCTCCAACTGCTTACGCGCTTTTCTTTTTCTTTTGGTGGGGGGTAATCTGTAGTGATTTGGTACCCAAACACTACACATTATACTAAATCCTTTAGGAGCGTCATGCTCCGCCTTCCACAATTTCACATGTGCATTGAGTTCGATTAGCTGTAAAGACAAGTATGATCTAAGCCTACAAACTGTAGCTAGATTGAGTGTTTTTCTTGCTAACTATTCTATTTGAATAAGGTTTTGTTGTAATTAATTAAGAATTGTGTAAATATATATAAATTGGCTTTTGATTTGTGCTTTTGCTGAGGAATTCCTACAGAGGGGTAACCACAAACAAACAAACGTCGCCCGGCAGGGGCTCTCCATCTGTATTGTCGGGTTTAGTATTTCAGGCTATTGTGTGAACAGTAGCGAAAAGTTAATGAATTTTATGTACTTTCGCAATTCTTTACACGAAATTGTGATCATTATATTTTCTTCATCATGACTGGTAATGCTCAAAAAGATTCTTGCCACAAATTACACTTAATACATGTGAGAGAGCATGGATTAAAACATAATCAAAAATGGTTGTAGCGGCGAAATAGTGATTGCTTTTACAATTAAAGAAATAAATTATTTAATTAATGGTAAGCCTATTATCAGAGTTATGGTTTTATGTCGATTTTTTCTTAAACTTGGAATTTTATAGCAACGCTGTAGAGCAGTGATTTCCAAACTTTATAAGTCACGACCCACTCTTCAAAACATAAATTTTCGGGTCCCCCATAATTCTGCACATACTTCGAAGTACGTGGAAAAGGTACAATGAAAACAAACATCTATTCAAGATGTTAATTCACTTTTAAATTATGTAAGACAAAGCATGCAGTAATCTAAATTTTGAATGACTTTCGCAAACCACTGAAATTACGCCCACGACCCACCAGTGGGTCGCAATCCATAGTTTGAGAATCGCTGCTGTAGAGTATTGACATAAATAGCATAGCAGGCAACATATCAGCGTAAGAAAAAATCCTTGCTATATAGTATATACGATGACGTTACCCGAAGAACCCCCGTCAGTAACGTCGGTATTGAGAGTGTCGGTTTAGCCGGCCAAGTCAGCTTTACCTAATAGGCTTTTGTGTAAAGAGTTACCAAAAGTTTTTGTGCTTTCTGCAAATAACATTTTTACGACTTTTGTGTTTCTTTTCCTAATAGAATATCTCATTTCAAAATCTTGGCTATGCCTTAGGTCTATGTGCGCTGTTCATTGCTGACACGATCCCAAGAGAGTCTGATATTTCTCGTAGTTTGGAAGTAGGGGACACATTTCTGATATTAAGCTATTCTAAAGCAAACTAGCAAAAATGTCTTTTGTATAATGTGATTTGACACAGTCACAACACTTGTAAGCATAACATGTTTTAATAATCATTTGTTGTAAATATGTTTGTATATAGACTACCACACTGCTTGTATATTACTATTTTTGCTGTGCTGTGCTGATTTGTGGTTGCTTTGATACTTGAATGTACCGATTTCACCTTAAACATATCTTGTACCATTTTGTTACATAATTTTAAGACTTATTACGAGCATTGTTTAAACTTCAACACGTTACAATGTCCAACACGAAAAATTCTAGGTTTAATTACAATGTTACACGATTGTATAACATTCTTTGTCACAATTCACCAACAGTACAACTTTTTTAATGCTAACTGCCCTTCATATAGGCTATGTGAAGTCAGGTGTTGTTCGTTTGTTTTGCATTCTTGTTATGTGTGATTTCACGCAATTGAAATTATGGATAGTGGGATTCTAGGCTACTTATCTTGCTCTTTTGATTTGACAACAGTGGCCGGTTATTCTTGGCCACTGCGATCAAATCACACGTGTAGGGGGAAGTATGTAGCATTCTCATGCCCCTTTCAACATATGTAATGTCTATTTATCTAATTATAATGGCAACACTAGAAGTCTGGGAAAAGCACATGGTAGACTAGTAGATTACACTTTAAGCTGAGTAAGTGTTTCTTCGCCTTGTAGATCTTGTATTTAACTTATAAGAAAGTGAAGTAAACTGATAATTGACTACTAGTACCAATACTCTTGTTTGGACCGGCTTCAATTGGATAATGTTTGATTGAAGAAAACCAAATCACAAGTAAGGTGTTTGAACAACTGGCTGGTGTGGACAAAAAGTGAGTCTTTCTTGATTCATTTCTTGTGTTTATTGTGTGGACCTTGACGGAAGTCCCACAAAATGGTGACCTCAAAATCCTACAAATGTTTCATTTTTAACAAATTTGCATTGTTAAACAAAGTTAGTTCTTTGGTACATTTTGATACTTTTCCTCACAACCATGATTTTTTGCATTATCTGTAAACGTTTTAAAAAAAAATCCATCAAAAACTGAAGTCTTTAAATGTTTATGAAATGCAGTCTACCGATTAGAAACACTTAAATTTTAGTGCCTGCATTTCACAAAATTACAATTTCTAGAAAAATTAAGTCCTTTGGTGCATTTTGTCTATTCTTTCTCGATAGCATGGATGTTTGGCATCATTCATGAAATTATTTGAAGAAATTCATGGAAAAATGAAGTCTACAAATTTTAATACGTAGCCTACTCCAAGTAAAACACTTAGTGATCACCCAAGAAAAAGACGATAGGGTAAAGATGGTTCTTTCTTATCGTTTGCAACAAAATATAAGTCTCAAACTACATGTGATCTAAATGTTGAAGCAGTTTTCCTTGCAATTGGGCAAGGCTGCCCCCGCAGCTGATGTGATATTCTTAACTTTGACATTATTAATGGGGCTCCCGCTACTGCTATAACTGAACTGTGAGTGCTTTGTTTCAGGTTAGTTTGCTCTTTGCATGGCAACGTTTATGCCAGGGCCAAGGAACATGCACGCAGTCAGAGAAGTTAGTTGATATTAATTTGTCTACAGCAGTGATTCTTAACCAGGGGTGCTTGCACATCCAGCGGGTGCGAGCTCCTTTGCAGAATTTTAAGTCAGGTGCAATTATAAGTGTAAAAGAAACATTTGCATTAAAAGGGTGTGACAAGGGGTGTGAACTTTTTTTAATTACACTTAAGGGGTACAGACTCTTTAAAAGGTTAAGAACCAATGGCCTACGGTAATGAAAAAGTGCTAAGTAGCGATCCTAGTATTTAATGGCTCAAAACACATTGTGAGGTCATAATGTTGAATGATATCACGATTCTTGCCACTATTTAATGGAAACAGCAGCAGGCAGCTAAATTATCCACTATTATTTTAATAACGAACATAAATGGTAAAGCCCATTACTGATATTTCTATTTGCAAGGATATCGGTACAAAACACTAATCTTCATTTAAAAGTAGGGAGGTCTGGATTAGGGGCAAAGTTAAATGCATTAGAATTCTGAACTTAAAAAAGATCAAATTTAAACAATAATAGTGTAGCAACCTCAACTACTACAAACCACAAACAAAAAGTCACCAACAGCAATCTTAACTTATAAACCGAACAGAATCTACAATAAAGCTTTAGTTATCGACCATTTCATATTACTCTTTTGCAAAGAATAAGTGAAAACTCTAACGTTTTCGTCTAGCTCTCATCAGGAGTTATCGCTAGAATGAAGCCTGGTGTTGATGGCGAGGTATTTATAGCGAACGAAGCTGGTGAGAATGGCGGAACGTTCTGATTGGTAGACAACCAGACGTTTCGTCGAGTCCGAATCAGTGACATAATTTTAATGTGTAGACGAATTCTTTTTGGCGGCAAAGCTCCGGTTTAAGCATTTTGATGAAAGTCGCTTCCAGGGTAGATAAATGAAAAAGTGTTCTTCCTTTAGCCAAAATAGAAAATTGGTTATCATCATATTGAGCGGCGCATTTTTTATTGTTGAGGAGGTGTTGTCCAATTGCCGAACTACAGGTATGGTTGGATTGAGATAAGTCACAACTTGTTTGAGCTTGATTTCTTATTGCTTTCGGTATATGCTGTTTTATTCTATCCTGCAGTCTTTGAGATGTGCGGCCTACGTACCGACAATTACAGCGGCACACGTATTGGTAAACGACCATACTTTGTTGCTTGGTAGGCACGACATCTTTGCGGACCGTTGGAAGCATCTTTCTTGTGGAAAACGCTACACGAAGCTTTACTGCACCAAAACATGAGCTGACAGCAGTTTTGCATTGATTTTCAAATTTTGTTGAGATATTGCCAATCCATGGTAGCTTAAGGTAAACTGGACATTGTTCCGGTCCTTCTTTTGGCGGTAATTTAAACTGTTCAATCTTCCTTTTTATTCTCGAATTAATTACATTTTCTGGATAACCATTGGAGTAGAGAATCGATCGAATGAAATCTATTTCCTGGGGTAATTTTGAAGGCGAACAAATTTCCAAAGCTCGGTGGACAAGAGTTCCAATAAGATTGTTTTTTCTGCTTTTGGGTCCAAACGAATCCCAGCGATTGTACTGGCCGGAAAATGAAGGTTTTCGGTAAACGGAGGTTAAAAATTTTTTGTTACTTTTTTCCACAAGCACATCCAAAAAAGGTAATTTGCCATTGACTTCTTTCTCATGAGTGAAATTGAGGGACTGATGCAGTGAATTGAGTTGCTTTAAGAAAAGATTGCAATTGAGCTCATCCTCAAACATGGCAAAGGTGCCATCCACATATCTGAAATAGATTAAAGGTTGATTGTTGTCAATAAATAATTTTTCTTCTTGATATCCGACGAAGATATTAGCTAGGGCTGGACCAAGTGGACTGCCCATAGCAACACCATCAATTTGTTTATATATTTTGTTATTAAAACTGAATTCAACAGAAGTAGTTGCAATGTTCATAATTTCAATGAAGACGTCTTTATCCATGATTGGAGGAGTCAAATTGCTTTCATATAAGGAGTCCGCACAAATTTGGATAGTTTCTTCCAATGGAATGTTGGTGAAAAGACTGGAGATATCAAATGAACAGAGAAAAGTTTGATCCGAGTCTGTAGTAAGATCTTGAATAGTTTTAGCGAAAGTAAACGAGTCTTTAATACAGTGGGCTGAGTATCGATCAAGCACCTGTTGAAGTATTGTGCAGAGCCACTTGGCCAACTCATGTTGAGATGAACCAATCATGGAGAGAATTGGTCTCAGAGGAATAGATGCTTTGTGGGTTTTGGGAAGTCCATACATTCTGGGTCTTTGTGAACCTGTAGGCCGAATGTCATTGTATATCGAAGGTGTAATTTGATGATCTTTCTTTAGTTGCAGTAGTCGCCTTTGCAATTTAGTCTCCAGCTTGGCAGTGTTATCATTTTCTTCCACCGGGCCTAGGCAAATAAATTTGGTACTGTCGCATAAAATGGTTTCCATTTTGGCAATGTAGTCGCTGCTATTTAGAATTACTACTCCGGAACCCTTGTCTGGTTTGGTGATCAGAATGTCCTTGTTAGAACGGAGTGACTTGATTGCTTGAAAGCACTCACGATGCATGGAAAAATCTGTCCAGTCGATCGGCGAGCCACAATAAGAATGAGCCAGGTTGTTCAACTTAGCCAGGAGGGTAGAAACGCTTTCTTTAGATTTTGGTGTATGGTGTAGTAATTGTCCAATTAACACTTCAAATTCAGAAAAAACTTCTTCCCGGTTAATTTTGGAAGGAGGCAGACCAAATTCTAGACCATGGGCCAAAACAAACTTCTCAGTATCCGAAAGATCGTATTTAGATAGATTTACAATGCTATTTTCGGTTACGGAAGCTGCTGTACCAAAACGCTGCTTCCTCATCCAGTTGAGGTTGGAAAAGTGCTTGGCTTGAATTTGGTCTCTTTTGCGTATTTCGATCTCGGCCAAATATCTGCAGAAACGAATCCAATCGAAAAACGACAAAAACTTTTGAACATTATCCAAATGCTTCTTGTAGAGTGGTTTTAATCCAACAAGTTTAGATTCATTAGCAGAGATTTCATCGGTTAGAAAAACGCGTTCAATGGTTGGGCTGTGTCTGATTTTGGCATTTTTAATTCTGCTGGTAATAAATTTAAGAGCCAATTTCTTCGCAATGCAAGCCTTTAAAAAGGCTGTTGATAATTTGATAGTTCTGATTTTGCCACGGATCTTCACCACGTTGTTCAGGTCAATCAGTTGTTGCTTGTTGTACCTTTGTCGAAAAAACTTGAAAAGATGAGAAGTGGTACAAAATTTGAATAAAGCTTTAGTTATCGACCATTTCATATTACTCTTTTGCAAAGAATAAGTGAAAACTCTAACGTTTTCGTCTAGCTCTCATCAGGAGTTATCGCTAGAATGAAGCCTGGTGTTGATGGCGAGGTATTTATAGCGAACGAAGCTGGTGAGAATGGCGGAACGTTCTGATTGGTAGACAACCAGACGTTTCGTCGAGTCCGAATCAGTGACGTAATTTTAATGTGTTTTAGTTGTACAATTATCCTACTTGACCTTATCAAACTTGCAATTGTTAAACCAAAGTTAGTTCTTTGGTACATTTTGACTACTTTTCCTCACAAGCGTGGTTCTTTTGCATTATCTGTTGACGTTTCCAAAAATATTCATCAAAAACTGAAGTCTGTAAATGTTCATAAAATGTAGTCTACCGGTTAAAAAAACACAAAATTTTGTTGTCTACATTTCACAAAATTCCAGTTTCTAGAAAACTAAGTTCTTTAGAACATCTTGGCTCTTTTTTCTCGATAGCATGGATGTTTGGCGTTGTCCATCAAAACATTCAAAATGATTCATCGAAAACTGAAGTCTACAAATTTTAATTTGTAAAGCAAAACACTTGGTGATCACCCAAGAAAAAGAGGAGGTAAAAATGGTCCTTGCTTATGGTTTGCACCAAAATGTAAGGGTCGAGCTGCATATTATCTAAATGTTAAAGCAATTTCCTTTGCAATTGGGCAAGTCTGCTGCAGCAGCCAGCTGATTTGATGTTTTTGACCTCCACGTTATTAATGGGGGCCCCGGTTATTGCTATAACTTAACTGTAAGTGCTTCATTTCGAGTTGGTTTGCTCTTTGCATGGCGGCATTTATGCCAAGGCCAAGCAACATGGCCTTTAGTTCAGAGACGTTAGATCATATTAATTTGCCTTCATAACGAAAAAGTGGTAAGTAGAAATCCTAATATTTAATTGCTTAAAATGCACTGTGAGGTCATAATGTTAAACGACATCACAAAGCTTGCCACTATACACTGAGAACAGCAGCAGGCAGCAAAATTATTCTTTATCATTTTGATAGCAAACACAAATGGCAAAGCTCATTATTAATATTTGTAATGGCAGGGATATCGCTACAAAACGCTAATCTTTATTTAACAGTAGAGAAGTCTGGATTAAGGGCAAAGTTAAATGTAATAAAATTCCAAGTTTAACAAAAGATCAAAATTTAACAATAATGGCATTCATTTGTGACACTGGATTAAGAGGAAATGCTTTTGCTAGAAAAGAAATTTATAGGCGTGTATTGCAACAGGCTTTATGACTTAGGGTAAAGGCATGGCTCTTTTTCCTGCTATGGCCGAATTAAAGGAAAACAGCGCAGGAAAAGATGTTAATGTCACAAATATAAATATAAAAGCGGGCCAAATAGGCCTACCACTAAATAGTTTATTTCTTTAATTGCCAAAACGACCACCATTTGGGAAACACCAACAATTTGGACGATGTTTCATCCTCCTCCTTACACTTTTAAATATTACAAATGTTAGTTTGTGTCATTGTTTTTTTTTTTAATACTTCCAGTCTTGATTAATATAACTAAATGACCATCAGTACATGTACAGAAACTATGGCTCATATTTACTAAAAGATTAATATGTTTTAAATCGGCGCGGGTGATGGCACGCCCTGCCGGGGTAAAAACGCACCAAAGTTAGGAGAAACATTTTTCTATTTTGTTTGATAATAGCTTTATAGAGCTACAGGGATCAAACCTGAAAATTTGGGAAAAGCAAGAACTCTTTTAACTTCTCGAAGCATATCTAAGCAAGAAAAAACGAATATGGATCACAATACGCAGCCAGCAGGGACTTTAGAATGTTTGAGGGGAAGTCAAAATTAACAACATCACTGTGTCAAATCACACCGACGCCAACATCATCAATGCACGACGGTGCAACCTGTACTGTGCAGCAGTGTTTGTCGACCGTGTGCATTATACATTTTAGGGTGCGCAATCGTTTTGCAGGCTCTTCCTAACTTATACATATTGCGAGACATAATGCTTTTCAAAGCTAACATTTATTTTTTTGTTTCCAAATCGAGGTTAAACATTTGAATTTTTTCCACTTATCGCTATCATCTTTTAAAAGATTAAATTCAATAGAGCGTAATCTTTTCATTTATCAACTTTCTTTGCGACAACCTCAAAACGTTGGAGTTTTTGTAGACGTTCTCTTTTTTCATAGATTAACTTCAACGTAGCCATCAGCATTTGCAGTAACTGCTTCTTCATACTTAATTTTCTTCATGTTACTTTGCAATATTTGGGCTTTACATCTTTTTCAGAAACGCCACCAATATATGCTGCTACCAAAAGATTTACAAACACTGTCACACATTTCACATATTCGAACCATATTGAAAGTTGCATGTGCACAATTCAATGGCAGCACGTATGGACAATGTTGCGAGCAGATTATAGGCACGACAGTGCCAACATTATGAATGCGCGACAGCGCCAGCATTGTGAATGCACGACGGTGTAATCCGTACTATGTAACAATGTTTGTCGACCGAATGTATTGTACATTGCAGGGTGCAGCATGATTTTTGCATTTACCAAAGTTATTAGGTTACTTGCATTTACGAATTTTAAACTGAATTTTGTGCTGTTCTACGTGAATTAACCTCCAAAAGTTGCAGTTTTTTAACACATATTATTATTTTATATCAATCCAAAAACGCTTTGCCATGATATTTTTGATGGCTATTTTCACAACCACCACCAAAACCTCCAGATTTATTGGGAGATCAACGTCAAAATTAGCATCAGCATTTACATCATATGCTGTTGACACTTCATTTTTTCATTTCACTTTTACATAATTTGGGTGTATAATTTCCTCAAAAATGTCAACGTGGTGTGCCGAGACCAACGACATTTACAAACACTGTTGTACATTAGCTGCATACCTGAACCACATTGAGAGCTGCATGTGCACAAATTAACAAGCACCACATGCACACGACGGTGTAAGCAGCGCGACGGCGTCTGCATCATTATTACACGGCGGTGTTACCTGGTCTTTTTGAGACCTGCTTCTCCGTATATGCTGTTTACATAAATCTTTTGTTCTACGGTTTAAAATCATTTTATACTAGCAGGTATAATAGGACTACCGGTGAAGGTTCTGCTACATCAAAAAACCTAACGATCTTATGCCGTCGCCTCATGGGCGAGATTCGAAGACGGCTGAATCGAGTAGTGCAAACCATGACAGTTTATTTTGCAATCCAAATCAGCCAACGGACCCACATAATTGTCACATTTGCCAAACGCTATTGCTTAACTCTTAGCTGACTCACAGTTACATTGTATTTGCATTGTCTGTAAACCCAACAAATTTTAATACACAAGACCTTTTTATTACTTGCACAAAAGTGGTTGAAGGCAGACAGTTCATTCTTCATGTCACTTCATGCTCCTTTTGAACAAAAAAAGGTCTACCTCAAATATTTCTGAACGTTTTGTTTGAAAATAATTCGGCCTGATATGTGGCTACTAAAATATGGTGAATGATTTTTGGAAAGCCATAGCCGCTTTTGTCGCTATGCCAGAAACAAGACCAATAGCGCAGCCAAAACAACTTAACACCACAAATATAAATAACTTGCCAATATACATAGGAAAGGGGCAGCACCACATCGCAAAATACACTTGTCACAAAATAGTTTATTTGTGTAATTGTGAAAGCAACCACCATTTTTTCGGTACCACCAGTTTTGATTGTGTTTCAATTTCAATTCCCTTCTTCCTTAAGTGTTAACCATAATTTGTGGCAAGATTCTTTGTGAGCATTGCCAGCCATGATTAAGAGAATACGATGATCACAATTTCGTGTGCAAGAATTGTGAAAGTGCATAAAAATTATTTCACTTTTCGCTACTACTCACTCAAAATCCTCATGTATGAAGCTGGCGCAGCCAATTGAAACGAAATGCTAAACCCCGTTATTACTGATGGAGGGCCCCTGGCGGGCGACGCCGGCAAAGCCGGCTAGTAATCTAATATATAAAACGCAATTCTGTCTGTCTGTTTTAACTCCTCTGAAACTGCTATAGATAAAAGCATCAAACTTGGCATGATTGATTACCACTCCGTGGTGAGTGTCATAAGAGGGCTCGTGACGTCCTGATGATGTCATTATCAAAAATAATTATTTTAGAATTTGCATTACTTGACAGAGGATAACCGCTTTTTCCTTAAACAAAAACCAGCTTCTGACTTACCACATTTCAAAAACTTTCATTTGTTTGGGGTCTAAAACGACGTCATAATTAACGATTCATTAAACAATCTGTTTTTTGTTCTATCTCAAAAAGTACTCATCGCAGAAACGCAATTAAACATTCTTTTAGGAGATATTAATAAGCTGCTTTTGATAAAAACAACTTCACAACAATTAATGCTTATTTGACAATGCTATGAGCCTTTGTTTATTTAAGAACTTTAAGCCCTCCAAGCATTTTTCCTTCTCTAATTCGTTTGCGCGCTCAAAACTGTCTCTATGATGTCATAATATGTCTCCTACAATTACTACAAATTTTTGGCTACCGTAGGTCATAATATCAAGATGTTTTCAAAAATCGCAACCTTTCTGCAAAATCAGTTTACTAAAAAACTGATTTTTGACCTCATTTCTCAACTGATTTTCAAACTTTATTCAACAAACTAAAGGTTATTTCAATGCGATTTCGATAGCGTATAATATGGACAATTAACATTAGTTTTTATACTGAAAAAAATGAACTTTAAGACCTGTGGTGTAACTTTTTACCCCTCTCAAATGTGGTGAGCTCATTAAAAACAAATGACTTTAATACAAAAACGTTATAGTAAGGTACTAACAATTACTGTCCTTTGAAAGCTTAGGAAGTTTGCTTTCCAGCAATATGTCACTCCAATTACGTAGGGCTAAGGATTTGTTGATAATGTGTGATCAAAACTTGGTTGCCATACATGATGTTTCATTTTTAGTTGTACAATTATCCTACTTGACCTTATCAAACTTGCAATTGTTAAACCAAAGTTAGTTCTTTGGTACATTTTGACTACTTTTCCTCACAAGCGTGGTTCTTTTGCATTATCTGTTGACGTTTCCAAAAATATTCATCAAAAACTGAAGTCTGTAAATGTTCATAAAATGTAGTCTACCGGTCAGAAACACACAAAATTTTAGTGCCTGCTGTTCACAAAATTTCAATTTCTGGAAAAACTAAGTTCTTTGATACATTTTGTCTGTTCTTTCTCGATAGCATGGATGTTTGGCATTATCAATCAAATTATTTAAAAGACTCAAAGTCTACAAATTTTAATATGTGGCATACTCCAAGCAAAACACTTGGTGATCACCCAAGAAAAAGACGATGGGCTAAAGATGGTCCTTTCTTATCGTTTGCAACAGAATGTAGGGGTCGAGCTACATATTATCTAAATGTTGAAGCAATTTCCTTTGCAATTGGGCAAGGCTGTCGCAGCAGCCAGCTGATTTGATGTTCTTAACCTCGACATTATTAATGGGGGCTCTCGCTACTGCTATAACTGAAATGTGAGTGCTTCATTTCGGGTTAGTTTGCTCTTTGCATGCCGGCGTTTATGCCAGGGCCAAGGAACATGCACGCAGTCAGAGACGTTAGATCATATTAATTCGCCTACAGTGGCGAAAAAGTGGTAAGTAGCGATTTTAATAATAATGGCTCAAAACGCATTGTGAGGTCATAATCATAAATGACATCACAACGCTTGCCACTATTTAGTGGAAACAGCAGCAGGCAGCAAAATTATCCACTATCATTTTGATAGCAAACATAAATGGTAAAGCCCATTACTGATATTTGTAATTGCAAGGATAGGGCTATCGGTACAAAACACTAATCTTCATTTAAAAGTAGGGAGGTCTGGATTAGGGGAAAAGTTAAATGTAATAAAATCTTAAATTTGCGAAAAGATCAAATTAAACAATAATAACATCAATCTGTAACACTGTATTAAGAGGAAATGTTTTTGTTTGAAAGAGCTTAATAGGCGCCTATTGCGATAGGTTGTATGACTTAGGACCCCTTTTCATGCTAAGGCCGAATTAAAGCAAACAGCGCTGGGAAAAATCTTAATGTCACCAATATTAATACGAAAGCGGGCCCACCAA
Organism: Trididemnum clinides; assembly: GCA_963675345.1. Lineage (NCBI taxonomy): Eukaryota > Metazoa > Chordata > Ascidiacea > Aplousobranchia > Didemnidae > Trididemnum > Trididemnum clinides. The sequence goes on from OY776286.1 coordinate 3,627,488, forward strand.
ATCGTCGAACATGTCTACCACCAAGAGCCGTTACGCGATCCTTAGTATGAATTGATATATTTTCCGTCGAAAAATCGACGCATTTTTCATGAAAATAAACTTTATTTTTTTAGAGATCATCATTTCCACAGTACGAAATCAGGGATTCATTGGCCCCAAAACTTAACGTGGTGCAGAGCAGCTTGCACACCCCTACACTACATGGCTGTACACAAATATAAGATGAATCAAAAAGAGCCGTAGTTTGGCCACCCCTGTTGTATACAATACTGTTTTGCAACGTGTTTCATGGCAATTAACTCACACCTAGTTTTTAAGGCACCTGTATTGCTGCATATTATTTGAAAATTCCCTACATTGCAATGAATTTAACGGTACTTACTTTAAGTTTTTAAAGGGCGACTAACAGTAAAAATGTGGCCATTAGTAACTGCAAAAAAAGCCTTTCAACGTTTCCAGCATGTTGTTTAATCATGAGAATCAATTCTAATGTATCTGCATTAATTTTTTTCCATATTCTGTATTCTCATGGTGGCGTTGTTTGTTTGTCGTTTGATTGCAATTACATGTATTTATTGCATTGTTATTTTTTGGGGGCTTCTTATTACAACTTTGCCTGATGCTCCCTATTTTAAATATTTACCACTGGCCACAGCTGCAAAGCGTGCCAAAGAGATCTGAACAAACAAAAAGAAGAAGTCCTGGATAACATTTTTAGTTTGGAAGAAACCTTGACCAATGACACTTTACACGCCATTGTTTACATAGCAGGCTATATTGAAACCAAAAGTGTTACAAAGCATAAATGACAATGAATATTATTGTGGCATGTATGGTGAGTACTTGAATTGCATAAATTATGATGTTCTAACAATTCCGTGCGATCGCACTGCGATATTCTTTGTCTTCTGCTTTGTATTTTTCGTAAATATGAAAGGAGATATGAGCAGAAGCTTTCTTTCGGAGCAGTTTTGCAATACAGGTATGTCCAACAAATTTAAACTTGCTATGCAAAAAAATCACTCATGTAAGCTTGCAAATATTTTTTTGAAAAACGATGAGTTGTTGGGTATGGCAAGAAGTGACAAAAAAAACAAGTTAAAGTCCTTAAATTGCAAGAACGAAACTTGTTGATGTTTTATTTATTTTTCAATATGTATCAGTTTATTGACGAAAGCAACGTAGGCTTCGTGTTTTGATCACAACGGCGATCACCCTCCTTTAAACGTTTTAAAACACCCAACATTGCCACTTTTTTCTCTACATTGTAGCTTTGCCCCAAAACAGACTTTCTAAATCGCTTTTAACACTAGAAGTACAATAGGGGTCATTTTGACCCATAGCTTTAAGTTATTTGCGTGTATCTGTAAGGTTACTTCCAATAGAAAAGTGAAACTTCCTGACTTTTCCTAAATTTAGTTGTTGAACATGCTAATGGTAATTTCAGAAAAAAATGTGTTTTGAATTAGCTTATATGTGGTAATATACCTATAAGTGCCAGCAAGGGTCATTTTGACCCATATGGTTTTCTATGTTTGCTGTGAACGCAATTATCTTGCAAAAATACTCTCAATCAACGTTTTTGCCTAGACAAAGATTTTGAAATGATTCTACTGCAGTGATATCTGCAGGAGACCATTGTTTTTGTTTGATGGAAGCTTTGATCTTTTGTTGAAATGCAAAGTGCTGTTTTGTTGTAAGAACAACGGAGTGCTAAATACTGTATTTGCACCTCTATTGTGTTAGCAAATGCTGTTTGCATTTCAGTAAAGATTTGACGCACACTATCCAGTCATACAATTTTGTCACCGAAAAGCGTTGTTGCATTTTTTGTGTTCAACTCAGGGATGTGGAAGCGGTCCTTTTTCTGTGGAAGCGAAAGCGGAAGCGCGAAAAATCTACTGCTTTCGCTTCCACATAGGTTATTTGACTTGAAGAGTAACTTGGCGAAAACGTTTTGTCCATTTCCCAATGTGGATTAAACGGTGAAGTTGCACCATAAATCTGAATAAACGTGCGATATCAGTAGCGCGAGAGAACAAGAAAAAGTATAACTAGCATCACATTTTATATCGATTACGGGTAAGAAAAAGGTAGTTTGGACAATGAAACATAGCTAATAAAATGATAATTTGGTTAAACTTAACTAACCTTGGTTAGGGGTTGAAAACATTGAAACAGAAATTACTCACGACGTAAACAACTTGATCATTCTACATTGGTGCTCTTCAACAGGGGTTTCGCAAAACATGCAGTTATGTTCCGTGAGTTTTCAGGGTTCCGTGCGGGGACCGCGAAGGTTCTTAGTTTATTAATAGTATTTATTTCTTATTTCAGTATATTGATTTCTCATATGTAGTGGTGTTCCGTGTATATAAATAGTATTGAAATCTTGTGATAGCAAGTTGCACATTGTGACGTAATTCTGTTCACAACTTTAGAAACGTCTGAATTTGCTAACTGCCTTTGTTACGTAATAATGCATCTGTAATTTCAGTTTTGCCGTTGTTGTTGTTACCCGACCCCTTCGATGGATAGGGGCATGGCGGAAGACCATGGAGCCGCAGAAGCCGGGCAACTCCCCAGGGCCTGGACCAGAGGTCGTAGAGAGACATAAAACTGCCAAAGAGCGAGCGACGCAAAGAGTCCGTAGCTGGACAGTGCAGAATGAGATGAAAGGTGTCTTGGGACGGGTGTCCGCAAGCGCTGCAAGAAGGGTTCTCGATTTTACCAATCCTGGAGAGGTAGGAACTTAACAGAAAGCTGTGTCCGTTGCAGCCAAGGTGAGAGAGAACACAGCGAGCATGACGTAGAAGCATAAGTTCCTCGGTGGAAATCGAGGAAACCTGTGTGTCGAAAAATTTAGATGAGGCAGTATGCCTCCAGTCTGAGAAAAGAGTGGATAAGAGAGATAAGAGAAGAGAGACTACAAGGGATTGCTGAGGAAACAAGTAGCGCTCCCCGTTTGGCCAGGTCATCAGTCGAGTCGTTGCCCGGGGGAAATAAGTGTCCGGGGACCCATTGTAGCCTGATAGAACAGGAGGAGAGAAAAGACAGTTCCTGCCAGAGATTAAGGTAAAGGAAAGATGGAGGAAAGAACGAGAGTCAGATAGGAGGAGAAGAGAAGTGGTAGACTTGTTGGTGTTGCCGAGACCAGCAAAGAGCGTGCAGAATGGCGCAGGCTTCAGCAGAAAAACTTGAGCCTACTGGGCCTGCAAAAAAGAAAAGGTGGCCTCAGTGTCACAGAGAGAGCAGTTGGCAAGTACGCCAGAGCCATCTTTGCCAAAAGGGAAAGGAAAAGAGCCGTCTTTCCAGAGCACCAGATCGTAAGGAGGGCATTTAGTGTCAGAGACGTAAAGAGGACAGCAGCAAAGGAAAGAAAAAGAGACGAGTATTCCTCTGCAGAAGGACAGTGAGAGTCAAAGTAAAAAACAAAATCATCCCGACGAGCTTTCCGAAAATTCACGGAACGGAGACGTTTGTTGGGACAAAAGACCGGAGAAAGAGGGACGGTTAGTAGAATCGGGAGGTGATCAAAACCCAGGTTCTGAAGCACCTTTCAGGAGCAAGATAGGGCGAGAGAGAAAAGAGCAAAGGAGATGTCAGGAGAGGAGTGACTGTCAGAGAAGCCACTAAGAAGAGTAAGCATGTCAAAGTCACTAAGGGGGAGGAGGTAACCCAATCGAATGAAAGCACTGTTCTACATTCAACACGACTTCTAATATCTAAATAAAAGAAACACAGAGTAGTTCGGAACAATAAGCTCAAGCGAAGTAAGTAAAGTAATAGCAATAAATGAAGGTTTTTGTCTCCTCAAAATGATAAAGTGTAGGAGAAGGCAGGCTACGAACCGACAAAAGTTAAAAAAATTGTCAACTGTCGTTTTCTCGTTTTTTGTTAGTGGAAGCGGAAGCGGTTGAAAAATAACCGCTTCCACATCCCTGGTTTAACTGTACAGTAAGTTTGTTTTTCCTTTGTAGCTTGACCAAAGGCTTACGATCGTTCCATTTATACCTCGCAGTCCATTTTTAGCAATGCTCAGCAGCAACAAAGATATTCAGAGAGACTGAGATAACTTTCTGGTATAAGCCTACTCTACAAGTTTTAATAGTGCAGACCTAAATTATCAGTAGTAGTAGAATAAAAACAATGGTACTAGTGCAAGCAAGTAATTGTCAGCAACAAGAACCTAATACGTTGTATTAATTTTGCAGTTGAAAGTACTATAAAGGGCATGCATGCAACCTATGAATACCTATTGTTGCTATTGAAATTGTTAGGATATAGAGCTAGGCCAATCTGTACCGCTGTGTCTGACTGCATGCCAAATCAATCGCACACCGAAAAAAACATACTGCGCTAAAACCTTTGGAGTTGCTGCAAAACATCCAGGAAGATAATTCTGATGCTGAATCAGATACGAGTGTGTATCATTTAGATGAGGACAATCGTAATGATTCAGAAAGTGAATCTTCGTCTGGTGAATTGTTTGTTTCGGAATCATCAAACTCAGAAATTTCGGATTTTGAAGATACCGAAACGATTTCACAAACGGATGAAGATCACGTTCAATAGAATGATGCAACAAGCTTTGCAACTTCATCTGAAATTACTTGGGATCTTTTGAACCCTAATCAAAACAATTCTGAAAGGCGATCTTGCCACAACAGGCGATCTAGCTCCTGGGCCATCTACTCAAACACATCGTAGTATTATCAAAAAATCGGTTCGCAGTGCATGGGATCTATTCATTGATGAAGGTATGTTGCGTCGTATACAAAGATGTACTGAAGAAGAAGCTCAAAAAGTTTTACAAACAGACAATTGGCGCGTGTCGTTACATGAACTAGATGCGTTTTTAGCGATTGCTTATGCACTTGGAGCTCACAAGGCAACTAAGATCAAGGTACATGAATTGTGGAATAGGTTATGGCAGGCATGAGCAACCTTTTTCACTGGAGGGCCAAATACAAAATTTTGAATGATAACGCGTGCCACATGAATTTTCTCAGAAAAAAATTAGTATCATAAAACTACTTTCCTATGAAAATAGTTTATGTAGTCAAGAAATAGATTTAATGCTGTCTACGACACACTTGTGCGACAGTTTATTGAAAAATTGTGAATAATTGTCGATGGAAGATGAGGAAACTAAATTCAGTCAAGCGTATTTGATCACAGATTAATGTGATTTTTGCTGTTGCAGATCTTTGCAAACTTTTGGAATATTTGCTTTCACAGAACTACAAGCAACTCGAAGTTGACTTTTCAAATGTTGGTCCGATAGTTGGCCTCTTTGCTTTCCTTTGCAATATTTCGTCTTAGAGAAAAATTGCTCGCAGCATTATGTGCTTCCAAAGAGTGAAATGGTTTTCAAGGCATGGTCGGCAAGATTCTGATGCCTCCCCCTAACATAGTTTTTATAAAAGTTCACCAAATCATTTTCATCAAAGGCTCTTTTCATGTCATTGTCTGACTGCAAATCAATCAGTTCAAGTTGAAGTCGATCAGGGCTTTGATCTACAGCTGTGTTAAATGGGTTGGAAAAAATGTTAAAATCACTTTCAAGTTGTCGAAAATCCAAGAAGCGAGCATCAAAGACAGCAGACAATTTTTCTATCATAGTGCCATATTTTTGGTAATCGATATCTTCTCCTTCATCATGTTGCATTTTCAAACATGGAAAGTGTGTAAGCACAGAGTTGTTAAACTGACCTTTAAAAAGAACCAGTTTCCTCTGGAATGATGTAATGTGCTCAAACATTTTATTTGCCAGTTGATTCCTTCCTTGTAGTTGTCCATTTAATTGTGCTAGATGTTGCGTTACATCGGAAAGGAATGCCAAGTCATTTAACCACTTTACATCTTTTAAAAAAGAGACATTTTGATTTTTAGTTTCCATGAAACATTTGATCTCATTTCTCAAGTTCCAAAATCTTTTTAAAGTGTCGGCCCTGCTTAACCAACGAACCGACGAGAAATAAGTAATATCTGGGTAATCGCAATCCAGTTTTTTCAAAAAAACCTTAAACTGCCTATGGTTTAATCCTCGAGAAGGAATGTAATTGACACAGTGAACAACTTCTTTCATGATATCACTGCCATCCAGAACTTTATTGCACAAATTTTCCTGATGGATAATGCAATGGTTCAAAACAACTTTTTGTGCTCCAAATGCTTCCAAAAATGTTTTACAAAATCCTTTATGTTTTCCTACCATCGCAGGAGCACCATCTGTCGTGAGTCCTGACAGTTTCTTTGGATCCAATTGAAATTTTTTTGTCATTTTCAAAACCTCTAGGGTAAAATCCTCTTCAGTTGTCGTTGACTTCATGCTTGCTAGGTTCAAAAATTTTTCTTTGATTTGAAATTCATCAGTTACTCGACGTATAAAAACAACCAACTGAGCCATATCTGTGATATCGGTGCTTTCATCCAATGCTAAGCTGTAATATGAAAATTTGCTTGCATTCTCAGCTAAAATATCTTCAAGATGACTTGAAAGAGCATCCGTTCTACGCCCGACAGTGAATCTCAATAAGCTAGTCTGTTCACTCAAATACTTTTTTTCAGGGCATGTCCGTTCAGCAAATATCATTAGGCAGTGCTTGACAAATTCGCCGTCACTAAAACCTTTTCCTTTCTCTGCTATTGCTTCGCTAATTTTATAGCTCAATTCAGTGGTAATTTGAGAGTCATCTTTATAAACCGAAATCATTTTTTGTTGTTCCTGTAGCGACCTTTTCAACTTATTGGCTTTGTCTACTCGCAGTTGGCCTAAAATTTCATCATATTGTTTGGAGTGCAGGGAGTTGTAGTGTCGCTTGATATTAAATTCTTTCAGACAAGCAATCTTGTTTTGGCAAATCAAGCAAATGGCATTTGTATTTTGTTGAGTAACAAAATATTTTACAAACCATTCGTCATTAAACAACCGCTCTTCATCGTTAATTTTTCGCTTTTTACTCATCATATAATTGGATGTAGGCTAAAGACTAAATTACTGTTAAAAATTATAGCTTTTTATCAACTGCAAAGAAGTCGAAATTAACACCTGCAACCAACAAATAACATAAGTAAAAGAACTAGCAAATGATGTCAACTATTTAAACTAAAACCAAATCCAACAGTAGACTATCTATGTAGCACCAACAACTCCATCAAGTATCAACTACGGTACTGTACAATGCCACATAGCTTTTTCTAAGTGCTAATCTCGCATTGCGAAATTATTGCAACGCAACATTCTTGCATCACAAAGCGCAATATTGCTGTACACAGCGCATGAAAATTTCCCTTGCTCTGATGTAAATTGCATCAAAGAGTGATGGCTAGTATACACTTCTAACATTTTGCTGAGCATCGTGCGGGCCACTGGTTGCACATGTCTGGGTTATGGGCAATTCCAATCATTTCTGAAACTATGGCTCACAACAGATTCATTGAAATAATAAAACTTTTGCGCTTTGACTATAAGCAAACACGATCACATAGACTAGTTACAGATAAACTGGCTCTGATATCAACAGTTTGGTATACCTTTGTCGGAAATTGTCTTAGGCATTGTAAACCGGGTGCCAATATTACCGTTGCTGAGCAAGTTTTTCCTACCAAGGCTCGATGCAGATTCACGCAATACATGCCAAATAAGCCCGACAAATTTGGCATCAAATTTTAGATGGCCGCTGATGTGCAAACGAAGCATATGCTACGTAGCTTTTCTTATTTAGGGAAAGATGATTCACGGCCGGCAGGAATAACATTAGATGAACACGTTGTTTTGCGGCTAACTGGACCTTACAGAAAGTCAGGTCGAAACGTGACCACCGACAATTTTTTACGTCGATAAATCTTGCTAAAACATTGAGGCAGGAAGGGATCAGCATTGTCGGAACTGTCAATTGCATCCGAAAAGAGATTCCGCAAGAAATCAAAAAAATGAAAGAGGATCTCTACGCAACAAAAGTTTTCAAACACGATGGCTGCATCTTGACTGTTTATCAAGCGAAAACCACAAAAAACGTTTTGTTGCTTAGTACAATGCATGCTACTGTTGATACAGGTGACGATTGAAAATCTAAGCCTGAAACCGTAAAATTTTATAGCTCCACAAAATTTGGAGTTGATGTGCTCGACCAAATGACCAGAAAGCACATTGAAATGCAGCTTCTCGCAGGTGGCCTGTGCAATTCTTTTACAACATATTAGATTTGGCTGCAATCAACGCCCATATTTTGTAGAAGTTGGTTACCGGGTCAAAAATCTCACGGCGAAGGTATCTTTTGCGGTTATCCGAAGAGCTTCGTTCGAGGTTTGTTGAAGAAAGAAAAGCTAACTCACACCAGTCCAGTCAAACCAACAGCAGAATGCAGAAAAACCAGAAACGAAAGCACTGCGAAAGCAAAAGCTGCACCAACAAAACACGTAAAACATGCAGCTGTTGCTATAAGCTTAATTGTGGTAAATGCATTGGAAAGCAGGAAAAACTCATTTATTGTAGGCTTTGTTACCAATAAACATTGGTCATGATGTGTTTTGTGGTATTTTTTTGTAGCTATGCATGCAATAAAGCTTTTTTTTTTTTTTTTATTTGCCATTTTTATCCTCCATTCACGAGAAAGCGAATTGTATCGCTATACTTTGGACGGGAAGTCCGCACTCGCTTGGGAGTTGCCTTTTTCGAGGTTTTTGGGCCACCTGTCTTCCACATAAAGGTGGGGCATCCCGTTAAGTGCCTTGCCCAAGGACACAACAAGCGAACTTGCCGGCTTGTTCTCCACAACCTCCCATAAATGCCGAGCGCCAAGCAGGGAAGCTATAGATACCATTTTTTAAGTCTTTTGGTATGACTCGACAAGGGGAATGAACCCCAGGTCTACCGACTGCGAAGCAGACGCTCTAACCACTACGCCATCGCGTTTGCCAAAGTTTTTGAATTTGTCTCACTTGGGAATCAAACTTAAGTCTGACTTATTTATAAAATAAATGCCCCATGTTCACCGAGTCTACGGTTGAGTTAATTAAAATTTAAAAAAACGTAAAAAGCGTCTTTAAAGGAAGGATCAATCTGACCCCACTCGGTACTTCTAGGCCGTGTAAAATCTCTGGTACTTCTGGTGTTAAACGTTAGCTGTACTTTAATTACATATTATTGGACTTTTATATTTTGGCAATTTTGGTTTAATTTTTGTTTTTGTGGTAATGCATGAAGTGTATACTATGTGTGCACCTTTTGTTTGCATTTTCTTGCGGAATTTTGCACCAAATATTGCTCTGGTGCCAAGGTTAAAACGATTCCATATTTTGCTGCATTTCTCCAATGCACATTTTGCTGTCCAGTGGGTATGAGTCATCGTTTCTGCACATTAATTGGTCCTTGTTTTCAAAATTAAAAAAGTGCGGTATTTTTTGTTATTTCAACCTCTGAACTCTAATTTTACTTTTTTCTTTGCCTTTTTTGCGCCAAATACTTGTTCGATTTGAAGTGCTAGCCATTTTCAATGTTGCAATAGATAATAGCTTTAAATTCAGTGATTGTATTTAACCAGAGAGATGAGCGAGCAAGCGCACTGCCAGCTGATTTTCTCCATTTTTGAAATCCGCCTTCAGTCCCGTCAGATACGCGAGCGTAGTCGTGGCCTGATATTAAGATCGCCGTGGTATATGTCTACTGTGTACATCTACCATTTCACTGACTTGAATAAGTTAACTTTAACTTGGATAAGTTAGCCAAGTTAACTCTTGGATAAGTTAACTTAAAAAACCAAGTTTTTCAGTCAATCTTGGTCCCCACCGTCTGACTTTGAGTAGCGTTATACCCAACGCCAATTTTTCTTCCTTCGGTTTCTCCCTATTCGGGGTCGCCACAGCGCGAAAGTATTTTCCACTTCTCCCGGTCGACTTCGTCTCCTTCCTTAGCTCTAACCCTTTCCATGTCTTTTCTTGCCAAATCCATCCACCTTCTCCTTGGCCTTCTTCTTTTCCTTCTACCTGGCACCGCCATCTCCATCATCGTTTTTCCCACGTGCCTTCTTCTCTTCTTTTCACGTGGCCATACCAGCGTAGCCTTGCATTCCGAAGTTTGTCTCCTAGCTTTGCGATTTTCGCAGTCCCTCTCACGTATTCGTTTCTTATCTTGTCCTTTCTTGTCACTCCCAGTGCCCATCTCACCATTTTCAACTCTGCAACTTCCATTTTTCCCACCTGTCTTTCCGTCACTGCCACCGTTTCCATTCCATAAAACATGGCTGGTCTGACAACACTCTTGTACATTTTACCCTTAACCCTTGCTGATAACTTCCTGTTGCACAGAACTCCAGACACCTTCTTCCAACTCATCCAGCCTGCTTGGATCCTTTTCCTCACTTCTTCCTACGCCGTTATACCCAACGCCAATACAGACAAAAAAGTGGAGTGCAGGGATCCTCACAAGATCTTCTCTATACGAAAGAACGAGTACATGATTGTATGACAGTTCTAAATGGAATATGTGCAAGAAAATCTGTATTTAAAGACATTTTTTCAATTCGAGAGAAAGTGTACAGCACTACTGAGATGCCAAGAATTATAGCGAGGCAAAAAACTATCCAAATCTTCCTTCTACAGCACTGGATCAGTACTATAGACGAGCAATGCTTCTTTTTCATATCAATACTCTTCATTTCAACAGTAGTTAAACAACTTCAAGAAAAATTTTCTTCTCGCAGTACCGGTTGTTTTTTCTTAACTCTACTGCTGCCAGCTGTCTGCACAGCTTCAGAATGCGATTTTTCTCGCATAAAACAATCGTTTGCCAATATTTGTGATAACTTTTTTGTATCTGATTTAAATGAGCAAGAAACCAAGATGCTACGATGGAACAGTTACTGGTCACATCTAACTTCTACCAGCTGCTCAACTTGTCATGAATGTTTTGTCCGTAGTTTTATAGATGGGTACTTACCGGCCTATATTTACATTAATGCAGATATTTGCCATGATTCCAGTCACAAAAGCTACAAATGAGCACATTTAGCGCTTTGAAACTTTTAAACACGTTTTCGCTCAGCACAGCATGCAAAGATAAACCGATGGATTTGGTCCATCAATAATATTAGTAAAGATATAAACCTTGACTGTAATGCAGTAATCAATGAATTCAGACGCAAAAACAGAAGACTCAAGCTTGAGTAAACTTGTATGTCAGCAAATATTTGACTACGATAACAAAGTGACTGCGCGTTTTGCTGCCCTTGGTAAAAATTAATTTTTTAGTTAATAACCTAACCCATTTAAAAAAATTTCCAGTATCCCACTGATTACAGTGCCTGCTAGAGTAGTGTTTCCCAAACTTACCTTGTTTGCGGCCACTTTTACTGACGTGAATTTGCTTACGCAACACTATGAACCCTCTCTCAACTTAAAGACGTTTTTTTGAAGATTAATTTTGCAAAAGCGATGTTTTACTCATTTTGGTCCCAGAGGTAATGTATTTTTAAATGTTTTGATGCTTTCGCCCTTTCTCAATTTGAAGACCATTTTTCGATAATCAACTTCATAAAATCAGTTTTTAATTGCTTCGCTATTTATCAGTTTGGAAGCGCTGTGCTTGAGAACAAAGAATGAATAATAAATAAGAGTCATTTTTAATATCTATGTTTCCAATACTTCTGTACGCATTTGACCGATAGTAGTCTGTGACCAATTGTTGGTTACCAGCTATTGATGAAACCTGGTAAAGCGATACAGTGCAGCCTACTGTGTGCACTGTTTACAGTTACAGTCCAAAGTAATTCGCTGGTCTTGTATATTAACGCGTTAAATATTTTCTTTTTTCAAAAATGAAAAAATTTGTGGTTTGAAAATTTAGAACGAATTTGAAAAGCTAATATCGTTTTTGGATTCAGCGGCCAAAAATTAACATAAAATCCTAAAATATTTATGGCGCTAAAAAAAGTTTTTTATTGGCCACCGTAATCAATCTTGCCAAGTTTATTTCTACATCAAAAAGTTGTAAAAGAGTTAAAGCAAACAAAGTGAAAGGCAGAACTTTTTTGTAGATACATTGTATCACTGCAAGTTTAGATATTTTAAAAACTTGTAGTTGACTGCATGATTTATAGTCGATCATCGGTAGCAATGCAATGAGCAAATTATCGCAAACATGCAAATGGCAATAGCACTAAGAATTCATTAAAAGCGCAGCTCAAAGCATATACTTATTTTGCTCATTAGAAAATTTGAAATTGTGCAGTGGTTTAGTTCTAAGAGTGGACTAAGCTTAAGTTCAACAATGAGGATAAGTGAGTAGAAGCATTGAAAATGGAAAAGAATAGCAATCAAAAGAATCTTCATCAAAAAAAATTAATGCCTATCGCAAGCATTCAACATTTTAATTTTATTATTTTTTTTAGACATTTGTGTTTTATATCACGAGAAGCATTGGAATAGGAATCAATGAAGGCCGAGGTAAGAATTAAATGTAGAAGTCTGACATTGTACAATGTAACTATACGCGGTCAGCAGAACGACTTTGTGCTACGAAAAACAGTGATATCAACTTTTTATCCTGAAGATAAGTAGAAAAGTAGTAGATAAGTAGAACTGAAGTAGAAAAGCAAGCATTTTTGCTTAGAATTATCAATTTACCATAACGATTGAAACTGTGTTTAAAGATTGGATTTTGGTTTGGCTAGATTTTTTTTAAATGCACAGGATTCAAAAACATCTATGTATTATCTACGCCAAAAATAGCTTTTACATAAAATTTGTTATTTAACAACACCTATAAATATTAACTTCTGCCTAAAACAGCAATATTATGGGCATCACTCTTGCAAAAAATTTTAATTGTAGGGTGAAATAACAAACCAATCTCGGCAAGAGCGTCCGCAAAGAGAGGCAAGGGGTGCCGTGCCCCCAGAATTAAAAAAACTTAAAATAGTAAACCTTGCACCTAATTGGCAAAGTAGCATACTGGCGTAAAGGGCATTAACAATCTATTAAAATGAATATGCCAGGAAACAATAATGAGTATACCACCCAACCAATTTAAACGAGACCATCCCTGGACGCGTTTCGTCCTTTTGGACTCATCAGCAGGGCCCGTCCCGTCACAAGCAAAAGTAACCCACTCATTAACGTTATCCTTAAAAAAAATCCAACTATGCACATGCAGAAGCACTGAGACTTCAACCGACGACATATTGCGTTGCTTAACAGGGCGGGTTGACAAATTGGTTGATTTTGGCTGCATATCCGCTGGGAGATCAGTTTACACACTGATCTGAAAAAGCAGATTAAACGCTGCACATATAGCCTAGCGCCTTGTCTTTGCAATGCCATCACGCTCGCGGCGAGTGCGTTGACAATTCACAAGGTGGGAGCCGGGCGACCTTTGATAGAAATGATGGCATTGAACGTCGAGCGTGATGGCATTGCAAAGACAAGGCGCTAGGCTATATGTGCAGCGTTTAATCTGCTTTTTCAGATCAGTGTGTAAACTGATCTCCCAGTGGATATGCAGCCAAAATCAACCAATTTGTCAACCCGCCCTGTTAAGCAACGCAATATGTCGTCGGTTGAAGTCTCAGTGCTTCTGCATGTGCATAGTTGGATTTTTTTAAGGATAACGTTAATGAGTGGGTTACTTTTGCTTGTGACGGGACGGGCCCTGCTGATGAGTCCAAAAGGACGAAACGCGTCCAGGGATGGTCTCGTTTAAATTGGTTGGGTGGTATACTCATTATTGTTTCCTGGCATATTCATTTTAATAGATTGTTAATGCCCTTTACGCCCGTATGCTACTTTGCCAATTAGGTGCAAGGTTTACAATTTCCATCTTCGCCTATAATTTTCAAAACTTAAAATAGCGTATCTTAAACGTGCTTATGTGGAAAGTAAGTTAATAAAACGGAAAACGAATTGCAGTGGCATTGTTTTGCTGCCTTTGAAAAAGTTTTCTGCCGACGCCTTTGAATCTAGTACCGTAGCTACTCAATATTTGCTCAGATATATAATCCCAAAACCAACAGCAACATCAATACATGTATTGGTAAGGTTTCCCTCCAGTTGAAGACGACAAAACACAAGCGCACAGGTAAATACATTACAAAGAGTTTTTGTAACAAACCCGAAGCTTTAAAAGCTTGTCAAAAGCTTTGTAATGCTCTCGATATTTGAGTATAAAAGTAGTTTAATGGTAATTACAATTGTTAAAAATTACGCTTTTAGGTTACATGGCATCCAACTTTAAAAAAGTAAATTTTAAATCATGTAGGCAGTAAAGTCTCATCTACAAAGTTCAGTTTGAAGGGATCAATAGCTTGTTTATTATTATCTCAAACCAACTGGTGAATTTCTAATAAAATTTTTCTTGTAAAACTCTAATTGACCAACAAGGGCGCAACTAGCTACTGGCCTTGCCCTCTTCCTTAGCTTTGTCACTTTGCTTCGAAAAAAAGTGAAGTCAGTTTAATTTAAACGTTTTAGAACATATCCAAACCATCTCAATCTTGCCTTCCTCACCTCGTCTTTGATTCTGCCAAATCGTGCTATTTTTCGTATATATAAATATATTTATTTTATAGTTTATCTATTCTAGTAACTTCAGTGAAAAGCTCAGTATCTTTAATTCGTCGGCTTTCAGCTTTGCTTTCTGCCATTTGGTCAGTGGTACCGTTTGTAACCCACATAGCATTGCAGATCTAATCACAGGTTTATACACTTTTCCTTTTACCTTTGTAAATAACTTTTTGTCACATGTTACACCCGTAACTCTTTTCCATTCATTCCATTTATCTAAGGCTCTTTTCTTACCTCTAGACCATGCTGTTCATTGCTTTGTATAGTTGATCCCAAATATCAAACTCTGCTATTTTATTCAGTTTTACACCTTGCAACTACTTTCTGTCATCAACATCATCTTCATTTGAGCACAAATATACTGCTTTGCTCCGACTGACTTTCACTTTTCTTCTTTCCAATGGATCTCCTCAGCTTTTAAGTTTCTCCGCCTCTTTCTTGCTCTTTCCATATAAAACTCTGCAAACATCACGATCCTTGCAGAGTCTTCTCTGATCTCTTTTTGTCAATCTATCTATCACTATTGCAAAACTCAATGCCAATTCTTGATGTAGTTCAACCTTAATGTTAAACCATTTTGTTAACTCCACTGCATCTCTCACCGTTGTTCTGCTACCTCCATGCATGTTTTTATTACGCTCTCGTACATTTCCATCACCTCAGCTTTCCTCGAACAATACCACAATTTCCTTTTTGCATGACGTGTCATACGTCTTTTCCAAATTCATAAATATGTTTTTCTATAGAGCATAGTTTTTTGTTAATGCAGTAAATAGCGAAAATTTAAGAATGAGGAGTGTAGGTTTTTCTACAGGGGATAAGTTACCTCGAATTAGAATGGAAATAAAAACAAAAACTCCTTGGTCGGTTTAGGCGCGCAATCAGAATTTTGTATGGGGTGAGAAGGTACTGGAATAACGCAAATTGATTAAAGTTTTACGATACAGCGGTACCTCAGGATACGATTATTTCTGGCGACAAATATTTTGGCTTACGAACCGAATCTCGAAGAAATATTTGTTCCGGGATTGGGCGAAAAGTTCGAGATACGAATGAGCGATTTAAAAAAATGCCCGCCTATTGGTTTTATGACGTAACAGTACCGTAAGATTCCAGAATTGCCCGTCCGCATCATGTGAGAGCTTGTTTTGATCGTGAACACAGTATAGTGACTTGCCACATGGTAACGAAATTGTCATTATTCATAACAACAATGTGCATTATTGTTATTGTTTTATTGATTTTATTAATGTCTGATTGTTTGTTTAGATGTGTATCATTGAATATGTGCTTATAATGTCTAATTTTTGCCTGAGGGGTATAATATTCACACTTTATAAGACTGGGCTTGGGTGGGTTGGAACGGATTAGGCCATTTACATGTAATTTTTGCTTCTACATACGAATAAATCACCTTATGAACGCCTTCCCGGAACGAATTAAATTTGTATTCTGAAGTACCGCTGTACCTTAAAATGAAAGTGTAAACCAAGACAAAAGATTTTTGCTGTAGGCCTTTAAAACTTTAAAAACGGGACTAGCGGTTGTAAGCTTTAAAGAACTATGTTGAGGCAGGAAGTAGAAACCACAAATATCTTGGTCAGTTACAGCAAAAGCGCCAGTGTATTGTGGCAAAGTAAAAGGATGTAATTTATCGTGCTTTGCCAAAGATTAGCAATATCATAGATCAATATGACTCCAAAGCAACATCGAGACGCTTAAGCTACCTCACAAACTGCACAATAATAGTTTTTTTCCACTATAAGCTACTCCAATATGCAAAATAATGCACTCCCCTAACAAAATTTCTGGAGCGTCCACTAGATGTGAAGTAATTCTCTTAGGAAGACCGTTCCGCTTGGATTTGTTACTGCTTTTCCACTTTTACCGTTTACCTTCTCTTTAACTAAAAGGCGCACAAAAGCACAAAAATAAATGGGTGCCGAATTTTTGAAAACCAGTCCGGTTTTCATTTCAGGCTTTTATGTAAAAAACAAAACGTTTTGACCTCAAAACTACGAGAAATTACGTGATCTATGCTTTCAAAATTTAGTTTGTCACAGTTACGGCTAAAACTAATTCAAGAATTTTACTTTTGAGACTTCTAAGTAAAAGAGGCCTAAGATGAAATAAGCAAATTGAGGTAGTTGGTTATTTATGATAATTACATTAGTGGTAGGCCTATTCAGCACAGTTTCAGGCTATTTAGGTAGAAAATAATTTTGTAATCATGCTTAATCGCGTAACCTTGAAAAATATTTGTGCTTCGAGATGATAAGAAATCACAAGAAGGTTAATGAAATTTAAACTTGAAAGTGACAGAGTAATCTATTCTGAATTATTGGTTCCTCTGGGTGCGTAAAAATTTTTGGTATTTTACCAGAAAAGAGCTAACTAGCCAGCTTTATTGGCATCGCTTGTCGGGTCTAAAAGGGTAAATTTTTAGAGTTGGTAAATCGGATACTGACTTGCTTTTGAGTTGAAAATTGCTTCCCTCGATCAAGAAATCCAAATTAAAAAACTGTCTTCGATGTGACGTCATGATGACGTTACTAATTCTCTTATCACACTTGACCTTCGGTGGTGATAATTTGTGCCAAGTTTTACGTTTTACTCCCAGTAGCTTTCGAGGAGTTAAAGCACACAAAAACATAGACAGAATTGTCCTTTATAATAGAGAATAGATTATCGCGATCAAGTCCAAGAAATTACGGAGGAACCAATTTTTTTTATCTAGTACGTTGACGATTTTGTTCTCATGAGCGAAACGATTGAAGATTTAAAAGAAAGAATTTGGAATTGAAAGGAAGCATTTGAAAGTAAGAGCTTGAAAGGTTGACCTCAGAAAAACAAAAGTGATGGTTAAAAACAAAAGCGAGTACAACCAAAGGAGACCAGGAAGGAGCGAGTGGAAGAGCACATAGAGAAGGCTGGTTTAAAAATGGATGATGCCCTAAATTGAACGATGTGACAAGATGGAGCGTAAAGAATTGCAAAAGGAATGAGATAAATTCGGCCAACTCCATTAAAGGGAAAAAAACCTGAATAGCTACCAACAACTACCACCAATGTAACCGATTCTACGCCAATCAACAACCGCCTCAACGTGGTGGTGCAGTCCCCGACCCCGTTTGGGTTAGGTGAAAATGGTTGTTGACCTTTCCGAGAGTTCCAGTTATCCCGGGCACTTTCCTTGCACAAACCATTTTTTGCCGTGCTCCCCCCCACTGAACAATCGCAGAAGAGAAGCATGCAGCTTCTTTAAAATCGGTCGCCTGTCTTCTCTCTTCTCCTGCCTTTCTCGTGCCCGTCTTCATCTCCTGATTTTTCTCCTTCTTCTGATGAGCGGCAACGTTCATCCTAACCCTGGCCCCGTCTTTCCCCGTTCAATGTGCGGTGGAAATGTGACCTGGCGAGGTAGGTCAGTGAAAGTCTGCCCCTGCTCCAAATGGGTCCATTTAAAGTGCTCACTACTCTCCTTCTCTAAATTTAGAACTCTTGGCAGCGCTTACTCCTGAAACTGCCCCCCTGCTGCGTCCCTGATTCTTCTGGAGATCCCACACCTGCCAACACGGCAACTTCCTCTTCGGACTCCCCAGCTGGTATATCTCCACTGTTCAATCTGGTCAATCTGGCCCCTACTCTGCTAATATAGCACTACCGCCCCACCCTCGCCTTCAAATCTCTTATCTCTCTTCCGCCCATTTTGTATCTTTTCCCTCTGTACTCCTCACCACCGCCTCATGCTCCTGGCTGTCTCTCTACATCTCCTGCTTCCTCTTCCCCTGACTCCCTCAGGGTTCTTCAATGGAATGCTGGAGGTCTCCGAACAAAGAGCACTGAACTTCTACACTTTCTTTCGTCTCACCCCGTTGACCTTATTTGTATCCAGAAATTTAACCTTAATTCATCTTCCTCTTTCCATATTCCTGGATTCTCTGCTCTGCGATCTGATTGCACCGACTCCCAGTCTGGCATTATCTCTCCTGATGCCACGCACGCTAGCGGCGGCGTCATCATTTTCGTCTGGAAGGGCTTATCCTTCTCTGAACTTTCTACTTCGTAAATTGAATTTTGGTTCTATCTCAACTTTAATTTTTTCTTAAAATTGAGGCGACTTATGGTATCGCTCGAATAATTAAGTCTGGTTGCAACTTAACAGCTGGGTGAAGACCGGCTTCTACTAAAAACTAAACCACATACTTCTCGATCAAGAACAGAACAAATATATTGACAAAATACTTCGAGACTTTAAAATCTTTCGCTCGTTGATCACATAAAGTAAATGCACTTAAATATATCAAGCAGAAACCTACCAAAACCAAATCCACCAATTAATCGCTTGATTCCTGCCACCCTAGTAATCCACAACAATTCACCTTGGAACAACACAATTTTTCTCAACTTTACCACTCTGCCACACTCTCTCTTCTCTCTCGTCCTCTCTTGCTTTATGGGAGGTGCTTCAGGACGTGCATTTTAATCACCTACCGATTCTACTAGCCATCTCTCTCTCTCCGGTCTTTCGCCCCAACAAACGCCCCCTTTGTTCAATTTTCAGAAAGCTTGTTGGGATGACTTTGTTTTTTACTTTGACTTCCACTGTCCTTCTGCAGAGGAATACTCGTCTCTATCTCTTTCCTTTGCTGCTGCTTTCTTTACTTCTCTGACACTGAATGCGGCCAAATCTTCCATTCTTTTCGGCCGCATCAAACGCCATCCTAAAGCCTGGTGGTCTGCTGAAGTGGATGAAGCGGTTAGCGAAAAACGTAAGACTTTTGCTGCCGCTTACAGAAGTAATAACGATCGTCAGGCTTACATCTTCGCTTCTCGAAGTGCTTTGTCTGTCATCACCAAGGCCAAGACTGAGGCATGGCAGTCGCTTGCTCTTCCCTCTCACCCACATCTAACCCTAAATTTGTACACTCTCTCCTTCGCTCTGTCGCTGGCTCTTCTTCCTCGTCTTCCTCTTCTCCTAACTTCCCCAACTGTTCTTCTCCCAGGGAGTCGGATTTGATCTTCGCCGATTACTTGAGATTCCACTTTTCTGTCTCCCAGCCAAAGGCCCTGCGTAGCAGAGCCAGAGGCTGCCTTTCCGAGCTCCGCCGAGCTACGTCCCTGAGGAGTCTCACTGGTTCTTTTGCTTCCCCTTCTCTCCGCTGAATTTCTTGCGGCTGCCTCCAACCTCTCTCCATTCACTGCCACTGGCCCAGACAAAGTTGCCTATTTCGTGCTAAAACATCTTCCTTGCTCTGGCAAGGATTTTGTTCTTTACGTTTAAAATCTTTTCTGGTTTCTGCATTACTTTCCTTCAATCTGGAAGACATTTTCCATTATTCTCATCGATAAGTTGGGAAAGCCTCCCAACTCTCCTGCTACCTTCCGGTCTATCTCTCTCACCTCCTGTGTCTCAAAGCTGTTTGAACGCATCATTCTATCGTGTCTACTCTTTCTGTAATCTAATTTCATTCTCTCTCCCCGTCAGGCCGGTTTCCGCCCTGGACGGTCTACTCTAAATCAAATTCTTTATCTTTCTCAGTCCATTTCTGATGGGTTTAACAAACCCAGGCCGGGCTCTCGGACGATCCTCGCTACTATTGACTTTTCGAAAGTTTTTGACTCTGTCGGGCACCTCACCCTTTTCCACAAACTTATTTCGGCTGGCCTCCCTCCTTGCTTTGCTCGTTGGACTCAATCTTTCCTTTGTGATAGGCGCGCTTGTGTGGTTTACCAAAATCACAAAAGTTGCTTCTTTCAAGTCCGTCGAAGTGTTTTGCAAGGATCCATTCCTTGACCTGTACTCTTCTCTCTTTTCATTAATGATCTCCCTACTTCTCTGCCTTCTTCCGTCAGCTGCTCTCGTATGCTGATGATCTAGCCATTTGGTCCTCCTCCCATCAGTCTCTACTACGGTGGAGGCCACACAAGGAGCTTTGATTCGATTAGAGCGCGAGTCTAAGTAGTGGTGTCTTCCTCTCAATCCGAGAAAATGTGAAGCCCCCTTCTTCTCAGTGGATTCCCACCAAACTAACCTCCAGCCCAACCTCCTCTTACTGAACTCCCGCCTCCATTCTAATCCTACTCCAACTTTTCTTGGGGTCACCTTCGATCGCACTCTCTGCTTTTCTAAACATGTTTCTTTGCTGAAGGCCAAGTTTTTCCCTCGTTTCAAGGCCTCACGCTGTATTTCTGCTTTCTCACGGGACCCTCCAAGGAGTTTCTGTCTCTTTTGTATAAAGCTTTTCTTTGGCCCTTTCTTATACTTCATCCGGATGGTTTCCTTTCTTAAGCGCTACCAATATTACCAAATTGGAACGCCTTCACCGAGCGGCTAGCCGCGCCATCTCCGGCTACCTCTCGTCCTCCCCTGTCCCACTTCTCTCTGAGGCGTCTCTACCTCCCCTACGAGTCACCCTGACTCATTTCATTCTTTTATCTTATGAGAGAGCTCTTTGTATCCTAACCTCCTTTCCTATTTCAGGTTTGGCCAGACTTGGAATGAAACCAACACTCTTCAGATCCTCCTGGAGAGCTTTCACGTACACTCACCCGCTCATGCTTTCTTCTACTTCCCCTAGGCACGCTCTCTTTGCTTGTCCTCCCTCACCTTCTTGGAACCTATCTTTCTTCACTGTGGAGTCCACCTTTTCCTCTCTATGCTCCCGCTCTGATTCCCCCTCTCTCTCACCAAAGTGCGGCTCTCGCTCATCTTGACTCTCTCCCACCATACGATCTGCTGCTTTGGACAGATGGCTCTGTTCCTTTTCCTTTTGGCAAAGGCATATTTGCCAACTGCTCTCTCTGTGGCACTGAGGCCACTATTTCCTTTTCAGCAGGCCCAGCATGCTCAGGTTTTTCCGCTGAATCCTTCGCCATTCTGCATGCTCTTTGCTGGTCTCGTCAGCACCAACAATGCTGCCACTTTTCATCTTTTCTCCTACTATCTGACTCTCACTCTATCCTCGCCGCCCTGCTCTTGCCTCCATCTTTCCCTTTACCTCAATCTCTCTGGAAGATCTGGGAGGAACTATCTTCTTTCTCCTCCTGTTCTATCAGGCTACAATGGGTCCCCGGACACTCGTTTCTCCGGGGGAACGACGCAACTGATGAGCTGGCCAGACGGGGAGCGCTACCAGTGCCCTCTGCAATCCCTTGTTGTCTCTCTCCCTTTTTTCTCTCGCATCCACTCTTGTCTTTTCTCGGACTGGAGGCGTACTGTCTCATTGAAATTCTTTGACACACAAGTTTCCTCGATTTCCACCGAGGAACTTGTGCTCCCTCGTCACGCTCGCTGTATTTTCTCTCGTCTTTGCCGCTACGGACACAACCTTCAGTTAAGCTCTTATCTCTCCAGGACTGGCAGAATTGAGAATCCTTCATGCAGCGTCTGCGGACACTCGTCCCAAGACACCAGGAGGTGATGGCAACTCTGCACTGTTTAGCTATGGACTCTTTGCGCCGCTCGATCTTTGGCGACTCTCTTTCTCTTTACGATCTCTGGTCCAAGCCCTGGGGAGTTGCCCGGCTTCTGGGGCTCCATGGTCTTCCACCATACTCTCATCCTTCAAAAGGGGTCGGGTGACAACAACAACAACACCGTAACCGATTTGAAATCAATGAATATTTGTTTTGCTTAGTAGACTACACCTTCAAACTAAAGCTTAGTTCTAGCTGATTTCGGCGTTCGAATTTGAATATGTAGTATTTATTTTGACTAAGTTTCTTTATGTCTGTACCGCAGAGCCAACTAAGTAGGTTTGCAAAATTATCAAAAATAATTTGCTTGCTTTTTAGCCTAGCTTGTCCTAAGAATTTTAAAGGTCTTTAAATAGCGTTTGTAGGCTTACCTTGACTAATTCCTTTTTTAAAAAAGTAGGTAAGGAGACTTTTTCTTCTATTTCGAACTTTAAAATCCTTCTCCTTTTTATTTCAATACTAGCCGGCTTTGCCGGCGTCGCCCGACAGAGGCCCTCCATCAGTAACTTTGGGATTGAGAGTGTCAGTTCAGGCAGCCAAGCCGGCTTCACATATTAGGCTTTTGTATGAAGAGTTACCAAACGTTTATGTGTTTTCTGCACATAAGATGTTTACGACTTTTTGTGCTCCTTTTTCTAGTTGAATATCTCATTTCAAGATCCTGGCTATGCTTTAGGTCAATGTGCTCTGTTCATTGCTGACACGAACCCAAGGAAGCCTTGCGTTTCCCGTAGTTTGGAAGTAGGGAACACCTTTCTGATATTAAGCTATTCTAAAGAAAAAAGACAAAACTGTCTTTCGTGTGCTGCGATTTGACACAGTGACGCTGTTTTCTTTTGATTTCCCCTTAAACTTTCTCAAGTTCTTGCTGGCTACGCAACATGTAGCATGTTCTTTTCTCCTGCTTGACGTCCCCTGGGGAGTTTAAAGTGTCCTTGCTTTTCCTCAAATGTTTGGTTTGGCCCCGGTAACTCTATAAAGCTATTATAAAGCAAAATACCAATAATATCTTCCATGTGGTATGATTTAACACAGTGACGTTGTTAATTTTAATTTCGCCTCAAACTTTTTCAAGTCCCTGCTGCTACGCATTATGATTCATATTTGTTTTTCCTTGCTTAGGTATGCTCATAGAAGTTAAATAAGTTCTTGCTTTTTCCAAATTTTCAGGTTTAATTTCGGTAGCTTTATAAAGCTATTATCAAGCAAAATAGAAAAAATGTTTCTCCTAAGTATGACGCGATTTAAACGCAGCAGGCCATACTATCGCCCGTACTCATTCAAAACGTATCAATTAATGCAGCTTCGCCAGCTAAACTGTACAAACATTTGTCAGAGCCACAACGAAATGTTTTACTAAATATAAGCCATAGTTCTTATACATGTAATGGTGATCATGTTGGTTTATTAATGAAGACTGGAAGTATTCAAAAACAAAGAACGATGACACAAACTACCATTCGTAATTTTTAAAAAGTAAGGAGGGGGAGGAGATGAAACGTAATCAAAATTGATGGGGTCGCCCAAATGGTGGTCGTTTTGACTCATAAAGAAATGAGCTGTTTGGTGGTAGGCATGTTCGACGATTTGGTGGGCCCGCTTTCGTATTAATATTGGTGACATTAAGATTTTTCCCAGCGCTGTTTGCTTTAATTCGGCCTTAGCATGAAAAGGGGTCCTAAGTCATACAACCTATCGCAATAGGCGCCTATTAAGCTCTTTCAAACAAAAACATTTCCTCTTAATACAGTGTTACAGATTGATGTTATTATTGTTTAATTTGATCTTTTCGCAAATTTAAGATTTTATTACATTTAACTTTTCCCCTAATCCAGACCTCCCTACTTTTAAATGAAGATTAGTGTTTTGTACCGATAGCCCTATCCTTGCAATTACAAATATCAGTAATGGGCTTTACCATTTATGTTTGCTATCAAAATGATAGTGGATAATTTTGCTGCCTGCTGCTGTTTCCACTAAATAGTGGCAAGCGTTGTGATGTCATTTATGATTATGACCTCACAATGCGTTTTGAGCCATTATTATTAAAATCGCTACTTACCACTTTTTCGCCACTGTAGGCGAATTAATATGATCTAACGTCTCCGACTGCGTGCATGTTCCTTGGCCCTGGCATAAACGCCGGCATGCAAAGAGCAAACTAACCCGAAATGAAGCACTCACATTTCAGTTATAGCAGTAGCGAGAGCCCCCATTAATAATGTCGAGGTTAAGAACATCAAATCAGCTGGCTGCTGCGACAGCCTTGCCCAATTGCAAAGGAAATTGCTTCAACATTTAGATAATATGTAGCTCGACCCCTACATTCTGTTGCAAACGATAAGAAAGGACCATCTTTAGCCCATCGTCTTTTTCTTGGGTGATCACCAAGTGTTTTGCTTGGAGTATGCCACATATTAAAATTTGTAGACTTTGAGTCTTTTAAATAATTTGATTGATAATGCCAAACATCCATGCTATCGAGAAAGAACAGACAAAATGTATCAAAGAACTTAGTTTTTCCAGAAATTGAAATTTTGTGAACAGCAGGCACTAAAATTTTGTGTGTTTCTGACCGGTAGACTACATTTTATGAACATTTACAGACTTCAGTTTTTGATGAATATTTTTGGAAACGTCAACAGATAATGCAAAAGAACCACGCTTGTGAGGAAAAGTAGTCAAAATGTACCAAAGAACTAACTTTGGTTTAACAATTGCAAGTTTGATAAGGTCAAGTAGGATAATTGTACAACTAAAAATGAAACATCATGTATGGCAACCAAGTTTTGATCACACATTATCAACAAATCCTTAGCCCTACGTAATTGGAGTGACATATTGCTGGAAAGCAAACTTCCTAAGCTTTCAAAGGACAGTAATTGTTAGTACCTTACTATAACGTTTTTGTATTAAAGTCATTTGTTTTTAATGAGCTCACCACATTTGAGAGGGGTAAAAAGTTACACCACAGGTCTTAAAGTTCATTTTTTTCAGTATAAAAACTAATGTTAATTGTCCATATTATACGCTATCGAAATCGCATTGAAATAACCTTTAGTTTGTTGAATAAAGTTTGAAAATCAGTTGAGAAATGAGGTCAAAAATCAGTTTTTTAGTAAACTGATTTTGCAGAAAGGTTGCGATTTTTGAAAACATCTTGATATTATGACCTACGGTAGCCAAAAATTTGTAGTAATTGTAGGAGACATATTATGACATCATAGAGACAGTTTTGAGCGCGCAAACGAATTAGAGAAGGAAAAATGCTTGGAGGGCTTAAAGTTCTTAAATAAACAAAGGCTCATAGCATTGTCAAATAAGCATTAATTGTTGTGAAGTTGTTTTTATCAAAAGCAGCTTATTAATATCTCCTAAAAGAATGTTTAATTGCGTTTCTGCGATGAGTACTTTTTGAGATAGAACAAAAAACAGATTGTTTAATGAATCGTTAATTATGACGTCGTTTTAGACCCCAAACAAATGAAAGTTTTTGAAATGTGGTAAGTCAGAAGCTGGTTTTTGTTTAAGGAAAAAGCGGTTATCCTCTGTCAAGTAATGCAAATTCTAAAATAATTATTTTTGATAATGACATCATCATGACGTCACGAACCCTCTTATGACACTCACCACGGAGTGGTAATCAATCATGCCAAGTTTGATGCTTGTATCTATAGCAGTTTCAGAGGAGTTAAAACAGACAGACAGACAGAATTGCGTTTTATATATTAGATTCAAAAGGTGCGGAAAAAACAGATCTGATTAGTCTACTCTACTAGATACTTTTTTATCATGTAACTTATGACACTCTTTTAAGTTTATCCTTTAGGGGCACTTTAAACAAGATTTACGATTCTTGTTAGAGCTAGATCTTTTGTTTTTTGCCCATTCATATCACACAGAACAACAAATTTTTTGACAAATTGTGTTTATCATAATATTATAATGTTTTTTAGGTTTTTTGAGGCGCTGGTTTCAAAAATGCCATTAAAATTTTCGTAATGTCAATGCTTTTGCCGCTATTTGAAATTTTATGAAATTATGATTTCAGGTTTGTGTAATACACCTAATGGATTTGTAATTTAAAATATCACATGCAAAATTTAAAAAAATCACAAATGAGCAATTTAGAAAAGCACTGTTAAGGACATTGCAAATAACCCATAAAACATTTTAATCAAAAATGGACGTTTGAATAATTTTTTTGCTTGTATGTGGCGTTACATTTCCCCATCAAATTCCATACATAGTCTCCCATCATGGCTTTGTTCCACCTCCCTTGATAGCGCTTTTCTATCACTTGGATGTCTTGGTGAAACCTTTCACCATGCTCATCGCTTACATTCCCCAAGTTATCCCGAAAGAAATCCAAGTGAGAATGCAGAAAATGCAACTTCAAGGACATGCGACAACCAAGGTTTTCATAATTTTCAATCAAATTTAACACCACCATTGCATAGTCGTCTCTTCGATGATTTCCAAGAAATCCTTCCACAATCATCCTAAAAGCTTGCCAAGCGTTTCTTTCCAAATCAGACATTTGTTCCTCCAGCTCTTCAGATGCCAACGTTCTTCTTATTTGTAACCCCACAAGTATACCACCTTTAACTTTTGTTTCAGATATGCTTAGGAACATCTCTGTGATATGGCCAAAGGCACGGTTTGTCGGTTTCAAAGCCTTAACAAACTGCTTGGCCAGTCCGAGTGTAATATGCAATAAAGGAAGTAAAATTTTGCTCCTTTTAATAAGAGATGAGTTTAGAACATTATGGGAGCCTGGTGTGAAATCTTTGCGAGCTGGCCAGTTTTTGACCAAGTGATGCTGCTCATCCGCTCTACTATTCCACAAACAAAGAAAACAAGAATGCTTTGTATAACCTCCTTGCAATCTCAAAAGAAATGCGATCATTTTAAAATCTCCACATACGTCCCAATTGTAATCATTGTATTGAATTAATTTCAGTAATGTTTTTATGGATTCACGATTTTCCTTCATCTGAACCGAATGTGCTATTGGAATGGATGGATACACATTACCATTATGCAGAAGGACTGCTTTCAAGCTTCGCTTAGACCTGTCAATGAATAAATGCCAATCCGAAGCTGAGTAGGCAATACCAATCTCTTGAAACAAGCCCTGTATATCAGTACAATAGCAAAGTAAAGAATGATCAGAATCAGAGGACATTGCATAGAAATTTGCAAAGATCACATGTTGTTTTCTTGGCTTGGAAATCTTGCACGAAGGAGCAAGCAAATTCCATTCCTTGAGATGAGAAGAAAGTATCTCTGCTTTTGCCTTTGTAAGACCCAGGTCTCTAGTTCGATCATCCAATTCATTTTGATTCGGAAAATGAGGATCTTTGCTGGAACACTGAGTGTCAACCTCAAAATCACCATCGTCATCTTCCGATGAGGTTGATGATATAGCATACGTTGTTGGAGGTTGAGGAATAGGCAGTTCTAGGTCATGGTTGACAGGCGCAATAGATGAAGGAATACTTGGATAAACAATCTTTTTCCTGTCCTTTGTCTTTTTGTATTTGGAAATGTCCGCCATGCAGAAATGGCAGTCATCATTATGATTGGTAGGTTCTCTCCAGATTCGGGGAATGGCAAATGGCATACATTTACGACTTCCGCGCATCCATCCTTGTAATGTAGATCTGCAACTTACACAGCAAAAATGTATGGCCCAAGATTTACTTTGGTCACCCATCTTCATGCCAAAATATGTCTCCTAGGCTATGAAGAATTTGGTTTCTGGTATAACTTTGTGCTTCTTTTGCTGTCGACTGATGTAATAGCCACAAACATAGCAGAAACGGTCAGAAGAAATTTCGCAAATATTTTTAAAACCGTTGACACTATGCAAAAACTAACATCAAAATCGGCATCAGCGACCCCTAAAACATAAAGAAACCCTAAAAAAAAGGAGAAAAACAAAAATTTGTTGCCTAGTGAAATTTCATAGTGTGCTTGCTAATCTTTTGACAGATTGTGCCAAGGCAACTGCTCAACCCCACCACCCGTCTGCTGCATAAAAACGGAGGTATTGCGTAAAATATTTTAGCCAAAGATACAAGCAAACTTGCAAAATTTTTCTCCTTTTTGGTTGTAATGTTCGTACTTTTCGGATTTAACCAAATTCATATCCACCAAACAATTTTATTAAAAAACACACATCTATCCTTTGTCGTGCTCGACCGCGCTATTTTTCCGCTTCACTAATTCACAATCGTTCGACATCGATTCTCTAAAGAAGGGTCGCCAATATTCCTTTTGCAATACAATATATAAAATACAATTTACAATTAAGCCGCAAACAATGCATACCTCCCTTTTTTGAAACAATAATCAGTCGTTAACACTAGAATTATCAAAGCGGTCATTTTGACCGTTTTTGATTTTTAATCGTTTATATCCCTAATTAGGTACGTGCAATAACACTGAAACTTCTTGACTTTTCCTAAATCTTGAATAACTTTTAGCATGTTAATTTTCTGTAGCAATGAGCACAGGGTGGAATGGGAATGGATTTTCCTTAAATTACCGCCAACGGTCATTTTGACCGTGTACAGAAACCACTAATTTCTCCTCATTAAAACTATCTTTGCAATTAAAGAGTCTTTTGATGTGCTATTGTATCGAAACAATCTTGCAACAATAACTGCACTAAGAGGTAAAAGTTACCTACCAGTGCGAAAGATAAATATGTTTGTCAACATGAGGGTAAAAGTACGGGGACTGGTGGCTAAAGCCTCTAGACTGTTTTCAGCCCCGCATTAGAAATTTCAAAACTGGGCAAAATACTCACTTTTGAAAAATATATTTCCGAAAAAAAAGTCTTCACCTTTATTCGGAGCAGAACATAGAAAACTCCACTCTGAAAATATTGATCTTCAAAAAAAAAAACAGGTCCACAATCTTTCTTTGAAACAGAAAGACTTTCAGCTCTCTACCTATGAAAAAGAAAGTGTTACACTTGTGTTTTTATGCAGTCCCGTAGCACTCCAACTTCGGGCCCCCCCCAAAGTAAGCGCAAGAGCCCCTGCGCACAGGTCATATCACTTTACCGGTGTAAAATTGAAAAGCTGCATTAAGAAAATACACCACAATTTGTACATAAGTAAACAGGCTAATGTCAGAATAAAGCATGCCGATACCGAAGGTGCAAGTCATAAAAAATTCGGCACCGATGCCAGAGTTCAGTAGGACATTTATGCAGACACTGCGAAACGAAAGCAATGACACTGAAAAACATGAAAAAGTTATAAAAACACAGTATCATTTAAATAGTTTGGAGCGAACCTTTTTGTTCGCAAATGCTGTTATGACATTGTCATAATCAAGAGATTGGGCGCAGTCATTTTCGATTGACAACATGGCTAATGAAGATAGTCTACTGTCTGTCATAGACGTTCTATTAAAAGTTTTGATCAGTTTCAATTTGCTGAAGCTTCTTTCAGCGCTGGCAACAGTCACGGGGCAAGTTAGTAAGATTCGAAGTGCGATGTACACATTCGGATACAATTCAAATAAATGAGTCTTTAGAAGATAGTTCAGAAAGTCTTGAGCCGTATTGAGATTGCGTTTTTTTTGTAAAATTAAAACAAACCGCTGTAGCTCAGCGCTCATTTCATCAAAATCAATGTCACCGAACTTTTTTTGGAACTCTTTACAGCAAGTAAGAAGAGCATTTTCTTGTTGCACAAGCAAAAGTTTGTCTCGTGTGTACAAAAACGAAAAGGCGGAAGAAACCTCACGTAACAAATTAAAGCGCTCCTTTATTGACATAATAGCCTGGTCTACTAATGGATAGAAAAAGTTGCTTTTAAATTTCAGTTCAGGAGTAGCTCGTTGTTCCTCTTCACCTTGGTAATCAAACAATCTTCTTTTCTTTCCACTTTTTGACGGAGGAAAAGAAGGATCAATATCCAATTCCTGTGCTATTTCAACAGCAGATGTTGCGGCACTGTCATAACCCGTTGTGCGATAGTTTTGCAAAAACTTTTCAGATGCCTGGATTTCCGTTTCCATTGTATGAAGGGAGACTCCATACGATTGAAGAATCTTGCTTGCTTTATTGACTTGGAATAGGATATCATACCAAATAAACACCGACAAAAGAAAACTCCATTTTGATAAATGAGCTATCAACGATTTTGTTTCTGAGGCAGCTCTTCCATCTTTTCTTTCTATGGAAATGGCTTCCAAGTCTTTCAGTACCAGCAACACCTCTTTTAAATTGTATCGAAGAGGTTTGATGCATTTAATTCTGCTTTCCCAACGAGTATCAGATTGTGACTTTATGGACAGCTCCACATGTTTCTTCAAAATTTCCCAACGCTGAGCAGAGGAAGAAAACAGCACATACAACCTTGTAAGTACTCCAAAAAATGTCAATGCTTCCGTCGATCAATTAGCACTGTCAACAACAACTAAGTTAAGGGTATGGTTTGCACAGGGCACGTAAACAGCTTTGGGATTGATGTCTAGCATTCTTGCTTGGACCCCAGAATGTTTTCCTTTCATGTTAGCACCATTATCATATGACTGACCTCGACAATCAGACAATTCTAGTTGCAGTTCGGTCGCTTTTTCTAAGAAAGCGTCCAACAAGCCTTTCCCAGTACTGTCACTTATTCTCAAGTAGCCAAAAAATGTTTCTTTAACAACAGCAGCTTCTTCATTACATAGTACATAACGGAGAATGACAGACATTTGTTCATGATGTGACATATCTGGAGTGCAGTCCAAATTATAGAAAAATATTTTGCCAATTTCAATTGCTGTAAATTTTCTTTTTCAACTTCTGTCGCTAGCAATTCAATTAGTTCATTTTGTATGGTAGGACTCAAATAGTGATCTTTAGTGTTTTTATTCTTGATTCTGTCTTGAAGCTCTTTTAGGATCGGATCTCTTCTTGCCAAAAGCTCAAATATACCCAGAAAATTTCCATTGTGAGGAGATCCTAAGACTTCTTCAGATCCTCTAAAAGCAAGATTCCTTTCCGATAGAAACAAGGCAATGTCGATAAGTCTCTCTAAAACATTTCTCCAAAAACGTCTTTCATTGAAAAAAATATTCATCTCGCGTTTGTCGATAGTGGATGAATTTCTTATCCCTTCAGCTAGCAACATCCATTGACTGCAGCATTCTTGGTGGGAAATGCCGTTTTCATGGTCTTTCAGTTTTTTCGAAAAACCCTCCCATGTATTTATACCACTACAAAAGGGGCTTAGTGTTTTTCCATATAGCTTACAACAAAAGCAAAAAACTTGATCTGATTCCCCAGAATAAACTAGCCACGACCGTGAAACACTTTCACCATTAGGTAACACATGTTTATAATGGTTGGAGGAAAAACGTCGCCTTGGAGTTGTGTTATTATATGGAAAATTCATTATTAGTTGATGTGGTCCACGCTTTACTATATCACATCGTTGAGCATCAGAAATACTTTCAGGCCATTTACATGGGTCATCAGGGATAGGGGTAAATTGAGATTCAGATATTTTTGATATTGAAGGTTGCGTATTGGCAGGTAAATCACAACTTACATTTTCTGGAAATTCACAATCACTTTGATGCTGATCGTCATAGTCTTCTTTTTCTTGTACACTATAGTTTTCTTCATCCCTCTCGGTACTAGTGCCAGGTCTACTCTGCTCAGTAATCTTGAAAAAATCTGTCATCTTGGGCAATTTCGCTACAGCATCTCGAGCAGTGGCTGCTTCTTTTCTCTTTTGAGCACCACTTTTTGAACGTTTCATTCTATACAATGTCAATAAAATACTTTATCTGCACTCTGCAGTGTATATATATTGTCCCGGTATTTATAGCCAAACAGAATTCCAGACCATTCTATGATTGTTGCGTAACAACGGCATTGTTACGTCAATCGAATATTCAAGATTCTACCAGAAAATCAATCGAAATATTCTAGATTCTGCGAGATAAAATGACGTCGCATTCACTTATGATGTCACAAGCCAATTTCTTCCTACAGTTTAAATCGGTTGTAAACAAGTCTGCTGAACTGAAAATAGTCACGTAGCCAAAAAGCAATTTCAGACTAACTTGGGCCCCCAAAGTTGGCCTGGGCCCCCCCCAATTGGGGGGTTTGGGGGGCGGCTGCTACGTCTCTGTTTTTATGTTACGCTTTGATCAGGGGTTGGCACATTCAGACTCGGTTCGACTTTAGGCCTACATGGGAAACAATTTTTTTCAAATGAAGCAAATTCAGAGACTGCTATTGATAACGCGCAGCAAACAGATTCAGCATCATATAAATTTGTGTGCTTTGGCAATGAGATAGTGACAGTAATGATGCATGTAGGCTACTACAACGCAAGCACTAGGTGATAGTTATTAGGCATTTTACATTTAACACAGCGGAATTTGATTTGTACTGGTTGCTAGTGACAAAGCAAGATTGAAATGTATCAAACTTTCTTTAAAATCGAGAAGCGGATTATAAGCTCCAAACGTACTAAAAAATAGTTGAAGGCCTACAATTCATTTCGTAGATTAGGACCTATGCAGTTTATTCCAACACAAAATGGAGCCTACAACTTGTTGAACTCGCACTTACAATAATTCAAGACATTACTAGGTCTAACACAATGGAAAAAGGAAACTTAGGACACAAAATAATGCCTAATTATTAAGCATTTTTTTAATAATCAAGCAAACGGTCATTTTGACTGCTCGCGGTAATTGTAGGTAGGTTGAAAAGGCGGTAATTCTAGTGTTAAAAGGTTTTGGTCTTTTAAAATTTTTCCGAGATCGTAAGAATATACGGTTAATTTTAATTTCGAGGTCATTATTAAAATTTCATTATTTACAACATTAGGTAGTATGTCATTGCTAGGACTTTCCCCTTAATTGTTGTCAATATTGGAAACATCAAATGGCAAGTTAAACCTTTTTACATGAGTAACACTGCATTTGAAACAAGCATTGTCATTTTTGACCACAAAACAATTGCCATTCATTTTATTCAGCTCTTCTGGTAATGATAACGTTTATTCAAGTTAATACAAGTTCTTACCGAGCATGCAAAAACTTCAATATCCGTCAATGTTTCGAACAGCTATTTTCTTTATCATTGATTGCATTTTCAGAATCATAAATAAAAAAAGATTCAAGAAACTGGCGTTTGGTAAAATCTGTTTCAAAGGTTTTTTATGGAGCAAAATTTAAACCTTTGAAACAGATTTTACCAAACGCCGATTTCTTAAATCGTTTTTTATTCATAATTCTGAAAATGTAATCAATGATAAAGAAAATTGTTTTTATTCTGAAATTTATGATAATTTGGCATAATCTACAGTTGTTTATTATTTGCTTTTAAACTTTTTGTTTTGCCTTTTTCTTTCGATTGCGTAGCACACTATTTATATTGCCTCACTCGTGCTTTCGTTTATTATTAGTCGTAATAAAGAACAGCTGTACAGCTGTTCGAAACGTTGACGGATATTGAAGTTTTTTCATGCTCGGTAAGAACTTGTATTAACTTGAATAAACGTTATCATTACCAGAAGAGCTGAATAAAATGAATTTATCAAAAATACCTGGTAACCAAAATAACAGTATAAATAATTACCATTTCGTTCAGTCACCACAAATAGTTCATTGCGATAGGTAGCATCCAAGTTGTGATGCGTAAGAGGTAGCATCCAATTGCATCCAAATTCAAAAACTACAAGCTGAGGACCATTTTTTCATGCAATAAATATTAGTATCCCTTGTGTGACAAACATTTTCTCAAAACTAGCAACAACCTTTGCCGAAGTTAGACTTTTCATGATATCAATTTCGAAATATCTACTAAAATAATCAACAACCACAAACGCATAACCGCCAGATGGTAATGGTTCTAACGAATCGCGTGCTAAATCTTGCCACGGTCTTTGCGGTAATTTACTACGAATTACAGGTTAGAGCACTCGGCTGGCTTACTAATTGACAGCCATAATATTATTTTCAAAATATCTCAGCATCTTTATTAGTTCCCATTCACCACACTTTACTACATAATCGCCTCTTCATAGCTACAATTCCAGGGTGACCCTCATGAGTCAATTCAAGTACTCGTTGGCATAACGAATTTAGAATCACAAGTTTAGTTTTCTGCAGAATAATAAAGCCGAAAAAGTCAACTCATTACGAATCGGCAAATACGATTTGCTCTTTAGCCGTTGCCAATAATCTGCCACAATTCATTCGTGTACATTGCACAATTCGGGATCCACGCAGTTGGTTCCTTTAATTTCTCGTGTGGTTAAAGCGATAGACGTGGCATAAATGGCAATTAATTTTTCCAATTCATGGGTATCATCACTAACACAAACCTGGATGATATTTTCATTAAATAAGTGCCATAAAGAATCAGCAATATTTCTGGTACCAGCAATGTGAATTACTCGATACCAGTAGGGTTGCAATCGCAAGACCCAGCATTAAATTCGTGCACTTGGTTTTGACCGAGAAGAAAGTATAAAGTCGAGAGCTTTGTGATTAGTCATTGAATCAAAATCAGCACCGCGTAAACACATGATAACGCTCACGTGCCCACACTAAGGTAAGTGCTTCTTCTCTTGAGAGTATTTTCTATTTGCCATAACGTCCGGCTTGCGTATGCAATAATACAATTTTGACCACTTTGTATTTGAACTAGCACCGCTGCTAAACTGTATGGGTTTGTGTCAGCAATCACTTGCGTTTTACACGATTTGTCAAAACAGGTGCGTAGCACAGTTTTTGCTTAAGAGCTTGAAATAATTGACATTGGTTATGGCTCCATATAAGCACAGCGTTTTTACGAGTTAATTGTCGCAGCGGCTCAGATATAATAGCCATATCTGTTATAAACGTCCGCAATAATTAACTAGTCCAAGAAAACTGCGCAGCTCACGAGCGCTTTTCGGCTCCCTTACCAAAGCAACAGCTTTTACTTTCGCTTTTTTGGTGCAATGCCTTTTCCAGAAAGCACATGGCTCATGACCTCCAATTCAGACTTGTTGAACCAGCACTTTTCTTTGCTTAAGGTAAGGCTGCTCTCTTTGTTTCGTCGCAATACAGCTTTTAACTTTTCATTATGTTCTCTCTCAGAAGATGCCACAACGATGATGTCATGTAAGATGTTACGTACGCCTTTGCAATCTGACAATGTTTGTTGTAATGTCATCTGATACATTTCTGGTGCACAGCTTACACCAAACATTAGTATTTTATATCTATACAGTCCTTCATGAGTTGCAAAAGTCGATGTGTTTGTAGACTCAGGATCGATCTGATGGTAAACCCATTTTTTGATGGATCTGATGGTAAGCCCATTTCACATCACGTTTACTAAAGATTCTACTTTGATTCATTTCTTGAAACAACTATGCAATAGTAGGAATCAGATTTTTTCTGTAATACAAGAAGGCCAGCGATAAACTTTGAGCAAACTGCATACAGTGGGGTTGTTTCGACCTATCAGGTCTCTTTAGTGCAGTTGGCGACCGACAAGGAGCACAATCCACTACAGTATACCCAGTATAGGCCCCACAAGTGTGAGGGTCTAAGCTATGCTTTATTAAAACTTCTAGCTTCTTATCAGTCATCAACTACACTGAAGAGACCTGATAGTTCGAAACCGTGTCAATGTGTGCAGTTTGCTCAAAGATTTCTTTCTCTTTCTACCGACTGTGAAGCAGACGCTCTAACCACTACACCATCGATGCGATGGTGTAGTGGTTGGAGCGTTTGCTTCCGCAGTCGGTAAACCTGGAATTCATTCCCCTTGTCGATGCATGCCAAAAGACTTTAAAAAATGGTATCTACAACTTCCCTGCTTGGCGCTCGGCATTTAGGGGAGGTTGTGGAGAACAAGCCAGCAAGTTCGTTTGTTGTGTCCTTGGGCAGGGCACTTAACGGGACGCTCCCACCTTTATATGGAAGACAGGTGGCCCAGACAATTCCGAAATGGCAACTCCCAAGCGAGTGCGGACGTTCCGTCCAAAATATAGCAATACAATTTGCTTTCTCGTGAATGAAGGATAAAGGTGGACAATACATTACATACATACTGCCAAATTTGCTCTCTCATGCAAAAGCACATAAGCAAACATCCCTATCAGATTCGGACACAGCTGTTACAAGAGACGCCCACTTTATCGGACCTGTGTTTTTTTCAATAATGTGTAATTCTTTTAGTTCTCTGAACTTTTCCGACAAGGTTTCTTTCAAATGATTGGGAACGCAAGATGCAGCTTGTCACATAGG
Source organism: Trididemnum clinides (assembly GCA_963675345.1). Classification (NCBI taxonomy): domain Eukaryota; kingdom Metazoa; phylum Chordata; class Ascidiacea; order Aplousobranchia; family Didemnidae; genus Trididemnum; species Trididemnum clinides. The sequence goes on from OY776286.1 coordinate 3,663,803, forward strand.
CTCTACTGACGTGTTCATTTGTTCACGGGTAGTTTTAATTGAAAAATTTTCAACTATTCAATTCTTTTAAAAAATTTTTAAACTAAAGTATTGCAGCTGTCAAATTGTCATTGAAGTCTTGGGATTAATTATTAAAATTCTTAACTTTGTCGCCATGTCTTTTTCTAGAAGTTCTTCATCTTTCTCTTCTATTACAATAAATTCCACTTCACTCTTAGTTTTATTTGAAACCTCGGTTGTAAAAGCTACGGCCAGTAGTAGTGGCTCTCGATCACCACAAGAACAATTTTTTTTTGGTAAAATCACATTTACAGCAGATCGATTCTTTTTTAATTGTTCCGACAACTGCCTGTTTATTATGTTACACGATGCCCCTAAGTCAAAAATCATGTTCATTCATTCATTCACGCGTATGAGCTCATGCTCGGTTTGCATGTCTTTCGTCAGACTGGGCCACCACGGCGGGTAGACTGCTTGGCCCCACCATCTGTCTGTCACATAAAGACGGAAGCATCCCGTTAAGTGCCTTGCCCAAGGACACAACAAGCAAGCTTGCCGGCTTGTTCTCCACACTATCCCTTATATGTTGAGCACCAAGCAGGAAAGCTGTGAATACCATTTTTTAAAGTCTTTTGGTATGACTCGACTTGGGAAATGATCCCCACGTCTACCGACTGCGAAGCGGACGCTCTAACCACTAACAATCATGTCAATTTCAATTTCACCCACAGTTTCTTTAACATCATTTTTAGGATTTTTGGGTAATAAGCAAAATAAAAATACAGTGATGTGATTTTCTCTATTACCAAGTTGCCAAATTTTTGATTTTCCTTTCTCTAGTGAATTTTCTGATGCAATTTTCTTTGTTTTGCAACACCGGGAAAAATGCCCAATGTTGTTACAACAAAGGTATTTGCGCTCCCGTGCGGGACAATTTAAATTCATACTAAAATGTCCAAATTTTTGCAAACGAAAACATTTTGCATATCAAACCTGAGTTTGTTACCACCAGCATTAGCAGCGTTGACCTTTAACCGACTAGTAGGCTTACTTGGCTTTGTTTTAGTCGGTTGACTTCTTTTCGGGTTTAACAAACTTTTCTGTATTCGAAAATGTTGCTGCTTGAGCAACAGAAGTCTCAAAAGATTTTGCGATGTCTCTTAAAATCTCTTAAGTGGGGTTTCTCCCTTTGTCAAGAAATTTTTGTCTCAAAACGTTTGAAAAGCATTTTTCGACTACTTGATGTCGTATCTGTTGATCAGTGTCAGTAAATTTACATGTTTCCGCTTTTAATCGCAATCTAAAGACATGCTGTTCGACTGTTTCCTTTCGTTCTGAATAGTATTTCGAAAAATATGTTTTCGTAAAGTACATTTGTGCTAGGTTGAAAGTACGCAACTAAAGCACTGACAACATCGTCATACTTTGATAAGTCTCCGTCTAAATTAAAAAAAATATCCTGTACTTGCATTCCTGCACAATACAAAAGCAAACTACATTTTTGCTTTTGGTCAGTTATGCGCCTGGCATTAGCACAAAATTCAAATGCTCGTCCTCATTCAGTCCATCTACCTGTCAGTCCAGGACTGGTCCAATCGAAAATTTCCGATCAAGCTTTGCTAAATCCATTGTAGAATAATTATTTTTACCTCGTCGCCAATGTAACGTTCGTACTTCTCGGATTTAACCAGATTTATACACACCAAACAATTTTATTGAAAGGCACAAGTCTATCCTTGGTCTTGCTCGACTACTCTATTTTTCTGCTTCACTAATTCACAATTGTTCCACATCGATTCTCTCAACACGGGTTGTAGATATTCGTTTTGTAATACAATGTATAAAATACAATTTACAATTAATGCACAGACACGACACCTATAGGCCTATCTTTTTTGTACTGATCGTCAAGCAGGGAAGCTGTGAACACCGCTTTTGAAATCTTGTTATGACTCGACAACAAAATCTAATCGAAGTCTACCGACTGCAAAGTGGACGCTCTAATCACACTACTGCGCCGGTAAAATTTATCATTAAAAATAGGCAGAATTCCGATAGTCCCTTCCTACAAAAATCTTGAATGTGCGCCTGTTTGATAATCCAGCGGTTTCCAAAGTGGATGCCGCCAGGCGTTGTCAGTGGAAAGTCAAATGAAAGCAGTTGTATTGAGTTGATCATAAAAAATTATATAAAAAAAGTCTTAAATTTTTGATTGTGAAATTCAGTATCAAAAAACGATCTAATCTGGGAGTGTGAGCCAAAAAACTGTTTTAGCAAGTTGATCTCCAAAAAAAGAAAAGCTCTTTAACCTTAAATTGGCATCAAAGCACAGTACAACTTGAAAAACAATAAATGATTTCATAAAGTTGATCTCAAAAAAAAGTTGTATGCTTTAAATTGGAAAAATTTTAGATTTGACTAAGGCGCCATAAATATTCTTGAATTTTCAAAGCACGCCGACACAAAAAATTGGGTATCTCTAAACTAATTGGAACAATTATTTAAACGTCATTTGACAATTTTTATTTGGATACTGTGTTTTCCTTACAATAGCACTCCAAATTTATCCTTATTTACGTAAAAAGGCATTATTTTTACATATTTTGGGATTTAAAAATAATTTTGGTGACGTCATTGCAAATATAGTGAGGTCGTCGAAATTAATGGATTATTTTTATCAACTATACGCTAAGATCTACCACCACTGTGAATAACAAATCATAAAGTTTTCTTCGTAAGAAGATAAATTGAGAAGTAAAAACTGCCCTGTCACCCATCGTTTTTGAATTGAAACAACCCCTCAATGTGGCCAAAAATTTTGGTCTCCATCCAATTTTCAAATTACTCCAAAATATGCATAAATGTGCCAAATTTCATGCTTTTTGCTCGAAATACAAAATTCGCCCAATTTTCTCCATGGTTCTATTGCACTATTAACTACTACTGAGTTTTAAGCGTACTTGTGAATGTGGCAGAGCGCAAAGCTTCATAGTCGTTTATGCGTTGTGGAGTTACAAAGCAAAATTTTAATTCGTCGAAGAGCATTTACGTAAGGATCGCTCTACCGAAGCAACTGAAGAAGGTAGGGCTAGCAGGTACCACAGCATTTTCGTGCTTTCAAGAAAAATGATTATTTGCAGTTGAGAACCTTACATCGAACCTTCGTCGATAAGTGCTGTTATTTTGTATGGTTGAACAAATAATTTTCTTACAATATTTTGTAAAAATTTTAACTGAAGCAGCAGCTTTTGTGGGTTACAACTAAGCTAAAGTCTTCAAGTATAAAATCTGAAAACTGCAGCAAATTATTTTCTTCTTTGCAGGCATTAATTCAAACTTTTTTTATTGTGCTTGTACCTCTAAAAGCATTTTGATTCAATTGAGAGTTTAAGGCTACCAAGAATATATCAATAGTTAAAAAATATTCAATTTTGTTCTTTACGATCTTGTTGAAAAGAGTTATGAACATATGATAGTTTTTCAAAATTGATAGGACTCCTTTTTCAAGAAAAGTTCGTTTAGTAGGGCAAATTGGTGAGAGATTTGGAAATGTTCAGTCATGTTTTTGTTGTCTCCTAATTGGAGTGAAGCTTGAATGACATGGCACAAGGTTATATTCTCCTGCAGTCTTTTGTGAGAATCTTACAAAGTTTGCATATTCGTGAACAAATTCCGGTGCATTACGTACTAATGCTTCTTTTTTGGCAACTTGTTGCAATACGTCTGTGATTTGTGCAGTGAAAATAGTGTGTGTAAGAATACTCTATCTTTGAATTTGTTTAACCTCTTTTCCAAGTTCTGGTCTTATTGAAAGCAGTGTCAAATCTTATTCCATGGCATTATTTAAAATCAATGCCAAATTCACCAAATATATTTTTTATAGAGGTAGCTATGTGTCTGCTGTCAGTAGAAGTAAGAGCAAAGAAACCGAATAACAAATAATAAACTTGAAAGTCTCTATCAACAACACGAAAAACAAAAAATAACTGGTCTTGAGTAGTAAGATTTTGAGTTTTATTGTCTAGCCTGTATGGAAAACTAACTATTGCCAACCGCCTACAAGAAGACGAAAAACTTTAATTTGCAGATGTAGTGAGAAAAGATTTACAGTCGTTTCACATTCCTTAAACTCACAAGTCTAAAATAGATCTCTCCCAATGATGTTCGCTTCTTAGGAGTGGCAGAAATTTCTACCGTCAAAAATATATCTTTTATGAGTTGTGAGGCTCGCCGAAATCTTCGCCGGGAACAATGGGATGGGCCAAGTTGATGATAATTATTGATACAATATCATAGTGTATTATGGGTTAATGAAATTTAAGATACCGACAAAAATTGCGTCTTCTACAGCCACTATCCACTCAAACAAAAATGCCAAAACGAAGCAAAATGTATAAAATATGCTCTGAGGAAAACGAGGGCATCCACTATTGCAATTTTATGTTAATTTTTTCTTTTATTTTAAAGCGATTTTACGTTTTCAGAATTATTAAAAGTTTTTTAATATTCCGTAATCTTTATTTTAATATCGCTTTGAAAAAAGGTGTTGTAGCCATAAGCTTTTCGTGACGCTCTTATCAGTAGCGGTATCGTGTCAAAAAGTAACAGCTAGAGTGAGTAAGTGGTTTTATCGCATTAATTTTGACGGTAGACAACCAGGACAAGCCAATGATGGCGCTAGCATTGTAAGGCGCGCCAAAGAAAGAGATTTAGCAATAGCGAAACGCTAAAGCAAGCGCAGCAAGAGGCCAAATGGGAACATTGTAAGTTATCAAAATAGTTTGAGAGCGTAGACAAACTCTTTCTGTCTGCATAACGCCGGGTGCTGGCTGAGTGCTGATATAAACAGCCTCTAATATTGTAGATTTAGGTGGAAAGAGCTGCGTGCTGTGGCAAGGATTGAAAACCGCTTGTTGTCATAGTTCAATGCATATTGTTCACTTTTTAAAAAATGATGACCAATGGCAGATACACAGTCTGGTTAAGATAGGCGTGGACGAGTCAACTGTTTTCTTAACCATTGCGGAACATATTGCTTGATGCGATCCTGTAGTCGTTAAGATGTTTGCCCTACGTACCGACTATCACAGTGGCACTTGTATGTATATTCGACAGCTTTTCTGAGTGGTAGGTAAAACATCCTTGTAAAATACGCGCACATGCTCTTTGACGTAAAGACCTAGCGGGTGCTGATGGAACCATAACAGTCCTCCCCGGATGTTTTGATTTCTTTTCCCAAGTTTGTGGAGGGTTTACCTATCCAAGGGACCCTCAAGTACACAGGGCACTTTTCAGGCCCGAATTGCTCAAGGGTGAAGAACTCAGCAATTTTTTTGGCGCTTTGAGCGTTGATGATGTTTTTAGGACAGCCATTGTCCATTGATATTTTCTTGATTCGTTCTATTTTTTATTATGTCTACGTTTGGTGCAAATCATTAGGGATCGATACACCAATTAGATATTAAAGTTATTTTACGTTTGTGAAGACTAAAGGACTCTCAACGTAAATACTGGTTTGTAAAAATGGGTTTTCGGTATACGCTGGTTTCAAAGCCAATATCTGTTCCAAGCCAACGGTTTCAAAGCCAATATCTTTATCAACATGCGTTTTCGATCCTCGCCACAACACGCAGCTCTTTCCACCTTAATCTATTAGAGACTGTTTATAGCAACACTCAGCCAGGACCCGGCGTTATACAGACAGAAAGAGTTTATTTACACTCTCAAACTATTGTGATAACTAACAGCGTTCCTTTTTGATCTCTTACTGCGCTTGCTTTAACGCAGGGGTCGGCAACCTTTCACTAGCTGCGGCCAGAACTACAATCTGCAAGGTCTTAGCGGGCCGTATAAATATACCATTAACAGTGTTGTGGTTAAAACTTACGAATTTATGAAATTTTAATCAGAGTAACTGCTGATTTTAACAGTTCATAACGGCAGCATAAAATACAACATACATTTATTGATATCGGCAGGAAAACGTCAATGCGATATTTTATGTGGTGTTTTATTTGAAAGTTTTTGAAGTTCAGGTGATAAGTTGATGAGGAAAGAAGCATAACATCTTGCAAATGTTCATCAGTAGGTTGTGCTGCCAACTTGGTCTTGGCTAGTTTCATTGTCGAAAATAGTTGTTCACACGCATAAGTGCTGTCAAAGATGGATGCCATTTTTTGGACATGTTTAACAGAGTTAGGATATCGTTTGGATTCAAGATATTTTTCGAAGAAGTCAAGCAGTAATACATGCTCAAAATGAAACTTTGATTTTATCTTGTTGCTACACTGCAGCTCAATTAACTTCATTTGATATTTTCGGGTGCAGCGTCGACCTGTATATCAAATGGAGCACTAAACAGTCTAATACCATTTCAGGAGAACGAATGTCACTAAAGCGAGATGAAAATTCAGTTCTTAAATCTCGTATCACAGATACAAATAAAATAGTGCTCACAAATTTGTTCTCTTGCAGTGTAGCAAAGTGAGCATAATTTGCATTTCCCCTACTGAAATTCTCAGAGTCGTAGTTTTGTTTCGCATGCGCGTACATAACTCCACATCTCATGAATCAATTGGAGCTTTCCCTAAAGCTGCAAATTCAGGTTGTCCAAATGTGATGTCAAATCAATCAAAAATGCCAAATTAGAAACTCATTCTTGATCGCGAAATTCGGTATCATTTGTCTTTTTTCAAGAAAGATTGCTGTTTTTTTCTCCATGTGTACACTCTTCGTAGCATTTCACCTCGACTAAGCCAACGTACATTGCAGAAATAAAGCAAATCTTCATGCAAACCACTGTTTGCTAAAGTAGTTGGCGAAAGTGACGATGGTTCAACCCTGGGAACAAAATAAAGTTCACAGCCTTTACCACTATGTCTATGACGCTCTTTAAGGTTGATACCTTTGCGCACAATGCTTCCTGATCAATGCGACACTGTAAGTTTATAATGTCGTTATTAATTCCATGGTATACCACGTGCTTTTGAAGCAAGGACAAAACACTTATATTTTTCCAACCATTGATGGAGCTCTATCAGTCGTTGTTGAAACCGGTTTTGAGAGATTGAAATTTATGGCTTCAAGGCATTGAACTAGTGGTTTCAGAATATCGGCTTCTTTAGTAGTACCCATCATAGGAAGCAGCTGAACAAAATTCTCAACAACATGAAAATTTCCGTTTACTCCACTCACAAATACTGGCAGCTGAGCTGTATCTGTCGTGTCTGTGCTCTCATCTATCGCTATCAAGAACTGTAGATCTTCAAAACAATATTTTTGGTTATATTTCACGTTCTCAGAAATCTTTCTTATTTGTCGGGTTATGGTTCGTGCTGAAAAACTGAAACCAGAAAACAATTTTATTTTCTCCGAACATGCGGTTTCAGCAACAGCCATCATACATTTTTTCACAAAGTCGCCATCAGTAAACGGTCTCTTGTCTTTTGCAATTAATTGTGCTACCTTGTAGCTAGCAAGAGTAATATTTTCCAATTTAGTGATTTGCCTTTGAAATACAGAACTCTGCTGTTTTACGGTGGTTCTAAGTTGGTTAAATTTGTTTTTTCTTGTTTGACACGTAAACTTGGAAAAATTTGTATTCTTTGTATCATAAAGACGCTTTATGTTAATTTCCTTATTTACAGCAACAGAAACGTTGCGAATCGAACACGTGGTTCACCAAAATTGTCAACAAAAGGTACTGAAAGTAATACAACAGGCAAGCGATGCGCCTTGAGCAGTTTGCTTAAGAAGTATTTGTTCTCCCTTTCTCTATTAAAAGCTCGACACTCAGCATCAACTTTTCTACGTTTTGTCAACATTGCCAGATTGCTGAAAATTGATAAGCATATGCTTAATGGCCATCATTAGCTAAACTTCTCGTCAAATATTAAAAAAAGTTACAATTTGAAATTGGGGTATATCGTATATTTCAATTACAAAGCTGAAACTGCCAAGCACCTTTATGCAACCCTTCCTATGACTTCCACTCAATTCTCTCCTCGGGCATAGCTATACTACTACGAATGAAATATACCACTAAATTTGAAAGAAAGGTTAAACGCAAATGTAACATAAAACGCTGTCGGTTATCAGTTACGCAAACTGTACGTCATGGAATATGAGCCACTCGGTTTACTTAGGCGTCATAAGGTGTTAAGACTTAAGTAGTAGTACACGAGAAAGTAGTTGAATCGATCACAGCTTTACGCCAGCGCATAAAGTTCGATTTCTGTTCAGATAGTTTCTCATAAGTATACAACGCCAGATAATTGCAAGAAGGGCAGACTAGTAAAATAAAATACACTTGGCGGGCCGTATCATTACTAAAATTTGTAAAAGGGCTGCGGGCTGGATGATTTTGTTTGGCGGGCCGGATTTGGCCCGCGGGCCGTAGGTTGCCGACCCCTGCTTTAACGTTTCGCTATTACTAAATCTCTTTCTTTGGCGCGCTTTACAATCCTAGCGCCATCATTGGCTTGTCCTGATTGTCTACCGTCCAAATTAATGCGATAAAACCACTTACTCACTCTAGCTGTTACTTTTTGACACGATACCGTCACTGATAAGAGCGGTTATACAGCGGATAAAATTTTTTTAACAAATTTTTTAATAAGACAAGAACGGATAAATTTTTTATAACACTTTTGCTACTGCCCACCCCTAGGGTTACCAACTTAGTGTTTAACAATTCCGGGACACCTTAAATACCAAGAATTTGAAAATTGATGCAACAGAAGCTTATGAAACACGAAAGACATCAAAAGCAACAGTGCGTGCTGCGCGCAATAGAGTGATGATGGTGCAGCGTTATTTTAACAAACTTCAAGCTTCTAATTAATTTTATCATAATCAAAGAAACTTTTGAAATGGTGAATTTTTAAGGTATAAATGCAAAAAAACACTACAACAGGAAAAATGTACAATTTTTACTAAGTAAATTTATTTATCTAACAAAAAACATAAAAAATCAGTCCTTCTGGCGTTTAATTCTGCATTTTTCTTGTGAGTTTGTCGCTTTAAGAAGATCTTTGTCTTTGCTTATAAACAGATAAAACTCATTGCATGACATATGAAAGTTCATTTTCATCATCAGTTTAGCTTTGACGAGGTTAAAGTTTAGTCTGTTTCTACTGTTGGTCCAAAACGCATTCATAATACTGAACACTCTTTCACAATTCGCGTTTGACAGTGGAATTGACAGGACATATGACACAAGACGTAACAGTTGTGTATCTTCTGGTTGCTGAGTGGCAAAGAACTTCACCCATCTGTTTGAAACGTCACTAGTTGAGCATAAAAGTTCACTGCGAACCTTTCGCAGCGCACACAGTTCTTCATACAATTTATCGCAGTCCATACTTATGCCCACGCGTTCAACAAGTGACAACAAGCTTGACCGTTTAATCTCATTATCAAGAGCAAGTGGGGCTATGTCCTTGAAAAATGAATGCTCATAATCACACCATTTATGTAAGTATGACAAACTGCGTTGAAAAAACTGATCAACTTCTTGCGTAAATTTTTGTCTGTCAGAGAAATTGACTTCGACAGACTTAAGAAGTTCTGTAGCATTACTTGCATAAAACTTGTCAGCCCATCGCTGCTGTAACTTTTCCTCAACATTCACCATTATTCCATGCACTTCTGTGGCTGTAGTAGCATTTGATTCGAGCCGTTTAATGGCTTCTTCAAAAATATTTAGTACATTATGTACAAAATTTAAAATGCAATGCGGCAGAACGTTAAGGCTTTCTTCACAAGAAAACCCTGTCCATACAATGTCAGCGACATTGTCTTCTCCTTGCGATATAAAATATGATTTCAGCGCTGGCCAACACGATAACAGTCTATCGATAGCAGGTAGTAGACTTAGCCACCTTGTAGGTACATGTCTTAATAACTCTTTATATTCCATATCGAGGAAATTACAAAAGTCTCTCAGAACTTCAGATTTCTTTGCCGATGTTGCAAACGAATTATAAGTCTTGATAACGAATGACTCCACATCAAAGGTAAAAGCCTTTAAAGCGTATTTCACGCAGTTGTTGAGAACATGGCAATTGCAATTCACCTGTACAATATAAGAATTATTTAATTTTAGTTTCTGATAAACTGAAGAATGTTTACCGTAATTAACTGAAGCACTATCGGCACTGTATGACGAGACCGAGGATAGACTAAGGTTATTTTTCTCAATAACACTCTTTATGCGATGAGCAATTGCTTCAGAAGATTCATTACTATCATTGTAGAAGTCTAGTACAGCATCGACAACACCTCTGGTTTTGCAAAAATATCGAGCAAGTATAGGGAAAAATTTTTTGCTGCCTTTATTTGAAGCATCAGTTCCGATGCTGAAAAAGAACACATTTTTCAAGTCTTGAATGCACATTTCTTGCGCTTTGGGCCCCAAAATACTTTCTACATAGCTGGCTGCCTTAGTGCGGCCACATGATAGCTTGGAAGCAACTGCAGAGTCAGGACACAGTTTTGCAAGTAGTACCGGTATATTGCCACAGTTTTGACTGACAAAGCTATGATGATGAATAACCCCATGATAAGTTGAAACCAGTTCCGCTAAAATTACAAGATGTTCCTCTTTACTGTTTGTCTCAACGCGAAAAGCAGACAAAGTTTTGTTTTGCTTCTGCACAATAATAGCCCTTTTGTGTTTTGTTAATTTAGCATGGCTAGAAACTACGGATTTACCGTCATATTTAACAGAAAAGGACTGTCGGCAGAGAGTGCAGTTTGCAGTAAAATCATCAACTTTAGATAGCCATGACATGCCTTCTTCTTTTAACCATTCTGATCGGAAAACACAATATCGTTTGGTAGGTTTGACTTTCTTCTTCGGCGGAGTTTGTACCAATGTATCATTAACATTACACTCTGAACTACAATCACTTTGCTCAACAAATTCGGTTTGCGAAGATGACATGGGATTAAAAATTTCATAAAAAGTAATGAAGAACTTCTACAACACCTGTAAAGGGAAAAAACGTAAATCTTTGGTATATTTCCATAAGTGAATTTTTATTTAAATTTCCTGCAAAAAGTTTATATTAAAATTTGTAATCCTTACGGAAATATAGTAATCAATCAATTCTCGCTAAGAAAGAGAGCTGTCAACAAGGTGTTCTAAAATAGAAGGCCATGCAAGCCTGAAAAGTGACCAAATAATGAAAATTTGCTCATAAAAAAGCCTCACAATAACAGTGCTGTAATCTTCGATCCTTCCAGCGCCTTGATGAACCGAAATGATGCTATTTGAATAAGTCCGGATACGAATTTTAACTTCACTTTCTCGTCTCCCGGTGATCAATGGCCCAACAATAATTAAGCAATTCTTTTATTTATCGAAGATTTGAAATATGACACACGTTTCATGGGCCATAACAACAATTAGAGGGAAGCGCTAAGCGCGAGATAGTGATTATGGTGTTAAATTCGGGTTATCTTACTTCTACAAATACAAAGAATCATATTACTATTTCTATATCTACAAATTGGTACAGAGCAGCATTCAGTAAACGTTAAATATAGCAGGCATTCCTCGTATGTCGAGTGTAACGATATTTCAATCAGATCACTTCGTTCTTTCGACAAATTTTCTATTCAAATTTAACTTATTCAATTTCTATTCAAATTTAACAAGAAGCTCCCCGGTAACTAAGGGGAGCGAAACGTTAAATTTGAATAGAAAATTTGTCGAAAGAACGAAGTGATCTGATTGAAATATTCAGTAAACGTACCGTACTTAATGCTTTATTGAAGCTGAAGTGTACTGCAGCATGGCTTTGTAACCAATGCTTTCTTTAATCTGCCACAGTAGAACTCGGGGACGTTATTTATAATGATCTTGGGGTAGTGTCTCCGAATCGGAGAAAGTGGTTTGAATAATTTGTTTTCTGAGTACAAACCGGTAGTAGTCATAGAAGAAAGCAGTATCCATAACTTGTTTTTCAGTTACAATTCGATCTTGTTCATAATAAATAAACTAAAAGTGATATCAACCCCCTTCCGTTGTGTTAAGTTGTTTTTCATTAGAACTGCGGATTCACCAAAATGACTCATAACAGTACGGCCACATAAACACACGAATGTCAATTAGGCGTTTTGATCTATGTCAGTTATAAATGAATTGTAAACTGGCCTTATTCGCTTGCTCATGATTTAGGATTTTCTCCTTTCTATGATGTTGTTTTTCAGTTCACGTAACAAGTGCATTATAAACTAAAAACAAGAAACACAAAATATTTTCTATGCAAAAATACTATACACCTCAATTTAAAGCTTCGTCTAACTTACTGTATTTAATCAAAAAAATTAAAATTTAAACTATTTTTAGTTTCACTTTATTTTAAAACTAAAGACATTCTTTACAGTAAAATACAGCTTGCTACATATATATTATAAGCTAAAAAAACAACAAGTCCACTAGCGCCGGTATAGCTTTTTCTCCAAAGCTCTTTTTCTTTGTGGTCTTAAGGGAAACCTAAATACTTTCACTTTATCACCTTTTTCATATGAAACATATCAATAAGTAGGCTAAGTATTAATTTGACTTTATACAAACTAATCAGTCAAATCCTATCTTCATCTTAACTTTTAACCTTCTTTCTTTACTTGCCTTTTACTGACTTACAGCTACAAAACCGTTTTAAAACTACCTGCGTATTTTTTAATTAATAAACCAAGTTGAATGATTGTCTCAAATTAAGGTGACTGCTGTATATAATATTTTATCCTCGATTCTGCAATTGTTTTACTTATTTGATTGTTTTGTCATCATGGCGCCATTGCTGACAAAACATGTCTTATCCACAAGTTTCAACTTACTTTTATTTGAATGACCCATACAGATGAAAAACGCTTTTTTTTAAAGAAATATTCGAGTAAATTACATCAGTTTCCAGTTGTGAACGAAGCCGACACGCTTACATGGCCTTCTATTTTAGAACACCTTGGCTGTCAGTAGATTCCAGGACAAACGTGGCTCATCCCGGGACACGGGACGCCAGACGTCAATTCCGGGACTGTCCCGGCCATTCCGGGACGGTTGGTAGCCCTACCGTCCCCTGAATCTGTGGTGTAGCAATGTTTTTGTTATTACATAATTGCCTGCCCTGTTGATAAATAATTTTTAGTGTTTAGTAATACAGGTTGTCTTTATATTTTTATGTTATTTTTATATGTTACACAGGCAACATCTACCGTTTTTCTGAAGAAGCTCCCCGGTAACTAAGGGGAGCGAAACGTCAAGTTTGAATAATAAATTTGTCAAAAAAACGACTTGATCTGGTTGTAACAAACAAGAAATGCCTGCTATATTTAATCTACTGATAAGAGCGTCACGAAAAGCTTGTCGCTAAAAAAGCTTTTTTCAAAGCAAAAATTCTGTGCCATCAACAAATTTTTTGAATAATTTTTATTAGAAGGGGTGGATGGTTGTGTAGGAGTAGAAAAATAAAAAAATGCGCAGGGTCTTTTAGTGCAAAAGTAAAAACAATGGTATGGTTAATAGGGTAGTGCAGGGCTTAAAATAATATTATTGGTGGTGCTAAGAATGGGTATTGGGCAATATTATGGTTTATAATGCGTGTCGGGAGCAATATTATAGCTAATTGTTGGGCAGGGTGGCTTTCTTTCTTGCCTTCCGTGGCTGCTATCTCCTACGCTGCGTCATTGATTGTAAAATCTGTTAGTAGTATATAATGACTCATTTGGTTGGTGTTGCGCGGGTGCTGACGGGGACGGTGTTTGACCTAAACCCTAGTTCTAACCCTAACCCTAATCCTAGCTCTAACTCTAACCCTAATTCTAATCCTAAGCCTAAGTTAAACCCTAGCTCTAACTCCAACCTCATTCCTAAACCTAGCCCTAGTTCTATGCAAGGGAGCTAACTTTAGGTCTAAGGACATTAGCTTTATGTGATGAAGCTAGCCCTAGTTATAATCCAACGCTGGGGAGCTAATCTTATGTGAGGCAGCTGACGCTAGCTATATGTGAGGGAGCTAACCCTAGGTCCAAGGACGTTAATTTTATGTGAAGGAACTAACCATACTTCTATGTAATGAAGCTAACCCTACGCCTAAGGTGCTAACCTTATGCGAAGGAGCTAATTCTAGTTCTAATTTTTCGCAAGGAAGACAATCTTACGTGAGGGAGCTAAGGCTAGGTCTGAGGGAGCTAACCCTAATATAAAACTTATCAGATGGGTGGTTGATAAGTCTTATACTAATAACATTGCGCAATAATTTTAAAATTTCGGTACAATTGTTTGCTGGGATGTGATGCAATGACGTCGAAGCAACGCGTTGGGAAAAAGTCAGCCAAGTGCAACGTCGCTCTCAAGGCTATTCAAAACATACGGTTTTGAGGCAAATACTAAAAGCTGTTTTTTAACACTTTACGGTTAAGGTCGTTCAAAGTCTGTTGCATATTTGTTTCCAAAAGATGTTTACAGGCTTTTAAAACAAAAAGATTTATTAATTTAGCTGTTTTAAAGCTATTTATGAGATTTCTGCATTACGCAGTGACGATGCCAATGTTTCATGCAGTCACAGCAGCTTGTACCATTGTTCAATTCAGGAAGTTTATTTATCAAGCGCTGCACGAAAATAAAAATTTGTATAAACTATATAAACAGAGACACGGAAAATGTAATTTCGCGCAGTCACCTGACAATGAGACGGCAAAAAGACCATCAAATCATCAGAATCAACTGTCGCCCTGTCACGCGATAACAAAATATACAAACTTTAGCAACAACAAACAGAACAAAACAGTAAAAGATATGATTTTTAAACAGAAATATCGAACTCAAAACATTTTTGCTTCATTCACATCGTGATTCCAAACATCGTCTTACAACAAGACAACACTAATTGATCGGCACCACGCAATGCTAATGCCCTTTAAAGCACCACTTCAGACTGCAAGAATCAGCTGCAAGCTCTACTTCGAAGTCAAGTTTTATTTGTTACTTAAATAGTCTTGAGTTCGATTCTATATGACAGTGTTTTTATGTGGTACTCAAAGGCTCTTGTAAGCAATGCTGTTGTATATGTTGCGTAGACTTGTTACTCAATGTTACAGATCTTACATGTCTATGTATCAGTTAAGAGTGAAAAATGTTCTATCTACTAAGAAAGCGACAGAAAGAGACATCATCTTCCAACATTTGGCAGATCTTATGTCTCGAAATAAGAATTAAAGCAAAATTATTTCTCTAGACCAATTGTATAAAGAATTAATTTAACCACTTTATAGTAAGAAAGAGAAAATTTCAATAAATTTTTACAACTTTGCTTGAAATAATTTGCTCAACATTGAATTTACAATTCTAGATAAGTTCTATTCGGCATTAGAAAGCAAAAGTTACAAAACTATCATTATTTTGGAATGTTTAAATTTTACTTTTCTCATTCTTTATACCACGCCTCCATCATTACAGATAATCTCTAATAAACATCAAAGATAATTTAAGACTCAGGCTTCTTATTACATCATTCCATCCCTTCTCTAAATCTTGAGCTCTTCTCTTCATTCTTTTGTATTTTTCGCTTTTAATTTCATCTACCATCATCGTTCCTACTGTTAAACGTCTTTCATTCTTCTTTCGAATACTATTCTTAACACACAATCATGCCTTACAATATGTCTCAGCCATCTTCTTTTTTTTCTTCTGATATCGGTTACTAGTTTCAGCGTTTTTTTCACAAGATTTAGGACTTTCTGCATTTGTCAACTTTTCTGTCCACTTTACTCTCTCAACTGTTAGATCTGCGACCTTAGAGAAATTTTTATAGTCAACCTCTTTGGTCATCGTCAGATATTAAACTTTATTGAATAATTTTCGTTATAGCAAAGAAGAAACATCACGAATCACCATGCTTACAACCTTTTCACGCAATCGCTAACCACGTGATAGATAAAGGGAATGGTCGTTTGATTGAATTACAAAGAAATGCTGAAGATAGTAACATTGATTGACGTCATAAGAGGGCAGCTTGTTGATATTTCCCGAAAAAGCTTTCAACCGCGTTTTTACAATCCGTATTTTATGAGAAAATGAAAAAAACAAATTTTATAATTAACCATTAATTGTGACGTCTCTTACTTCCTAAAAGAGTGAATTATCTTGCAGTTGGCAAGTCGGATGCTGGGTGTTGCTTAAGAAAAAATACTTTCTTCCGTCAAGAAATAAGAATTCTAAAAATTATCTTTTATTGTAATGTCATCACGACGTCCTAAACCCCCGTAAAATACTCATCTTGGGGCGGTGATCAATTGTACCAAGTTTTACGCTTGCACATCTGCTAGTTTCGGAGGAGGCTGAAACAGACAGATAAAATTGCCTGAAAGAAAATGCCGGAGAGTTAGAGAAGAAGTGATTTGATACCAATCTACAAAAGAAAGGGGAGTGTAAGGTTATGTGAAAACTTCAGAAGCATAAAACTGTTGGAAGATGGCATGAAAGTGATTGAAAGAATTTTTGAGAAAAGATTACAAAAAATCTTGGTCGTGCATATTGCACAATTTATGCAATTTTTGTAATAAGACAAGTGATCGAAAAGTATGGGGTGACGGGAAGAAAATTGTATATTGTGTTTGTGGTTTTCGAAAAGGCTTTTCATTGTGTCCTCAACAGAAGTGATCTGGTGGGCACTGAGAAGAAAAGGAGTGGTGGGGAGAGAAATAAAGGCAATCAAAGATATCTACATGAATGTTACAACATCTTTGAAATAGAATGCAAGAGATCGTAACCGTTTGACGTAAAGGTTGGTGTACATTAAGTATCGATACTAAGCCCCCTTGTTTGCGGTGGTGATGGATGAGGTGACAAAAGATACCAGAGAAGGTGTCGTAAAGGAACTTTTTTACTCAGATGACTTGGTACTACTAGGGTACAACTAGAGGAAGCGGAATCTTGATATTCTTGGTAGAGGAGAGCATTAAGGGACAGAGGTCTTTGCATATGGGTGGAAAAACTGCGAGGACACAGTCTTGTCAGTACCCATGTTCTGTATGTGCAAAAAGAGTTGGAAGGGATTCTATAAATTGCACAAAATGTGAAAACTGGGTACAACAGAGATGCTGTGAAGTTCAAGGAAGCATAACAAAAGCAATAAATTTTATATGCAGGAGATGCCAGGGCCTGTTGGACAAAAATTTGGATGAAAAAACGACACTAGATGGAAATGACGTAGAAATTGCGGACATGTGCTCTTATCTCGGAAATCTTCTTAGCAGTGAAGGAAAAGCACAAAAAAGCTGTAACCTTAAGGATAAGATCGGCTTGGAAAAAGCTCAAGGATGTTTCCAGCATTTTATGCAAGAAAGGCATGCTAGTGATGATCAAGGGAATCTTATAAAAAAGTTATGATCGAAGAACTCTGAGTTATGGCGCTGAATGTTGGGCTATCAGGGGAAAAATAAAAGAAAACTGACGACAACAGAAATAAAAGTGTCCGGCATGTTTTGTGGAAAAACCCTAAAGGATAAAGTAAGCAATGACAAGATTCTTGAAATGACAGGTTTGAGGGTATTGATGAATTTCTGCGAGAACAGAGACAGCAATGGCTGGGGTATGTAAAGACAATAAATAAAGAAAGGGGAGCTGCAAAAGCGCTCCACTTCAAATTGAATGCTACAAAAAAAGATGGGCCAAAGAAGGGATGGAAAGAGATGGTGGAACTAAATATGACTCTCAGAGTACTGCAAAGAATGGATGCATAAATTTCACAAAATGAAGACTCGACTACAAAACCGGCCGAACCTGCTTGCGGGGAAGACCTACCGGGCCCAGGAAGAGGAAGAAGACAAATCCTCACTTTGGAGCAAAAATGATGATGGGACAGAATTGCGCTTTGTAGCATCTGATAGATTCTGATAGTTCATCCATATGTTGCTCAATAATTGCCTAGCGCCAATAGTTTTTAAGTGTTTTTTTGCAACAAAATAGCGTTGATTGAAGGCAGTACTAAACTGGAACAAAATAAAATTTAAGGTACAGGGTGGCCCACTTAAAAGTAGTCCAATCTCTCGATAGGTTGTGGCTCTCCTAAAAGTAGCCTGATCTCTCGATATGTTGTGTAGGTGATAGGTTGATGTAGTTGATGGCTTGATAGGCTGTAGGCCAATATACCAAATATGTTATCTTTCTCTAATCAATTTTTTTTCAAATGTCTAACTATGGTGATGCCTCACCTGCATTCTCAATTTCCCTTAATCCACACCAGCATCTCACATACCAGCTATTCATGATCTTTCACACAAAACTACATCTGTACTAGCCTATTGCAGGCTGGTCCATCCAACAGTGTTTCGGGCATAAAATGCAAATATGCCCCTCTGGGCAATTTCAGATCATGCCATCGATCCATTGCTGCATTGCTGCATAGACCTCATAGGCCTCATAGACCTCATATGAGGTCTATGCAGCAATGCAGCAATGGATCGATGGCATGATCTGAAATTGCCCAGAGGGGCATATTTGCATTTTATGCCGGAAACACTGTTGGATGGACCAGCCTGCAATAGGCTAGTACAGATTTAGTTTTGTAGGAAAGATCATGAATAGCTGGTATGTGAGATGCTGGTGTGGATTAAGGGGAATTGAGAATGCAGGTGAGGCATCACCGTATTTAGACACTTGAAGTTTTGGCATTCTATTAAATTGCATGAATTTTTTTTCAGATTAAGGCCCCAAAGTTCTTAAAATCAACAATTAAAATTTTTTAAGGATGGTGTTTTTGCTGCAGCAGAGAATAGTGATTGTAAAAGCCTATCTGCGCACTGGATCAACTAAGGAAACGCAACAGGCATTCCTGGAAAAATATCCAGAGATAAAAGCACCACCAAAATGTTCCGTTCAGAGCTTGGTAAAGAAATGGCGCGAAACAGGCTCTGTCGAAAACGTGAAAAAGCAAAGACCTAAATTAGTCCGGACGCCAGAAGTTGTCAGTGATATCCAACAGCAGATTTCAATAAGTCCACAAAAGTCAACTTGGAGACTATCCCAGCAAGTCGGTTTATCACGAACAACATGTCAGCGTGTACTGAAATCTTTGAGCATGAGAGCATACAGAATAACATGTGTTTAGGAGCTGAAGTTGCCTGACAAAGATAAACGTCTTCAGTATTGCAGATGGCTGCTGAGTATGGTTAAAGAAGGGCGTTTGGACCCACTACTGTACTTTATGTCGGATGAAGCATGATTTCACCTATCAGGATATGTGAATTCCCAGAACATGGGCTATTGGTCTTTTGAAAATCCGCACGTAATTCACGAAACGCCACTGCATGACTTGAAAATTGGTGTTCGGTGCGCAGTTTCAGGAACTAAGATGGTCGGCCCAATTTTTTTTAATCAACTTTAAACACTGACGTTTATCTACACATCTTGGAACAGTTCAACGACCAACTGACACCACAAGACAAAATGCAATTCTTTTTCCAACAAGATGGCGCTACATGCCACACGTCTCACAGATCACAGATCATCGGGTTCATGACATGTTAACGGAAGAGAGAACAATAAGCAAAGGATTATGGCCACCACATTCTCCGGACTTGTCATCATGTAATTTTTATCTTTGGGGGACTTTAAAACAAATAGTTTATGCAAACAATCTTCACAATCTAGACCAACTAAAGGAGAACATTACCAACGCTATTAGGAGAATCACCAGAGAGGAGTAACAGGCAATACCTGTAAATGTTGTTAAACGTGCCCAAAAATGCATAGATGTCAACGGGGAGCACTTCCAGCATCTTTTATAACATTACAGGTAAATAAAACAATCTTTTATAACACTACAGGTAATTTAAACAATGAAAGAATGTTTCTCTTCTCTACTACATTTTCTGGGCTACTTTTAAGTGGGCCACCCTGTACTTAACTGATAATTCGATATTGGCCCAGGCGGTATGCCTTGAAGTAGGGCACCACTTTGGCATCATAAATTTTTTTCTGAGGCTTTTTAGCATAACACATGCACTGTGGCATGACTAACCTCACTTTTAACTCAGTCACAGCAGCTGCAAGAAGATCCAATTTTAGTCATTTTCGGGCATACAAAAACTTGCTTCGATTTCGCTGTAATATGCTAAATTTCAAAAGTTAACTTCAGTGAAATTAATTAGCATAGAGTGTAAATGTCTGGTAAAACTTATCACAGCTGAAAATAGTTATTGCGTAACAAATAGGGTTGAGTGTAACTAGTCCTGATTAAGAATATAATAGAAAGTTAAAAAATAATAAGTTTCATATTGCCTGCGACAGTATTGGTTGGGGTAGATATACTCTCGGACTCGCTGACACCCTTGAAGGAGCTTGTTGCAGTTCGTATATCAAGGATGAGGACACTAAACTAGAGTAATAATTACCTTCATTTGGAACTAATGCAAGTACAGAAATCGCGAAACTAAGGGCTCGGGGGTTGGAGCTCCCCAGGGTTTCCAAGTGCCTTTTCTATACATCAGCTCTTATAATTGCTTTGTCAAGTGGAAAGGTGCAGTATCATTTCCATTTATCAGGCCTGATAGACTATGACAAAGTTTCACATATTGTCTCAGTCTTAACTCAAAACATTACCAAGCCAACTCAGGTCGAGGCATTACTCCTCCAAATTAAGCGGTTGTGCCCTATTTGAAAGGAATGCCCAGAAAGAAAAAGCATTCAACATCCTTAGTCTGGGCTAAACGAAACAATTTTGAGATTTGGAATTGATTGCGCCCACACTTACATTTTGTGCCTCTTCAAATACAACACTTTGGTTCTGGCGTGTATAATTTGATATTGTTTGGTATATAGTCTGTTTCGAATAGAGTCAGCACTTTTGGTGGGACGCCAACGAAAGAACGACACTGGTCAATATCTCACAAATGCATTGTTGTAGATTTTCAAATAGAAGCAGTGCTTCGAAAGTAAACGTGCTCTACAGCTTTAGTTTAAAGACAAATTTAAGAATTGTGAGCTATCAAAGTGATTTTGCCCCCATTAATAAGTTTTAAAATGTAGCAAAAAAGCTCTCATCCCGAAATAAAAGAACGACTACATATTTTTTGGAAATTTGCCTATAAAAAGCAGGAGCAGGTGCAGGAGTGCACACCTGCTAAACAATAAAAAAAGTTTATAAATTAATATTGTTGTTTACAAAATCGTTCTTTGTTCAGTGCAAATTTTGTTAAAATGTATGTTTACTCTAGAATGTCAGTATATAAGTTTTCAAGCTAATACAAATGCCAGAGATGTAATGCATATGCAATGGTATAGGTTCAATGTTGAGTGTATTTACAATACGAATGAAACATTTTAGATGATGCCCTAAAACGCTTTAGCCTCCATGAGGTTGAGAGCTAGTGCGGCGCCTGCAATATGAAGAAAAATCTTCGGAATAGTTAAAAGTAGCCCAACTCCATTCTGTGACCGCTTCCGCTCTTTTTACTGCTCTTTTCAATACTTTTTGTTCACCTGACTTTTATACTGTATTTGTTCAGCTTGTTATCAAAACAGTGACATTTAAAATTTGGTAAACTTGTATACGTTTGTAGGCAGTAAGGCGCATCGTGTTTTCCAGGGAAACAAAGCTAAGGGAGTTTTAGCTCCTTTATCCTCCCTCCTGCGTTGCCGCGGTATGCTATTGTATTTTGTTACTAGCATGGTTAAATCTAAACGAAATAACGTAACTCTGTACTGGATGAGATGGCGTAAGCAAACTTTCAGAATGATTGATGGCTACGATGATCGATCGCCAACATACTCCTGTCATCGCCATCATTTATCTGCCGCGCTTTCTGCAATCAAAGCTGCAGTTACACTATCTATTTTTCTGTTTAACGTGATTTGAATAGTTCCGGAACTTGGCCGGCACTGAGTTGCTAGGTAACGCTGTTTGTGAAAGAATTCAGAGAGGGAGTGAGATTTATATTCACGTGATTTGGTCGTATTTAAAGCCATCATTTTCTTGAGTGCCACAGACGCTGATTGCCAACAACAGAATTCATCAAAAGCTAGTAAAATAGTGTCAGTCAGACTTTATTTTAAGTTAGTTTAAATTAGCTAAATTACGTAAATTACATACGTATGTAGTTTACAAAATATATTCTTTACTGCGTAGGCAATTGCATGCGCAAAAGCCTACTTTAGTAAGTGTGTATGTAAAAGAATCTATAATAATTACTATGAGAATTAGGCGTTACGTGGCAATGCTCCAAAAATTTGTACACAAGTGTTCTCTAAAAATACAATAGAATTGCATTGCCTTTAGTGTTGTCCAGACCTAAGCCGATATTTCAAAACAACCCTGAAAGCGTGATGGCTAATAGCAATAAGTCAATTTACATTTATTTACCGTATTTTTTGGACCATAAAGCGCACTTATAATCCTTTAATTTTCTTAAAAATGGAACGTGCGCCATTTAGTCCGGTGCGTCTAATGTGTGGATCAGGTTGCGCTTTGTCACCAAGCTTTGAACAAATTTTATGTTGCAAGAAACGCTACCAACGCAATAGTACCTACTTCAACCCGTTTTTTCTTGCGTGCAAACTTCTTCTTTCCATCTTGCGTTCAAATTACCTACTCTCGTTCCCTTCACGAGTGTATTTTTCTCTGCACTCTACGTGCACAAACACGTACTGTCCTAGCACCGTACCGATAACATGCGTTGAGTTTTTGTTTCATTAAATGCTCCTTATAGTCCTGAGCGCCTTATGTGTGAAAGTAAACTCGTTAGAAGACGTTCATTGATCCTGCGCCTTATAGTCCGGTGCGCCCTATGGTCCGAAAAATATGGTACGTACTTAATTTACTTGTCTTGCATCGCCTGAAAACTTTCTGTGGCAAATTTTAAAATGAACGACTGTAGGTCCGCCGGCAGTTCGCTTTCACCCAAAGAACAAATAGGAGAGCAGAAAAAGTAGGTGATTGTTAATATTTTGCTTTTTTCTCATAGGCTAATTGCTTCCAGAAGCGCGTGACAATTTCGATGCAATGACTTTCTCTACAAAGAAACCAAAAATTTTGTTTGTATTATAATCATTCTCTTCCAAAAAAATTAACAGATGCCACACCCAAGAAATGGCTTTTTGTCATTGAAACCCTTAAATTAATGACATAGAGGTTACACGTAGAAAATTGCATTCTTGTGGTATAAAGATCTAGTTTTCAACGAAACTTATTTTCTAGCAATCTTACTCTTCTTGAAATCAATTCTTGAATGATAAATACAATTTTGCTCCTATTCAAAGATATTACTTGGTTTGACTTAACCTGTAACAAAAAACTTCTTCTTTTAAAGAAATGTAAAGAATGTGACTTGTGGCCCGCATCCACAAATTGATCGCCCAAAAGACAAAACAGGATTTCTGTTCAACAAATTCCCACATTCTAGGAGTGACATCAAATAAAAAGATTTTAGTAATTATTCGCCAGAGCAGCCAGAGCGAGATTATCAAGCTGTAGTAGGAGATCTCGGTGTACTATCTTAATGATTATATCGTAATTAAGAATTGCTTGAAGAGTAATCCATTGAATCTATTTCTAGATTATGATGCTAGCTTTAGTAAAAATCAGCCAGTACGTCTCCGCAACAAGGCAGCATCGCTAAAGGCTGACTTCGGGCAGAATTTAAACCCACCAGCTATCATGTTATGTGAACCCAGGCTTTAGTGACGGGACGTTTTAACCGGGAACGCCGCCTTAACCACTCATTTACAGAAGCACAAAGATTGCCGGTGAAAATTTTGGTAGATGAACACTGAGACCTTGTGCTTAACGATCTATAGAGCTGGGATCAATTGCGTTCTCAAGTAACGTGCAAGATGTAAATGATAAATTGCTAGATTAATCAGCGAGATCATTGAATTGTAGCAGGAGATCTCTGTGTACTATCATAATGACTATCTTTAATTGAGGGAAATCGGAGAGTAATCCAACGAGAACCGAGATCTAGTCCTCGAATATAATATGATCCTCAAGGAAAATCAGTCAATACGTTTCCACCATCACCATCATAAGGCAACAGCATCAATATAAACTTTTGTGGTGATGTAAAGGTAAGAGTCTGTGTTTTGAAGCGGGTAGACTTGGGTTCGATTCCTGTGACGAGTCATACCGTTAATTTTAAAAACGTTACTGGCAATTAGAATAGCACGGTACGAAATTTTTTCCGTACCGTAATACCATATCTTTCCGTATTAATTCTTTTGCTGAATTTTTGTTCTTATGTAACAGCAAATGTGCGATGGGACAAATATCCAGAGAAATAGAGAGACTACGCTCATTTTGCTTTCTCTGGAAAAAACCGGGTAACTCAACCAACCTCCAACCAACTACTTCATCAAATAATAAAGAACGTCAGCTCAATAATATATTAATTGAATTTACACTTAACGATCAAAACAGCAATGATATTGATCATGACAACTTATCATCAATAAAAAACAAAAACAGCAACGAACGAACAAATTGTCAAGAAAATTGTTCAAAGTTTTTGAAAGCCAGTTCAATTATACTGCAAACATAATGTTCAAGTGTTGTGAAACTGACACATTGTTGTCTCAATAATGTCTTCTTTAAGCTCAAGTCTCAACTCAATTCGAATGTACCTTAAGAGATTTCAATGCACTTTAAGCTCTTTCAATGCTGGCTTGAGTAACTGGTAAAGCCAGAGCAATGTTAGCAACGAGTTTAAGATCGGACTCTTGTTTGTTTGTCCCACCATTAAAATAAGTTAGTGTTCTTGAGGAGACGGGTTTAGTTGTAGAAGCACTTAATCATCTGTATTACATTTTGTTTATCCCGTAAAGATTGTGATGAGCTGACAATGCACTCATTCAAAGTGGCGAGTATCTCATCAATAATATCAACCTCGCATGCAGCAGTAGATCGATTTTCAGATTCTGAGGATTCTGTGTCAGTCGTGTCAACTGAATTCTGCAGCATTTGCAAGCGCCTCTACAATGCTTCCAAATGGGCTTGTGCAGTTGCTTTCTGAGAATAATTAGAAGTATCTGATACCTTGGATCAGCATAAATTGCGGCCAAAAAAACCAGTGTTAGACGACAAAGTTGTTTCTCTATGTTTTATGGGATGAAGCATAGCCAATGTCAAAGAAGCATTGTTCATTTTCTTGTGCTGCGGTTGGGCTTTACATTTAGCCACTCACCGAAGAACTCACCAGCAGTTAATTTCTTCAGCTCAATTATAGTGATCATGTCAAAAACTGGTTTAAACATTCAGTAAGCTCCTGTACGGCAAATCAATCAACGTCTGACAAAAGAAAGGATTTATTTGCCAGAGCGATTTCACCCAGTAAAACCCTGACAAGCAACATACTTTCAAGCATTTAAAACGTTAAACCCAAACGGTTCTCATAACGCAGTCTAGGAAGAGGTTTGTTGTTATGCTTGAACAACTCTACAATATTATGCTTGAAGGTCTTTTTGGCGACATTTTTCACTTTTGACACCGCTTCTTTGGCGCTGAAATTAGCTTTAAAGAAGTCTTGCACACTTAGTTGTAATGGTGAACAGCACGCTTGACGATAACACCTCCATTTCCAGAGACGTAGCAGCCGCCCCCCAAACCCCCCAATTGGGGGGGGCCCAGGCCAACTTTGGGGGCCCAAGTTAGTCTGAAATTGCTTTTTGGCTACGTGACTATTTTCAGTTCAGCAGACTTGTTTACAACCGATTTAAACTGTAGGAAGAAATTGGCTTGTGACATCATAAGTGAATGCAACGTCATTTTATCTCGCAGAATCTAGAATATTTCGATTGATTTTCTGGTAGAATCTTGAATATTCGATTGACGTAACAATGCCATTGTTACGCAACATTCATAGAATGATCTGGAATTCTGTTTGGCTATAAATACCGGGACAATATATATACACTGCAGAGTGCAGATAAAGTATTTTATTGACATTGTATAGAATGAAACGTTCAAAAAGTGGTGCTCAAAAGAGAAAAGAAGCAGCCACTGCTCGAGATGCTGTAGCGAAATTGCCCAAGATGACAGATTTTTTCAAGATTACTGAGCAGAGTAGACCTGGCACTAGTACCGAGAGGGATGAAGAAAACTATAGTGTACAAGAAAAAGAAAACTATGACGATCAGCATCAAAGTGATTGTGAATTTCCAGAAAATGTAAGTTGTGATTTACCTGCCAATACGCAACCTTCAATATCAAAAATAACTGAATCTCAATTTACCCCTATCCCTGATGACCCATGTAAATGGCCTGAAAGTATTTCTGATGCTCAACGATGTGATATAGTAAAGCGTGGACCACATCAACTAATAATGAATTTTCCATATAATAACACAACTCCAAGGCGACGTTTTTCCTCCAACCATTATAAACGTGTGTTACCTAATGATGAAAGTGTTTTACGGTCGTGGCTAGTTTATTGTGGGGAATCAGATCAAGTTTTTTGCTTTTGTTGTAAGCTATTTGGAAAAAC
This sequence comes from Trididemnum clinides, assembly GCA_963675345.1. NCBI lineage: Eukaryota > Metazoa > Chordata > Ascidiacea > Aplousobranchia > Didemnidae > Trididemnum > Trididemnum clinides. Next base: position 3,690,284 of record OY776286.1, read on the forward strand.
ACTAAGCCCCTTTTGTAGTGGTATAAATACATGGGAGGGTTTTTCGAAAAAACTGAAAGACCATGAAAACGGCATTTCCCACCAAGAATGCTGTAGTCAATGGATGTTGCTAGCTGAAGGGATAAGAAATTCATCCACTATCGACAAACGCGAGATGAATATTTTTTTCAATGAAAGACGTTTTTGGAGAAATGTTTTAGAGAGACTTATCGACATTGCCTTGTTTCTATCGGAAAGGAATCTTGCTTTTAGAGGATCTGAAGAAGTCTTAGGATCTCCTCACAATGGAAATTTTCTGGGTATATTTGAGCTTTTGGCAAGAAGAGATCCGATCCTAAAAGAGCTTCAAGACAGAATCAAGAATAAAAACACTAAAGATCACTATTTGAGTCCTACCATACAAAATGAACTAATTGAATTGCTAGCGACAGAAGTTGAAAAAGAAAATTTACAGCAATTGAAATTGGCAAAATATTTTTCTATAATTTTGGACTGCACTCCAGATATGTCACATCATGAACAAATGTCTGTCATTCTCCGTTATGTACTATGTAATGAAGAAGCTGCTGTTGTTAAAGAAACATTTTTTGGCAACTTGAGAATAAGTGACAGTACTGGGAAAGGCTTGTTGGACGCTTTCTTAGAAAAAGCGACCGAACTGCAACTAGAATTGTCTGATTGTCGAGGTCAGTCATATGATAATGGTGCTAACATGAAAGGAAAACATTCTGGGGTCCAAGCAAGAATGCTAGACATCAATCCCAAAGCTGTTTACGTGCCCTGTGCAAACCATACCCTTAACTTAGTTGTTGTTGACAGTGCTAATTGATCGACGGAAGCATTGACATTTTTTGGAGTACTTACAAGGTTGTATGTGCTGTTTTCTTCCTCTGCTCAGCGTTGGGAAATTTTGAAGAAACATGTGGAGCTGTCCATAAAGTCACAATCTGATACTCGTTGGGAAAGCAGAATTAAATGCATCAAACCTCTTCGATACAATTTAAAAGAGGTGTTGCTGGCACTGAAAGACTTGGAAGCCATTTCCATAGAAAGAAAAGATGGAAGAGCTGCCTCAGAAACAAAATCGTTGATAGCTCATTTATCAAAATGGAGTTTTCTTTTGTCGGTGTTTATTTGGTATGATATCCTATTCCAAGTCAATAAAGCAAGCAAGATTCTTCAATCGTATGGAGTCTCCCTTCATACAATGGAAACGGAAATCCAGGCAACTGAAAAGTTTTTGCAAAACTATCGCACAACGGGTTATGACAGTGCCGCAACATCTGCTGTTGAAATAGCACAGGAATTGGATATTGATCCTTCTTTTCCTCCGTCAACAAGTGGAAAGAAAAGAAGATTGTTTGATTACCAAGGTGAAGAGGAACAACGAGCTACTCCTGAACTGAAATTTAAAAGCAACTTTTTCTATCCATTAGTAGACCAGGCTATTATGTCAATAAAGGAGCGCTTTAATTTGTTACGTGAGGTTTCTTCCGCCTTTTCGTTTTTGTACACACGAGACAAACTTTTGCTTGTGCAACAAGAAAATGCTCTTCTTACTTGCTGTAAAGAGTTCAAAAAAAAGTTCGGTGACATTAATTCTGATGAAATGAGCGCTGAGCTAGAGCGGTTTGTTTTAATTTTACAAAAAAACGCAATCTCAATACGGCTCAAGACTTTCTGAACTATCGTCTAAAGACTCATTTATTTGAATTGTATCCCAATGTGTACATCGCACTTCGAATCTTACTAACTTGCCCCGTGACTGTTGCCAGCGCTGAAAGAAGCTTCAGCAAATTGAAACTGATCAAAACTTTTAATAGAACGTCTATGACAGACAGTAGACTATCTTCATTAGCCATGTTGTCAATCGAAAATGACTGCGCCCAATCTCTTGATTATGACAATGTCATAACAGCATTTGCGAACAAAAAGGTTCGCTCCAGACTATTTAAATGATACTGTGTTTTTATAAGTTTTTCATGTTTTTCAGTGTCATTGCTTTCGTTTCGCAGTGTCTGCATAAATGTCCTACTGAACTCTGGCATCGGTGCCGAATTTTTTATGACTTGCACCTTCGGTATCGGCATGCTTTATTCTGACATTAGCCTGTTTACTTATGTACAAATTGTGGTGTATTTTCTTAATGCAGCTTTTCAATTTTACACCTCTAAAGTAATATGACCTGTGCGCAGGAGCTCTTGCGCTTACTTTGGGGGGGGCCCGAAGTTGGAGTGCTACGGGACTGTCCATTTCCATCAGTTATTACGTCTTCTAAAGTTCACTGTCGGAAGTTTCAGTTACCTCACATTCATCCTTGTCATTCAAACTAGCAAAATTTTCGGGCAGAGAAAAATCACTTCTCATCAATTCCCCGACTTTTAAAATGTTGGACCCGTTATCTGTTATGAGGCTGTAAATTTGCTTCTCCAAAATACCAAGCTTAACCAAGCAGCTTACTATATTTTTGCGTGTTGCAGCAGCTATGTCTCGTTCGTGTAACTCGTTCACAGCTGCGGTGATAACCCGCAAATTACCGTCCACCACTGCTTGGAAATTTACTTCAAAAAATGACACTTTCTTCGCGTACACAAGTCTATTTCAACCGAAACCATGTTACCAGCAACTGTCCGTTTGGTTTCTATCATTTTTCTCTGATAAGTATTAACGGTCCAGGCTCGTACGTTGGAAACTGTAAGTTTTAGGTTTAGTTGATCTAACATCGAAGCAAGCATCTTTGCGATGCCGGATTTTTCATAGGTGGAAAGAGGAAGATCATTGGTGGTGACAACTTCAACTGCTATATCTTTGATATTTTGGCTTGTGATTGGCAATTCAACCATTGTTGCAGGTTGTTTTTAAACAGTCGCACTGCTTGTTCCTGCAATTGCGATTCAAAATAAAAAGTTATATTTGACGCCATGAGCTTTTTTTCTTTTCTTCTTCGATGGCTTCGGCGTAGAGGTTTGGACGTTTTCTTTTCACGTGACCAACTAAAGGCGTAGCATGGACGTGTGAGCCGCTATTTGGCTTGTATTCATATCAACATCCCTCTACTGAACAAGTTGCCGTGTTTACTCACCAACGAAAGTGCTTGTTGCCAATAAAAATTTCTCGCTCGACCCTTTTAAACAATTTTCAGAGTAATTTTCACAATACCTTACCACCGCAGCAGCTGTAGTTGAAAATAAAAATTATAGTTCTGATCTAATAAAGTTGAAATATAAATTAGGTAAACATGCAAAAGAAAAAACAATACAATATTTAGTGTCAATCAATAGCTTGTAGACCTCTTTTGTCCTACGATAACTTTTTAGAGGCGTTACTAAGGTAAACAAAATAACGCAAACGTATTAAGAAAAGCCTTTAGACATTTCTCAACGAGAAGAATATATTTTACAAATATAGTGCTTGCCGTTGCCGAAGCTCCACGGCAATAAACGGCAATAAATCCGCTGTAATAATTCAACAATATCCATTGATATTATTTTCTTCCAGTAATGTGCTGGTAACACAACTAAACTCACTAACTCCCAAAATCGCTGACTAAATTCTCAAACTCACCAATGGGAATCACACTCCCTAAGTATTCTCCAACAAACTCAGTATCACGCTGGGTACTTTTGAGTTCTGACAATGGTTAATCACTCACTCTTGGGATAAACAAATCCCCTCGAAAAAATATTCTCTTGGCGCTATCCCAGTATCCTACTGGAATCCCACTCGAAACTATAATCTACAGTCTAAAGTAGTAGAACTCCCCCCGGAGTAACACAATCTTACTGAAATCTACGATCTAAAATAATTGATAATAATCTTAACAACGCTCTATGTATACAAAACGTTAAGTTCCAGAAGGTCCAAAAGATAATTCTAGTGATTTCTGATGAAACAAACAAAGCCTATCACATGATTACTATATTATTGCAAAACACAGTTATTACATTACAGAACGGATCACCTAGAAAATTCTACAGAGGTATCGTACTTCAAAGCATGTTGTTACGTCATGAAATGCAGACTTCAAGAAAGTTCTAGGTCAATAAGCTCAAGCATTAGAAGTCCATGGCTCAAGTAAGGTCAAACTTGTAGCAATTAATTGAATTTTACGCAATAATAAAGCAATTTTTGGTTGTAAAGTTGTAAAGTTACAGCTGTAAAGTTGAAACTTTGTTTGACTTTTGGTTTCAAGAAAGCAAGCCTTTTGGAGACTTTAGATTAGGCTTCCAGGAAGGGTTCGATACGGTACGGTGCAGAAAAAACAACACCGTATTTTCGTACTCTAGACTGCCAGAAAATACCGTACTTAATTTTGCACCTTATTTTTCTTTAAAACTTAATTGTACCATACCCAATCCCGTCATTGCAACGCCACTAATCTGATAGAAAAAAAATAAGAAAAAGTTTCTTTTTACTTAGGTGAGTTGCTTATTCGAACCTCAAAATGCAATAAATCATCACCGTCCACACACGGCCTTGACCTGTACAAAGAACGCATTTCTTTAAGCCACTGCTTATCTTGATCAGCAACACGAATGCTGCACCTATCAGTGGCCTTTGTTAATGCCTCAGAGGAGTCCTTCTCAACAAACACAGTGCCTGGCTATAATATTTTTGCTGTTCAAAAGCCACAGTTTTTCTCACAGCTTTGTCCAAATCACCAGTGTTTAATTGAGGTCACACGAATTCTCGCTCTTTTAATCGTGCATCCAAGGTACTCAACAAACGCAGATGAATATGCGACCTGTTTGTCAGAAAATAAAAAGCTGGGGCAGAATCAATTATTCTATCTAACGGACTTTCATTTCGGAAACACAGCTCTCTGTTATCTTGCAAATACGCAATTCGATTCGCGGAGACGCTCAGGCTTTCTTAGATCTAGAATTTTCTATTCTGTTTCAAGAATTCGGATCCACCAAAGCACAATTATCGTGCCTCAAGTTTCTTAACATCATTAGGACGAGATGCAACGTCAGCGGCGTTCAAACTTGTGGGACAATAATTCCAACTCTCAGGCGCAGAATACAACAAAATTTTTTTAATCCGGCGTAAAATGAATCTGTTCAATCGTAACTCTTTGCTTTCTATCCACTTCACGACATTAAGAGAAGCACATCAAAAATATTGTTTACAATTGGGCAATCCCAACGTATCCAAGGCCTGCTTAGGCAATTCAATGGTCGTCACAGTTGCCACCAACTCCTTACGTGCAATAGGCCAAGATTTTGATGCCTGAAGACCAGTTTACTCCTGCCAAAAACAATTGGTACCGTAGCGATTCTATTTTTACGTCTACATAGGTACACGACTGAGCCATATGAACAATTTGAAGCATTCAAAAAGCTGTGCAATTGGTAAATCACGTTATCCTATGGAGACAAGGGGAATTGAAACTTCAAAGCAATTCCTAGCGGAAGGAATATCCAACAAGTAGCTGAAACCGCGCCTTCCACTTCCCGAAAATGAGCTCACTCACTTCATCGTCCCAATCATATTTTTCAATAGCCAATCACTGTAGCATCAATCTAGTTTTACGAAAAAAGGCGATAAGATTCCTAATAGATTAAAGGATTTACCCAATTTAATCAATCAACACGCTTGACAGATGTATTTCTTTAAAGATATTAACAAACTCGCAATTTGCGAACAACTTCTCCCGTCTCCAGACACAACCTAGTGTTCTGGCAAACAACAAATCAACACCATAGTCCTTAGACAAGTTAAGATCATGCATTCCAGAAATCAAAACTTTCTTATCCAAATTTGCCAAAACAAAAATTGTCTCTCGATTTTGACTCCACTTCACCAAATTGAAACCACAACAACCAAACAATTCTATGGCCTCGTGCAACGGTTTTAGCCTCTTTCAAGCTTTCAGCACTAAATATTTCGTCATCCATATAGATATTTTTTCTTATTGTGTTACGGGTCAAGTCGGACGCTCTGGTAGCATTATCATCCAAAGTTATTAAAATTGCCCATATAGCAATAAAAAAACTGCTTTTTTATACCTCCAGGATGACGTGTAAATCGAAACGCGACAATCTTTCCCTTGTCTACGTCATTATTTCCAAACCATAAAATCCTAAACCAGTTACGCTGCCCTTCAGGTGAACCAATTTGAAAAACCACTTAGTCAAATCCGCCATCACTTCAAATTTTTCTTATCGATCTCGCCAAAATATCCGCGAAAGAATTAAACAAATCCGGTCAAGTTTAAATAAAATTATTTATGCAAACGCTATTTAAATTGGCTCTACCATCATAGACAATTCGATTTTTAGCTTGAGAAATAACAAAACACGGCAGATACCACACTGAGTTTCCAACAGCCTTGCTCTCATTGACCAGCTCAATATAGTTCAAATTCTGTAGCTCACGAAATGATTCGGAGAGAAAAACACGCAAGTCCTCATCTTTCATAGCCTTTTTCCTAGAGCTTTTTCGACGCTGCTGGGCCAACACCAAATTATCAAACACTGCCTCAACATCTGTCTTCAAAGGAACTGATTCTGAAACCGAAAGTTCTCAACCACGGTATGAGTTTCTACAAATTTCTAAGCCTCCTTGTCACTCCGGGAGCTATCAACTTCAGCATCCTGCAAATTCACATTTCTTGAATCTTGCTCAACTTCCGGTATGCGATTGTCATGAGACAAAATTTCAGGGCGAAGACGGCTCTTAACATCCAGATCTACTAATGCCTAAATAACGACAAATCTTCACGAGATTTTTCTTAAGCAGAGATGCACCACCACAAGCCAGCCAATCTAAGGGAGTCTCACTATTACGTGCGAGTCACAAGGGTATTTTCCTACCTTTTCTTCAAGAAATCTCATAAGAAATGTATGTGAGAGTAATACAGTGGCTTCACTTGGCCTTGCGGAAGTTCCATCGCTTTGCAGGCTTGCTTGGTACAGGATGAGCAAACCTGGGTGGAGTAATAAGCGAGGGTCAATGTTGAGACCTTGGGAACTTTTCTAAGACAATGTATGTCAGTTAAACGACTGTCCGAGTCGATACTGACGAATGCAAGATCCGGGCTGGTACTTGTATTCCAGCGGCCAGAGTGGAAGCTGGCGAGCATTCTTTTGGTTATGAAGTGGAGCAAGATTTTTGGTACTTGCCTTGCCAACCAGGCATTCTCCATCGGCACTGTTGGCATCATGACCCCAATCAACATGCTGGCAATTAAAGTCGTCAGCATAAAGACCAGAATGTGGGATACTGGGAGATCGGATGCTTGCAAACGAATCGACGGAGGTTTGTAAACGTTGACTATCTGATATCCATCAACGTCGAGACACAGCCACTCAGTCTTCGATGTAGGTGGAGATTGGTCGAAAAGGGTCCACTTCAGTCGCTCGTGGACAAACCTAGCAAGGCCATGCTTCTTGCTTAAGGAGAACCCAGCTAGTTGGTAGTCCGGTAGAACTAACCTCTTTGCAGACGTACGGTGGGTATCCTGGTGTAGAATGACGAGTGCCTCACGCTGTGCAGCAAGATGGTAAAGAACACTCATCTTGCTTGCAGTGAGGCCTTCGATGTTCATCTGAAGGATGGTAGGCCTTCGGAACTTGTTGACGATGCGTTTTGGTGCATTTTCCCGCCCTAAAAAGGGTATTTGCCACTTACAAGGCCTTGCCAGAACATCGGTAACATAGATGCCCTACCGTTTGGGCAGATTTGGTTTCGGTCTGTCATACGAGTTCAAGGACAGATTTACTCACGGACCGGGCTACGAGAAAACATCTACCGTCCAGTCCGTATATGTAAATAAATATAAACAAATAATCGTGAACCACGTTGGCATGCCGAGTGTGAAAACCTCTACCAAGCATTTTTGCAATACCCTGAAGGATATGAATCCAGCAGTGCTACTATACTTTTGCTTGCCAGGCTTGACAGGAAACGGAGGGATCGATGGTCTGAGGTTGTCAAAAACATCAAATTTTCACACTCTAGCCGGGTAGCATGGAGTACGTTAAACAATCTTACTGGTAGATTACGACAATCCCCTCGTTAATGTCCCGTTCCAGCAAATGCTATTGCTAGCCAGCTGGTAAAAAACGGAAAATACAAGGGTGCAAATCGAGAGATTTCTCGATTCGTTATGCAGGAATTGTCTGACCTTTGGAGGGCTATACTGCCCCGGATGCAGTAAATATCTCCGGAGATTTTTCTCCAAGAGAATTTGCTGCTGCCCTCCACCACTTAAAACCAAGTAAAGTTCCGGGCCCTGACTTTATTTGTCCAGAGCTTTTAATCCATGTTGGCTTCGGCTTGAATTTTTGGCTAAGTGGCTTACTTTCTTCCTGCTTGCGCCAATTCAAAATTCAAAAAATCTGGAGAAACAAGCTGGTAGTCGCGATTCCTAAGCTCTCAAAACCTGTAGAGGACCACAGAGCACCGTTCCATTTCTGTGCTCTGTGTCCCTTACAAGATTCTCGAACGACCGATCTACAATCGTGTGGCACCAATAATCGACCTCTTGCTCCCAAAGAAACAGGCTGGATTTCGACGGAAAGTCTACCGTAAATCAGATCGTTTTGCTTACGCAAAACATTGAGAATTCTTTTGAGGCAAAAAAGAAAGCTGATGCCGTGTTTGTCAATCTGACAAGCTGCTTATGACACTGCCTGGCATCGTGGCCTCACCTGCAAGCTGCTGAGACTTCTGCCGGACAAGCACATGGTCCGAATGATCATGAAGCTTGTTCGGAACAGAAGTTTCACTCTGACCACTGGTGACAGCAAGCCAAGCAGGCTCCGACGCCTGAAAAATGGTGTCTCACAGGGATCAGTCTTGGCTTTTCTTGTTTTCATCAAGTATATCTACAATCTGCCTTCCATTACCTCCAAGAAGTATGCCTACGCCGACGACTTGGCGATACTTTACTCATCTGAAGATTGAAAGGTGTTGGAGAGAACTTTGAGCGAAGACATGACTACACTTTCTGCATATCTCCAGACTTGGCGGCTAAAGCTCAGCTATGATAAAACGGTGAATGCAGCCTTTCATCTCCACAACCGAGAAGCTAAGCGTGAGCTAAAAGTTAAGAACAATGGTAAAAGCTTACCATTTTGCCCAGTGCAGACCTATCTTGGTGTGAAACTGGACAGAGCGATCACGTATCGTCATCACCTTGAGGCATTGTGCAAAAAACTATCCACGTGCGTTTCGCAGCTAAGGCGACTTGCGGGTTCAGAATGGGGTGCTGGTGCCAAGACATTGCACAAAGGTACTTTGTCCCTGATATACTCGACTGCTGAGTATTGTGCACCAGCTTGGTGTCTCAACGCGCATACTCGCCTCATTGACAGCGTTCTTATTGACTCTTTGCCCACTGTCAGTGGATGCCTACGTCCCACTCTAACGGAAAACCGTCCAGTTCTCTCAGGCAGCCAGCCAGCCAGCTGAGCTTCGCCGCCAAGGAGCGACACTCGCCTTGGCTAATCGCAGTTCTTTGGACCCTAGCCACATTCTGCATGGCCAGCTGACTAAGCCGAAGGCTGCTAGCAAGGAGAGACTAGAAATCTAAACGCCCGTTTGCTTCTGCCGCGCGAAAACTATTGCCCAACTTATCTGAGTTGGGCATCCGCGCTGCCCAATGGACGAACTGACATGGGACACAGAGTAATCCAAAAGTATGTCAGCGCTCCGTGTCTACATTCCTTGGGTCAGCACAAGGCCTATTGGAATGAGTTTGACCAAAACAGCTTGGGTCAAACTCAATCGCCTGCGTAGTGCCATTGGGTGTTTTGGTTCGTCCATGCACAAATGGGGTCTTCGCTTCTTCAGCGAAACGCGAGAGTGGCGCTAGTGAACAAACTGCAGACCACATTTACATCGGGCACCTCGAGGAATGATGGATCTGACAGTTTTGGATGACGAAACAAGATGCTGGCTCAACTCCATCACTGCCAGCATCTGATCTTGGCAACACAGCAGATTGGAGTGGTAAAAGGATAAATCATCGGTCCCCATCCTTTTCTTGTGTCTGAACTGGATCATAGATACCCTGCCATACGACCAAGAAGAAGATAAGAAATGCATTATCATTTCCGATCAACAGGTCAGGTCAACCGATTTGTCATCCGGCAACTCAAGCAAGTCGGCATCTTTAAATGCTAACTGACGCGATGGCGTAGTGGTTTGAGCGTCCGCTTCGCAGTCGGTAGACCTGGGGTTCATTCCCCTTGTCGAGTCATACCAAAAGACTTAAAAAAAATGGTATCCGCAGCTTCCCTGCTTGGCGCTCGGCATTTAGGGGAGGTTGTGGAGAACAAGCCGGCAAGTTCGTTTGTTGTGTCCTTGGGCAAGGCACTTAACAGGACGCCCCACCTTTATGTGGAAGACAGGTGGTCCATAAACCTCGAAAAAGGCAACTCCCAAGCGAGTGCGGACTTCCCGTCCAAAGTATAGCGATACAATTCGCTTTCTCGTGAATGGAGGATAAATATGGCAAATAAAACTAAAAAAAAAATGAGTACTCATATCTTGCCGATGTGGACATGCAGCAATGTTATCTCGACTAGGCTTGTTAATTACCATGCTACTTAGAGCAAAGATTTCATCCAAAAACAACGACTGTAACTCAGATTTTACCAGATCTGTGCACGTCCGTTTATTTCGGGTAAGCGTTTCGATATGAAATGAAGCCTGGTCAATAGGCTCCATTCCTAGCTCTTCGATTAGCCCATCCGAAAATAAATGTCAACTTTGAGCTACCGTCCTGTTTGCAGTCAATTAATTTTTCAAAGCTTCTTAAATAGAACCAACTTTTACTCTGTACATTGGAAAAGAAAAGTTTTCGGCCACCTCCGAATTTCTGACTACATTCCTAACCCTATCAACGAGCACGGCTGACCCAGGTCACTTAGAGACAGTAGAAACCAAACAATCATGCAACACGAAAAACGTTTGCCAATATCAGTGGTTTGACACCTACGATAGTCACACCGTTCCGCACGATCTTTCACAACATAATTTGCTTAACAATAAAAACAGCGGCTACCCTCGAATAAAATATCTTTGCACTCAGAAGATGAAATCGACTTGAAATTACGATAATCACAACTCTGCGTCCGGCTGTCACATCTATCCTTGTGACAAACAAACACTGTGGTGGAACTCTAGCCGAAACAATATTCCTATTCCAGGGAATAAGTGAAGGCTCTGATCCCTTAGGAGGCGTTAAGCAACCATTTTGAAATTTGACAACATTATCATCACGATAGTTGTCTTGAAACTGTGCCGAAGTCTTTTTACCTTCACCGAGAGTTAACTACTAGTTTTACCACCACCATCAAATTTCGACCCACGCTCCAGTTTTTTTATCAGTCATTAATTGCGCAGCAAAATCTGAAGATTTTCTATCCTTCTCGCACTCAACATATTCTATCAAACTAGCAACAGCGGGATTTTTGTGCTACCAAAACGGTCATTTAAATAATTCAAAAAACTCTGTTTTGCGTAGCAAGGAAGCCTGCGAGCAAGATCTACAACCAACCGTTCTCCAAGCAATTCATAAGAATCCGCAAGCACAAAGCACTGAGTCAACTCATCGTTAGAGATTTTCCCTGCAGGGCCTTAAGTAGAACTCATTTTCGGGCGCTTTCTTACCTCCTGTACCTCAGGATCATTCACAAACCATCTGGGTCGCCCGAATTTCTAGCCGAGGCGAGATAGCTCCATGGTGATTTAGGTTTCATACTCAAAGCTAGGTGTGTCTGAGATGACCACCGCAATAGTCTGGGCTGCTGTACTTACACATGATACTCGCAGAAGAGATAATTTTCTATTCGGGTAAGCACATCGGTTCATCAGCTTTATTATCTGATTATAAAGCATCACACAGTGCGGGTTGGTACCATCATAACCAATCAATGCGGCCTCATCGAAAAAATCCTTACAAGAGCTAGCTGGCTCGTGGCCCTGGTATGCCTCTCCTTTCACCTAAGGGTGCTTTTGGTTAGGATTGGACAAGTTTCCTAGATACACTGAGATGGCAATGCCTACATCAGGAACATACGTAGAAAGGGCTGGATTGATTCCTTTAAACCCTGGGGGACACAAAACATTACAGTAGCCGCCTCTCTGTCCAATATCAACAGCAATCTTTGGCTTCATTCGTGGCCCAGCAAGAGTGTTGGACAAATGCGTCTTTGTTTTCTTACTTACAGATGCCCATATTTGTTCGTTGATATGGGCATCACGCTGCTGTTTGCTAATTGCCTTAGGTTCAGGTTTGGGGGACTTACCCGGACTCTGGAAATATCAGCGGCCCCAGCAGGCAATCCGTAGCTTGTGGCTTCCTCCTTTATTGGTTTCTTTCCAGCTTGTGGTCCTTGTGTATGGACAGGCCCCAAGGGCTTTCCAGGTTTCATTTCCTTGGAAGTACAACTTCCCAGTCCAAATTTCTTGGATCCCTAGCCAGACGGTGATCGACTTCCTCTCTAAGAGACGAAAAAACGTGCTTTGCCTGGACTTTCAAAACTTGATCTCGAACTTCTCTCAGAATGATCACTTCCTAAAGACTGCTGTTTGCGCAGTTTGGCTCGAATTTGTGGCTTTTTTCAAAATCTCCACCTTAGCTTTTACCTGGTCACACTAGCTTGCATTTCCATTTTAGCCATTGCAGCTTGTCTTTCCGCCTCCTCTACTTCTTCGTTTGCCTGGAGCTGTGGAAGCTCCTGCAGTACCAAGGACTCGTACTTATAGCCTATTTTTTCTTCAAGTCCCGCAGGTTCACCCGCATCTTCCAATTCCCTAACCGACTTTAAGAAATCTCGAACCTAACAATGCAATTGTTTGAACTCCCTGTCTTCAACTATTTTGACCTCGTCCTCGGTAATAAATTGTAGTAGACTTTTAATATAGTCCTCAATGGTTTTTAGCTTCTTCTTCTTCTTCTACATGGAACAGCTAACTTTACAATGTTATGTCCAGGCGCTGCAGCCATTGAACTGTGGTTTAATCAAGTGCTGTGAGGTTCATGTTGCCACCTTGAGGTCGGTGAATTTGACAGTGAAAAATGAGATGTTTTACAGTTTGAGGTTTAGGTCCGCAGTTGCAGAATGGTGATTTGACGAGACCTCAGAGGAACATGTTGTTATCAAAACAGCCTACCGTGGTTCTAAAGCGGTTAGGTTTTACACATTCTTTCCGGGGCAGTGTCGAGCCGGGTGAGGGTTCGGTGTCGGATTGGACCGTGAAATAGTCAGGCCTTCCATTTTATCCCAATTGCTTTTCCAGGCTTTCAGGATACTGAAGTTAGAGTCTTAAAAGGCTGCGGTCAGGAAAAGAGTGGCAAGAATTTAGCCTTTGACGCTTACCAGATTGCGCCTCAGTGACCAACTGGTTTAGGGCATGATTTTCATCCAACACAGCTTGTTGAGTAAAACGGTTGCTAGTCTTTTCTCTACGCAGGCTGGCTGAAGCAATGCCTGCAGTACTGGTAAGAGCTCCGTGGGTGTGGGACGCAGACATCCGGTTACGATCCTCATAGTTTCGAGAGTAGCATCAATCTTTTTCAAATGTGTGCTTCGACACCACACTCGAGTTGCATACTCAATGCTGTAGACAAGCGCAAGGGCGCTTGTACGGAGTGAGTTGGTGCTAGCACCCCAAGATGAACCAGCCAGGCATCTCGGCAGATTGTTGCGAGATGTAAGTTTGGCACAGAGAGCATCTGTGTGTTGTTTATATGTAGGCTGTCGATCAAGCTTTACTCCTAAGTACGTGGGGGATGAGTTATGGGGAAGTGGAGTCCCATCCTGGTAGACGGAAAGTTGACGCTTAGATTCCCTGTTGTTCAGATAGAATGGTGTGATTGTATTCTTAGCCAAACTCTGTTTAAAGCCTTTAATTCTTAGCCAAACTCTTTTGGATTATCAGAAAGTTTACGTGGTTTTTGCTGGGCAACCACAGTGGCTTTCCGCCAGATCTTTGAAATAGACTGATGTTTCAGACAGGCTGAGAAGAATTTGCTTAGCCAGTGGATAGATTTTAGGCCACAATGCTTTAGAAGTTCAGGCGGAATGTTGTCAGGGCCTTGCGCTTTACTAATCTTCATCTGTTTGATGTCAGAGGATAGGTCTTTGATGGAAAAAGGAGCCGAAAGAAAGCTGTCAACGTTTGGGGCATTCCAAAGTCTAGTGCATTTTTGTTTCGCTAAAAGGGCATAAATTTTTCATTAAGCAATAGCTGGTATGCAATATAGTTAGCTTTAACAGGGCAGCGTTTAGTTTGAGAGCTACGTCCTGTGAGACGGTCGAAGGTCTTTCACGTTACTCTGTTGAAATGGATAAAGTTTATGCTTTGGACAGTATCTTTCCAACGTTGTTTGCGCTTCGCGTTAAGGCGTTGCATTGGATCAGTGATGTTTGGGTTGCTTTTTCACTGTTTGTAGAGGACAGGAAAGCTTCTTAGTGGCTGTCACACTCCTCATTCCATGTAGGGATGGACTGGCCGCGGTAGCCACGCAGGATGTTTCTTTTTGCTGTGATAAGTAAAACTTTGCAGATGGATGTGTAGGATATATCAAGATCAGCTGATGATGGGTCTGGTAGGCGACAGATCATATTGTCAGGTAAGTATGCAAACCTAAGCTAGTTGGCTTTTCAAAAGTTTTATCTTTTCACAACTTTGTTTGGCATGGGCCTAATTGGATTAACCGGTGAGATGAGTAATGGTCTATGTTGTGATTTGGGAAATGGGCTTAGACCAACCGCTCAGATGTGGGACTGATGTTAGCAAAGGCCAAGTCCGGGCCAGTTGTCAAGTTCCATCTTCTAAAGTGGGAGCGATCCGATTGTTTTGAATCATAAAGCAGCTGCCAGCCAGCAGCTGAGGCCCAGCCAGCAGCTACGTATTTCGCCATCTGAGTTAGTGGATTGATGGCCCAGGTGGTGCTATGGGAACTGAAGCCTCCAGTATATATACAAGGAGCGTAAAGGACAGGGATGGAATTGCCTTGTAATTTTGGTGTTTGGTAATTAATACTCATTGACTACCGTGGTGCCTTCAATTTTCGTTGCCAGCCATTCCACTCCACTATGAGTTTTTGATAAACTGATCGGGGTCCAGTTGGCAGAGTTCTTCACAAATGTGGCTGTTCCGTGGATACCGCTGTTAGTGCAAGCAGCCAGGTTGCAACCAGAGATCTTGAGCTTAGATAGGTCCAGGAAATGAGTTTCTTGCAAAAGGATTGTTGTTGCCTTGTGCTTTTCCATTAGATATTCTATGATTTCACATTTTGCTTTAATGAGACCTTCTACATTTAGTTGCATTATTATCACTCTGGCCCGTACGACAGGTGGCTTTGCCTGCCCTGAAAAGAGCACGTGCTCGGGATCGGTTCTTTTTGCAGCTCTCGTGGACGAGGGCTTATTCTTTTACCATGCCTCTGGGTGTTGACATTCGCTGTACGAACTTTTAGATTACCAGGACTTACTATTTGGAGGTTGTCAACTTGAGTTCCATGGTTTTTAGCAAGCCCCG
The DNA here is from genome assembly GCA_963675345.1 of Trididemnum clinides. Classification (NCBI taxonomy): domain Eukaryota; kingdom Metazoa; phylum Chordata; class Ascidiacea; order Aplousobranchia; family Didemnidae; genus Trididemnum; species Trididemnum clinides. The sequence goes on from OY776286.1 coordinate 3,705,788, forward strand.
TCGATGCAGTCGAGCGTCTCTAACCCCTAAACTCTCAGCAAGATCCCCAACATTTTCTAGTTCTTCTCCCACGGAAATTCCGCTTGGGTCAGGCAATTAAACATCGCCACAAATCAAGTTTGTCACAATAATTTCAGACATGCAAATATTATTGGTTTAGTTACCAAACACAATTTTTCCCACACAAGTTTTTGCACCTTATAAAGAATTTTAAAAGATTTTAAGAGCAAAAACTAATTATTTTCAAAGTTTAAAAAAAGAACAAAAAGCAAAGTCACTTTCCTTTAGCACGCCCTTTAACAAATCTTCGTTGTTTACTCTCTTTTGCCGGACTTCGTTGCAAACAATCTTTCTGGTGTGCAGGGAGTTTTAAAAGGGTACTTTTCGACCTCAACCACCAGAAAAGCTCTTTTTGTGCCGCTGGATTCAATGTAGAGACGGATTCGCTCCGCAATTGCTTTAAGCAAACTTTTGGAAAGCGTCAAAATTTACTAAATTTCAACTTGAAATCTTCTACTGAGGTAAAGGAATAAATTTTTGCGATAAATATGACCTTCATCAAGGCTTTGTGAAATCCATACGTTCCCACAGTTCTTACAAAAAACTTCCTGCAACCATTACGACTGTCACACCTCAGTTCTTGTGGAGAAGTTATGCCAAGCCTACTCCAATCTTCTATTCTCACCACGTACAGCAGCAATTGTTAGGAAAATTACATTGAGAAAGTGATTGAATATCCACTCAAATACAGTTTAGACAAAATGATAAGGTTGCTGCTGCCAAATCAGTATCAATTAACGACTATATATTTTATCACAGTGCCAAAGACAAGGTTTAGATACGGCGAGAACAGAGAAGATCGCAAAAATGAAAGTTACCCAAGTTAAACGTAAGGTAACAACCCTCAAAACCACTTTACCATTTCAACAGCTGACTTTGACTATGAATAAATTATTTTAGCCGCTAACAACTTTACAACACATCAGCGTTAACTCATAAAAAGGAAGAATTTCAAAGCACAAAGACCACATGCATTTTAAAGCAGGTCTAACAACGAAACGGTAATTTCATAATTCAAAGATTGTCTGCAGTATATAGACTTTGAATAAAAAACAAATAATAAGACAGTTTCACAATAAAAGAGTAGATAATCAGTTTCTTGTAGTGAAAAATGTTTAAACATTTAAATTCTTATCTCCAGTAGTAAAGTTAGTTTCTACGCAAGCCAAATGATTGAAACAGCGTTCAGATCTAATTTAGCGAAATTAAATATCTATTCTTATCCGTCGAATCAATTTACGTGATTTTAGATCTTAACACAGAAAAGGCAGCAATATCTAAAATGCCATTTTGTAATTTTAACAGCTAGCTAGCAATGTTCAGGCGACCTTTCACGTGGAGGGATCTGCCTACAGAAAATTGCTAGCTAGCACACTTTGTCTATTGATAAAGTGTTAATAAGCATTCCAGCCTTCTATTAAGACTTACTGTTGCAGAAACTTCTGGCCTGATGTCCCGCCTAATGCTGTCTTCTAGAATCGCGCGCACCACAGGTTCCACACAGAGATTATAATTGAAATAAATTTAACACAAAGTTTCTAGTAGATTGAAGAATTTAGACTAAGATACGATGCGGAACGATGCAGTACGGTTTTCTGTAAAATAATTAACACACCTAACTCAACTACACAAACGTAGATTCACTGAAGCACTCACCTACTATAGCTTGACCGGAAATCAGACCCAAAAAATGATCAAACAGTACATTGTAAGCGTTCGTCTAACAGTTGCTCACAATACCATTTAGCAGCAGTTTACTCAAATTCTAAACTGAGTCCGAGGGCAAAAACGGTCAGCTATATTGGGGAGGCAACAGTGATTAATCAAAAGGCAAAGGTTATCGGGGGTAACGCTTAGTACAAAAGGCTATGACGTTATCTAAAGTCTATTAATAGAGGGACGAGGCGCGCGAGAAACAATGCTAAATAAAGGAACATGGAAACAAAGCAAACATAAGCTATGCAATAAACAAGGGAAACCGGGTTCAAACTTATGACGAATTGAAAAGGTAATACTTGCTGCAACACTTACCAATGTGACGTTTTGTCCACGTCATATGTGTGTTCTTTAATTAGCCCCCCTTGATGTGGATATTGCTTTATTGCGTCATCATTTTGCACACAATGACAAATCTATTGTGATTGAGACTAAGCATTTTTATTATTGTGTGTCTTTTACACTCGCCTGATGAGACCAAATAAGGTCGAAACCGGTCGTGGGTAATTGTCATGTAATAAGTTGCTGTGCTGTGCAGTATGATGTTGGTTATTATTTTTGAGCAAGTTTTCTATTTATTTTGGTGTGATGCTGTAGACAGATCCCTCTAAATAGAAGATCACTTGAAAATTGCTAACTAGCGACTAGCACATTCTATAATAGCATGAAAAGAACGGTCATTTGAAAAGTACGGTAAGTACGGTATAAAAAGTACGGTCATTTGCAAAACTTTAAGACCAGTCATTTAGATTCAAGGCATTTGTAGATTTTATCATTGTGATCGTATAATGTAGTTTCATATGATACAATATCCTACTGAAATTGCATCAGCCACCTGTCCATCACCAAAATATAGTTTGCTTTCACTAAGAACCTGTATAAGTTTTTTTCCATTGCTTTTACAGCGTAATTAGTTCTGTACGAGGTGTGTCAGGAAAGTTCCGAGACTGGGCTTGCTGCATGCACTATTACTCAGCTATCGAAAATCCAATTACATCATCGTTTTACGCAATATGTTTGCAGTATATAGCCATTATCGCAGTCTCGATAGCTTCATTATTCTCTTTGTGACGCTAGTTTGAAAACAGCATCTTCAGCGGCTCTGTCACAGCCATGAGTTTGGATCAAAGAATCAATTTGAAGTTTTTGAGACCTTGACTGACTCACTTTCTTCGGTCTGGGCGAGCCGGGGCTGAGCCATTGCTGGCTCTGTCGCTTCGTCTTCGGGTCATATTCGAATACCCAAGTTTCGTCTCCCGTAATGACCTTGGTGAGAAGTTCGGGGTCATTCTCGATGTTTTGGAGCGTGTCCTCGCAGATCTGCATCCTTCACGCTTTCTGGTCGTCCGAAAGCAGTTTGGGCACCATTTTTGCGCAAATTTTTTGCATTCTGATCTCTTCAGTGATTATCTTCCAAACAGTTTGCCAATCAATTCCTACCTGCTCAGCGATCATCCTGACCGTCAGGCGTCGGTCCCCTCGCACTGCCTGTCTCACCGCTTCTACGTTTACATCAGTTTTTGAAGAGGAAGGTCTTCCAGATCTTGGTTTGTCCTCCACGTTCTCCTCACCTTTCCTGAATCTTTGATGCCACTCGAAAACACGTGCGCGAGACATGGCTTGATCTCCGTAGGCCTCCTGAAGCATTTTGAGTGATTCCGTCAGTGTTTTCTTCAGTTTTACTAAAAACTTCAAATTGATTCTTTGATCCAAACTCATGGCTGTGACAGAGCCGCTGAAGATGCTGTTTTCAAACTAGCGTCACAAAGAGAATAGTAAAGCTATCGGGACTGCGATAATGGCTATATACTGCAAACATATTGCGTAAAACGATGATGTAATTGGATTTTCGATAGCTGAGTACCAGCGCATACAGCAAGCCCAGTCTCGGAACTTTCCTGACACACCTCGTATAAGCTGCTCTTTCAGATCTTGAAAATGGGCAAAAAATTGTTACTTTCCAAGACAAAAAGGTCCCAATTCGTCGTTTTAAGTAAGAAAGGCTACTCAGAACGAGAAATCAGTGCGAAGATTTGTTGCAGCAAGACTGCTGTGCATAAAGCATTCACAAATTTCAATAATTATGAGAGTTACAAAGACTTGAATAAAAGGGGAGTCCAATGAAAACATCTCTCGAGATGATGTGAGGAGGAAGCAAATCGCTGTATGTTCCCCAACAAGTTTTCAAGCTGGTTTATATAATTTAAGGCTAAACTGAAATCTCAAACGCCGAGAAACTGTGGTAATGTGAGCATCTGTTCCCTTTGGAAGCAGCGCAGCACGAATTTTCTGTAAAAAACTTGTTGGGGAGCATACAGCAATTTGCTTCATCCTCACATCATCTCGAGAAATGTTTTTATTGGCCTCCCACTTCTATTTAAGTCTTTGTAACTCTCATAATTATTGAAATTTGCGAATGCTTTATGCACAGCAGTCTTGCTGCAACAAATCTTCGCACTGATTTCTCGTTCTGAGCAGTCTTCCTTACTTTAAACAACGATTTGAGACCTTTTTGTCTTGGAAAGTAACAATTTTTTGCCCATTTTCAAGATCTGAAAGAGCAGCTTATACACAACTAATTACGCTGTAAAAGCAATGGAAAAAAACTTATACAGGTTCTTAGTGAAAGCAAACTATATTTTGGTGATGGACAGGTGGCTGATGCAATTTCAGTAGGATATTGTATCATATGAAACTACATTATACGATCACAATGATAAAATCTACAAATGCCTTGAATCTAAATGACTGGTCTTAAAGTTTTGCAAATGACTGTAAAATGGACATTTGTAGTCACTTACCTTGGGGAAGTGCGATAGGTTAAATACAATTCCGATGGGATTATAGCCCACAGCCTCGCGATTACCAGTCAGATGCTCTAACATTTGAGCTAGGGATCATGAACTTCTCAAATGCGTTAGACCTGATCCCATCGTCAACAAATTTTTTCACCGACGTTTATTCTGCGGTTTCTCCTCAAACTTAGATTTTATTAAGTGTTGTTTTTTGTCGTCATCAAATAAAGAAACTAGACTAGGCTATTTGCAATTTATATAGCTAATAATAATTGAAGTTGCAGTGAATGCCATTTTATTTAACCTGTCAGGCAAGAATTAATTGAATAAGTAAACAAACGTAGGTAAATGAATCGCAATTTTAATCAAATTTTCTTAAAATATCAAATATTTGGCTCTTATCACTTTTTTTGGCAACGTCTTTGCTGTTGCTGAAAAATAATTTGTTGGTATGAAGTTTTACAATGTAAAATCTTGGCAGCATCCATTTTTTGTGGCCATAAAAAGTTTTCATTGCACATTTTTTAATATCTGAGGACATTCTTGAGTCAAGAGATTTAACAAAAGTGATTTTTTAAAAAATTTGGGTCACTTTAGAAAAAGTTTGGAAGCCGCAGGGATCACACATTCAGTAGACAAATGGCTGATGTGTGTGGCTGACAGATAAAAATAACCTGAAACCAACTAAAGATATAAATTGTATTCTTAGTTTCTACTTCTCGAAGTTATATCCGGGCACACGAAAAAACGAAGCGGTGCGCAAATTTTGCAACTGAATTTTTAAACCATAAAAGCACAATCGCAAATTTCGACGCGAACTCTTCAAAATCTACAAAGCGCAACCGAAAATTTCACCGCCGTTTTTTAAACTATTGAAGCGCAACAGCAAATACTGGAACTGAATTTTAAGTTTAGCAAACAATTGATTAAAGTGCAATTTCAAAAATTGTTTGAAACGAAATATCAAGTAAAAGCAGTGGTGAAAGTGGATTAATTTTCTTACCGGAAGTATCGCCTAACCTGTACTATCGGCATTACAAATCAGGGCTCACCAAATTAAACCTACGACTATGACATAGAATGTAGCCTGCGTCCATGACGTATTTCGAAATTAAAGAATAAACACAAAACAATTTGTTAAAATACTTTGGAGCTGTTTAAATATTGTGTGATACCTCTTCTAGAGGGAAAGGGGAAGCAATACCGTTATCTTGATGGTATATGGGGGAGAAGGATAACAAGTGAAAAACTTGCTATAATATTAAAAAAAGTTTTTTGTAAAATAGTTTTTTGTAAAAAATTTTTTTCATTTTCTTATTTTCTCATTTGACAATTTCCTCCCAGTTTTCTTTTTCATAAATTTTCGGGTCATATTTCATCACATGAGGATATTTCCACCATAGAGGAAGCTCCGTTTTCACGTGCGAAATCATTCCTATCTAACCCTCATACAATTGCAATGAGTGTAAACGCCACCGAATAAGCGAGGTGAGCTAAATTGTTTAATCTTAACCACAACACTTTTATTTTAAATGTTTGGCAATGAAGTGCATTGCTCAAGACGTATAAATTTCAGGAAAGAAATCGCTTTTACGCCGATAAGCCTGTGTTGATTATTACATGTTTGCAGGACGCACGTCATGAGAAAACCGATAGACGTAAGCTAGCTTTCTGCTTTTGAAAACATTTTCTATTTGTGGTACCGTAGCAAAGCAGCACAAAAACGTTTTTCCAATTTACCATGTAATCCTCACTGCAGACAGGGCAAGCACGTACTAAACTGTTACATGTCGCTAGGGCAGTTATAACTAGTAAATATAATTTGTTGTTTCCAGCCGACTTGGGGTAGAAGACAGTTCGCCTCATTTAAAGAAAAAATGTTAAGGCGCAAATGGAGTGCAAGCAAAAAAGCATTAACTCTTTTGCTCCTGCGTGCATTGCGAAAAAAATATCCGCAAGGTGGCAGAGCGAAAAACAGTCATAATTTGTCATAATCAATCATAATTAATTATGATAAAATACCCCACGTTTGTTTGTAAATCATTACTCATCTGTTTACTTCTACATCAAATGTCATATATCATTGAAATCTCTATTTCTTGAAAATTTCAAATTAAAAAACAAAATTTTTTTTGTTTGAATATGCAAATTTTATGCAAATTAGCCCCCCCCCCCAACAGGTGCTGAGTTGCCTTCCAAGTTAAAGTACCCTTACTTCAAAGATCACAACAGATTTTATTTTCTACCAATTTTTTTTAGAAATGGTCGCTAGATGATGCTATGGACATAAGCTTTCAAGGTACATCAGTCAAAACTTACTTAAAAGCCTAGGTTTTCTACAATTTGTAACTCTCTGAAACCCATAACCATTTTGTTAACCGGTACTGACCGGTACTAAATTTTGTTAGTTAAATGTAGTACCAAAAAATATGATCAGTCATTATCTGCTAAAGGTTCGCCTAAACCATGTAACATTGAGCATTTTTAAAACGGAAATTTCTTCAAGATTCAGAAAATATTACGTTTAAATAGAATATGTTGTCACTAATAATGAAACAGAAGTTTTTTTACACCTCTTCCATTTGTTGAGAAACAAGGGGGATACAGTAAACTTTGATTCAGAAAAGCCAAACTTCTGCTAGCTTTTAAACTTGTATTTTAGTTTCTGTCTTCCTGGAAACTTGATACAAAATGACGACTTTAGTGGTGAAATATTTGCAATTTATTTCATCTTTTTAAAGGGTGTAGTTTTTCTAAAAATTTTAATTTGGTGAGGGTAAGTCAAAAATTTTTTGGGGGTTTTGAACTGGCATGATGTAGAGTACCCATTTTTGATCAGTATATATCATATACCGCTTAGCATAGACCAGCGCTACTCAAACTTTTTAATATAGTGTACCGGCAGCGCACTTTCTGTCATTCGACGTACCAGCTATGTATTTCAAACGGAAAAAATAGACAAAAGCAAGTATTATTTAATAAACAACAACTGTACCGTAAGGTCAAAAATGCTTTTGTTTTAATCCTTTAATGCAAGGTGTGGGCTTGCTTCTTTTCTATTAGCTTATCCCATTGCGGTTCAATGGAAGACAGTGCTACTCGAAGAGGAGCATGAATATTGAGTGCGTTTCTGCACTTTTCCTTTAAATAAGTCATAGTCGAAAAGCCAACTTCGAAAAGATATGTGGAAGGAAATGGAAGTGATGTTTTAATGGCCATATCGCTTAACCTCGGAAATTCTGCTTTCACTTTAATCCAGAAGTTTGCAAGTAAGGTTGACTGGGTAATTTAAATTCTAAAGAAAAACGAAGTACCAGAGCCTGTTGCATGTTTTGGTAATAAGAGCGTATTATGCTTTATACAGGCTGACTTATCAAATACTTTCTACCAGCTCATAAAAGACTAGCAAAATTAGCTATTGTTTTACTCATTACAAACTTTGCTGTTTTTGGTTAGTACGGTTGGTTTACTGTTAAGAAACTTTTGCAAGATAATTAAAATTAGTATCTTCAAAGTTTGCTTTCAACAAAACTACAAACAAACACATTCAACTCACTGCTAAACCATACTGTATTCTAAAGTCTACATTAATTTGTTGCGTTTAACTGTAGTTAGCTGTTGGAAGACAAACGATAACAATTGCGGAATAAAAATTTTTTGCGTTGTAACAATAGATTTTGCATCTTAGCTAACGCATTTTTTCTTTCACACTAGTCGGGTTCCAGCTGCGAGAGCAGATTGAACGATTAAATTTTGCCAAATGATGTCGCAAAAGAGTAGTTTTCAAACTGTGTTAATGATAAAGGGTTTGGTTTCGTGGTAAGCATGTAATCTCAATTTGATTTTAAGATAGTTGGCTCTTGCTGGGAATTTGGCAGGTTTTGTGGTTTGCAACTGGGCTCTTGGTCTTTTAAACCCTTTTTTTTGGGTAAAAAAATTCAAGCGTTTGGGCACAACTTTTACATCTTCTGATGGGTGAGAAATTAAGCGTGATCTTTTGAAAATTTTATGAAACTCGGTTTAGAAATAAAGTTGCAAATCCATTTTTTAGTAAACTGATCTTGTAACTCAATTTGAAAAAATTTGAGGGAAACACTGAAAATACGAGATCATCAATTGATGATCGCGGGAGCGAAAGAGTTAAGTTTCACAACCGCAATTTGTGCAGCCAAAAAAATTGCTGAAAGCGGAGCGCAATTTACGCAAGGAAGAAAAAAGTTAAAGAGTGACGCAAGTTGCACATTTTCGGAATTAAGCAACTTGAGAAACTTGGGCTAAAATTGCGCATTGCCCAGCTCTGCATAGACGTTAGGAAAGACCAAAAGTAAAACTGCGTTCGTATATTTTTATTAATTTTTCTCAAAAATAATTTTTTAAATAAATGATGGAGCCTGGTACAACTATTGTTAAACCATTCCACTAAGACATAACGACAAAAATGCAAAGATACCTGACATTGAACCTATTAGGAATACAGTATTTAGCAAAAAAATAAAAACTATTCTCCGTTCACCAAGTAAACAAAACGTTACTCAAACGGTTGCTTGTTTATTCTTAACGCCATTCGCAAAACTTAAGCGCAAAAGCTGGTAAAAAGTTGCCCAATCTGGCAGCCCTGTTGTTGATAACAACCTACGATTATTACATGGTGAAACTGTTTCACGATATAATATTTAACAACTGAGATCACAAACCTACGAAAGAAACTAATTTGATTAAGATTTTACTTCGGTGTACTTGTTTGTAGAGCATGGTTTAAATGAATTTAAAGGTTTCTGTAATAGAGCTAGCCTATACTACTACAGACTACCGCAAACTATCTTGTGCAAGAACTTAGCATAACATATTCAAAAGCAAAGGTAAAGAAGTCGATACCAATCAATTTCTTAAAAGATATAAGCTTTAAAGCTAACTACATTTTAAAGATAGAAAACAAGAAAATACCATAGTAGCGACTAGCTACACAAAAACCTTAAGGTTGGTCTTACTATAAGCCGGAAAATTGCGGTTTTTTGAATGTTGCCAGAACAGGTAAGACACAAGAAAATTTGCTTTTGTCAAGACAACGATTTTTTAATTTTTTAGTGCAAATGCAGCAACCTAGACGTCACTGTGTCGTAAACCGCAGCGGTAACGTAACTAGATTCAGTGTGAAACAGCCTATAGGTTTTATTGAATCGGCCACTTTACATTCAATTAGGTTTGTGCCATTGTTGAACATTTATTAGTGGCACTGAAAAAGTACTCAACTTCGCTGTAATTCGTTTTGCCACTTTACATTTCTTCTCAGCCTTGTGTCTAAAACGTTTGTTGCGGCGTGAATTCCATTAAGCTGGAAGTTCTCAATGGGGTTAATTTGACGTGTAGTTAAATATAGTTAAACGTTAGTTTAACAAAGGTTTTTTTCAATCCTAAACATTTACAAAGCTCGTATTTGTCTATCATTTCATATATAATGTTGCGCATGAGCTACCTCTTTGAAGTTTTAGAGCATTTTGTTGGTCTAGGATGGGGTGGTGGAACTGCCAGCCAAAGGGTAGCTGTTTGGACTGTTCGATTTGGCTCCTTGAACTCATGAGGTTTTTGTTGATAGTGATGTAAGACTATTGTACTAAAAAATTGATACAAAATTTCTTTCTTTTGTGTGTTGTTACTTGCTTTGAAAGACAAGCTTACGCCGTCGTTTATCATCTTTGCGTAACTATAAATGTTAATAATCTTTGGATTGTTTCGTTTGTTAACTTTTTTTCACACAATCAGTTGTAATTACTCGTAATAGTGGCCTTATAATTGGTGTTTGTCTAATGCAGGGGTGTCCAACTCAAACACGCTAACGTGCCAATTTATATTTTACAATTTCCTCGCGTGCCAACGCTTGGTAAACTATGATTATTTTTTTCTGTTATTACAACCATGTCGCCTACAAAGAACGAAACATTCACAAAAATATTTATTTTAGCATGCTAATAATAATAGATAATTAAGCAAAGCTGCTTTTTTGCAAGCGTTTGTTCTGAGCCAAACTTGAAAAATTGGCCTTCAACGGCGTAGTGGCAATGCGCATTATTGCATCTAAGTGTCCGTTGGTGAGCTGACTGCGCAATTTAGATTTATTGAGTTTCATTACAGAAAATCCCTGCTCACACCGGTATGTGCTTCCAAACTGAGCTATCCAAAAACGAGCATTTTTCAAGAGAACTGGATATGTTTCTTCCTCCAACTGTGAATAAAATTGAAGTAGCGATTGTTCCTGGTATATGTCTTTCATTCCTTCGTTTGACCTCAGATCCAAAAGTTCAAGTTGAAGCTCTGCGTCCTCAATCTCTTCTACTTTCACAGTAAATGGTCGTTGAAACAAAGAAAGATGCTTCTCCCGGCCGTTTAGATCATGAAAGCGCTTTTGAAAACTGTCATTAAGATCTTCGAAAATTTTAGCGTATTTTGCAAAGTCTGGAACAAAATCTAGTTTTGTTTTAGCCACAAATGAGGACATGCATTTAAATTGCATCATGTTTCCAGCTGACAATTGCAACTGAAACAGATTCAATTTGCTTTGAAAGGCTTTTACAGCATTGAACAATTCCGGAAGTAACTGTTCACGACCTTGCAACTTTATGCATAAGTTGTTTAAGTGTTGTGTTATATCAACTAAAAAGGCAAGGTCTAACAACCAGTCATGATCTGATAACAGCATTACAGCACTTGTACCATTCCTGGTTAATAATGTTGGGTTCTTCTCTCGCAAAAAAATTTCTATTTCTTCTACAAGAGCAAAAAAGCGTTCCAACACCTTTCCTCGGCTTAACCATCGTACCTCCGAGTGATAAATCAGATCTTTATATTGCGCATTCACTTCTTCCAGAAACAACTGAAACTGCCGATGCTTCAACCCTTTTGCACGTATTTCGTTCACACATTTCACGACTAATTCCATTACATGCGTCATTTTTAGGGTCTTAGCACAAAGAGCCTCTTGGTGGATGACACAATGAACAGTAAGAATGTCTTGCTCAAACTTTGATTCTCGCAAATGCTTCTTAAGGAGCGCCACTGCACCATTCTCTTTACCAGTCATGGAAGGCGCACCATCTGTCGTCAAACCGACTAATTTTGACAGTGGCAAGTCAGGAACTCGATTGCGGAGCAGTTTCAGCACAGCTTCTTTAACATCTAATCCACGAGTAGTGCCACGAAGAGAAACGAGTCCCAAGAGATCTTCATGTACAGACAGAAGCTCTGTTACACCACGAATAAAGACTAACATTTGCGCAGTGTCGGTCATGTCAGTGCTTTCATCAAAAGCCAGGGAAAAACACTGAAACTCACTGGTTTTTGAAGATAATTGCTCTGACAAATCTTCACCAATATCTTCTATTCTTCCTGCAATACTGTTTCTAGAGAGGCTGATGTGTTCAAAGAGGCGTGATTTGTCTGGAAGCATAACCTTTGCAACCTCCTGCATGCACTCTTTCACAAAGTCGCCATCTGTAAATGGTCTCGCTGAACGGGCAATCTTTTCCGCAATCACATATGATGTAATTACAGATTTTTCATTTTGCTCGACAACCTTAGTAAATGTATTTTGTTGTGCAGACAGAGAGCTTTCTAATTTCTTTACCAAATTCTCCCTTGACTTTCCTACAAATTCAGCATATTTTGCTTCATGCAATGTTTTGTAATGTCTCTTCACACTAAAAAGTTTTGAAGCAGAAACGTTTTTTCTACATATCAAACACAATGATTTTTCCTTCCATTCAATAAAAAGGTAGTCGTACGTCTATGAATCTTGAAACATTCGTGCTGGCTCATTTCTTTTTCTTTTGCTCGTTGCTTCTGCACTCAAAAGGCTAAAAAATACAGTAATACAAATGCAACCCTCAACCACAACAATTGTTTATTCACCACAATTCTACACAACCGATACAGCGCACACTCACATGAATATGATTTCGACACGCTATAATTGTTATAAACCACTCAAGTGAAAAACCATTAAGTAAGCAACCTTGTCATGCTTGAATGATTTCCTCGTAAAGAATCTAATTTAGGTGGAACTGCACTAATTCCTGTGGGATTTTTATAGCCTACCCTACTGCGAGACACGTCAGAGCCAAAAGTTATTTTCCGTAAGCCTACTATTTGGGAGACATTTGTTGTGTTGCATAAACAAACTACAGAATAGCAATAAACTGTGTAACAATATTTAGAATCGCATTGTACTGTATGAATTATGACAAGAGTGCGCGTGCCACTTTCAAATTCGTCGCGTGCCACATTTGGCACGTGTGCCACGTGTTGGACACCCTTGTGTCAGAAGAACAATATGGTACGGTTGTCAGTTTTAAAAGGATAGAGCTCACCGTAGCTCTTTCAAGTTCGGTTTTATAATATGTAGCTCTAGCGTATAACATGTTTGGCCACAGATGAAGAGTTTTTTCTTGTTTATTTTTTTTTATTCAGACGCATTTGGCGTTGTGATACAACAATTTTATTACGCCAACTTTTTTTAGAAATTATAGCATAAAGAGCCTATGACATCATGCAAGTCATAGACAACTGCTGCTGAAACAGTGTTTCATAAACAAGCGGGTAAATTTTATTTTGAAAATTGTCAAGGGGTGAAAGAAAGCAAAAAGAGTGAGACCCATGCGTTAATGTTTAAGCTTTTTCTACTGGTTTCGCCTTCAGCGGAAACAGCCAATTAAAAAGCTAATCCTGACTTGAGAATACAAAATTGATACGAAGTTTTGATGTTACCTCATACCGTTGAACAGCATGACGTGTGATTTTCATAAGACATTGTAAAGAGAGTTACAGTACAATCAAACTAACCATTAAAATATTCAAGCTTATATAGTGTCAAGCAGTCATCTTTATCCGGCATGCCTCGGCACCCTGAATTGTCATTTACAATACTCAGTAGTGTCGCAAAAAATTGTTATAAATGCAGCCCTGCAGCCAATTTTACTCTTTGGTCCGGTCCGCAGAGAGCTTAAAGAATTTATTCTAGTTAGAGTGAAAATTATATGTTGTCCACATTTGTTTCGTCTCGTAATTCTCAACAATGCACCGCCAAATCTAGTCTCAAGTCTATGACTTAAATTCAGACACAATTATTTGCGCAATTGTGATTATATTCAAATTGTTACATGCCGGTACATTGCTTAGGCTTTAGGCAGGCTCATTACAACTGGCACTGCTGAACAAAAGATACAAATATAAACGAACAGGATACATACACTGGCACGAGAAAAGCAGTCAGGCACAAAACTGTCAATCCGATAAACCAAAGACAGAGCACCACCATCAGAGACCAAACTTGCCAATCTCGAGCCTCACACCATCACTTGACATCAAGCAGGCCAACAATCCACAAATCTAAGGTATTCTTGCGAAGGACTAAACAACTTGCAAATACCGCGCTCTACATTATCAGCTGATATCAGATACAAAGCCCACGAATTCCAAGTACTCTCGTTACGGACAAAACTCACAAATACAGAATCCCAGATTTTCAGTCGGCATTATATATAACACCCACAAATTCCAAATGTTTTCGTTAGGGAATAAATTCACAAATTCCCAGTCCTACACCATCACTCAACATCAGATTGAAAACCATCGAAATCCGAGTGTTTCTACAATGACGAAACTTGTGAATTTTGAGCCCTACATAATGGCGAATCCGAGTGTTGCCGTCACGGACTAAACTTGCGAATTCAGAGTTCCACACCACCGGTCAACATCAAGCACAAAATGCGCGAATCCCGAGCATTCTTATCAAGCAGAAAACCAGTGACTTCGCAATCGCCGGTCCAACGGCTTACCCCTAGACTATCTTCACCCTCATATTTGCCTATTAGTCGCCTTTTACGATTTAAAGGTGGGTGGCTTCAACCATTCTAATCGGTTGAAGCACGCGTCGCAAAAGTAGTGATATTCTTTTTTATCAGAAATCTAACTCTCATCCACCGACTTTGCGACTATTTCCATAAACTATTAAGTTCCTAAGATATAGCCTAGATAAAAAAAGATCGATTAATTTTTATCAAAATTTTAATATTGCTCCATACTTTCAGAAATGTTTAACGATTACATATACCTAATTGAATACAATTTGGCTGCTGCAATAAAGAATGATATATTTTGTGAATTGCTGTCCAACTAAGTGTCAAGACCGGTATCAGAGCATATGGGGTTGCTAAGGCATGAAGAACACTGAGGCAATGTCTCAAAAATTTTTTGAGTCAATTCCCGATTATTGCACTCTTTACCTTACTGTTCTCACAACGCAATATTTTGAGTTGGCAGATTATTTTAGAGGTTACTTACAAGCCTGGCCCTACCCATCCCTTTCTGCTACGAGGCACAACAAGCCTGCCAATGAAATTTATCTTCTTACGCCACTGGTTCTGACTCTCTAAAACTTTGGTTCCAGGCCTGAGTCAGCCTCTCTACGACCCTGACTAAACCACTTTAAAATTTTTTGAATATTAGTTGCAACTGTACAACACTTGCTTTTCTACCAACTTGGTGACTAAGATTGCATTAAAAAACCATCCCGCAACAATTCCCTTTCGTCACAGAGAACACGAAGGAAAGAATGCGAAAAATATACAATAAACAAAGCATAAAGAAAATAAATGCTTAAAAACAGTGGCTTGTTGTGCTGCTATGGCAAAACAAATCGCAGCAAATTTTTTTTATTAGAAACAGCTTTGCAGTAGCTACCGCATAAACTTTCATTAATGTTTTTACGTCTAGTGCTTTTCGAGGAAATAAAGAAATTAAAATCTATAAAGAAACGTTAATCATGACTATATTTCATTCCTTAAGGAGAGACAGGTCAATTACGTTAAGCTTCATTTTACGTCCATCAGTTTTGGAAAAGTGAAATCTCGCAGATGCACATAAACAGAATTATAATCTATGCATTAGACTGAAGCTTCTCAAACTATCGGTGGCGACCCCGATTGAGGTCGCAAACTAAATTCAAAACAATATCAAAATAAAAGCTTTTGTAATCTTCACAAAAAAATTGAAAGTAATCCCGTAGAGAAATTATTTCTATTGCATTTTCAAGGGGCAACTTCATATTTCTTTCGCACTAAGCCAGTATGAACATTTAAAAATATTCATTGCAGCTGCGCAACAATTGCTGTTCGGCTAATTAGTGATCGAAATTGCAGAGAAAAATTGAAAACATCTCACAACAAGAAATCTTTTAAAAATTTTGTCAGCTAAAGCATGCTCCCACACTAGCTCCCTCAACATCATTTATCAAAATGTTCTTTTGCCCGTGTAAGCCAATAATATGTAGATTAAGCTGCTCAAGCGCACTAATTTCCCGCTAAGCAGTTGCCTGCAAAAGGCAAGGATGAGTAAAGCCTCCTGAAGCTTATTTGCCTTTACCTTGGAACAATCATATCGACGATACTCACAAAGGCATGCTTTTTCAAAGCAATGTTGAGTTTTGCGGAAAAATCAATTCAAATAATAATTTTTCGATTTGTTTTGAAACAAGGTGATGTCAACGCAAGTTAGTGCAAAATGCACAAGTATTTTATGAGTTTTTTTGCATCGGTTAATCTAAAAATTAACTGAACCTAGCGGTTAATCTTTATATTTTTATGCAGGTTTTTATAGTGTTTTTTATGTATTTTGAAGACGTACCACCTGATGAGCCTCTAGGCGAAACAGACTGTTGGGGTTTTAACGTTTTAATGTCAATTCTGTAGCTGTATAATAGAAATATATATATATATATATATATATATATATATATACACATAAGCCGGCGCCGCCAGTCAGGACTCTTATTATTAATGTCGAGGTTAACAATATCAGTTCAGCCGGCCAAAGCCAGTTGTGCAAGGATGCCAAAGTAATTGATATGTATTTTCGGAATTAAGCTATCAAATATTAGGCCTACTACTTAAGACTTTGTCGTAACTGTAGGGGTATTTGTATGTACTAACGCCTGTGGCTGCGCGCATCTTGCTTGGTTCAGGCGTAAACACAGCCAGACAAAAAACAAACTAACCCGAAATCAAACACTCTCGGTTAAGTTATTACAATAGCAGTACCCCCACCAGTAATTTCGAGTTTCAGAATATCAGTTCAGCCGGCTTCACCGAATTAATATTTTTGAGAACATTGATAAAAAGTTAACGTGTTGTTGCGAAAGCCAATTGTCGTTCCAAAATCAAAAATTCCAGTTTTTTGAGGAAACCGATTAAGTCTTAAAAACATTACAGGAGCTTGAGCGTTGCCGCCATTATTTTCAAAAGTTTCTGGAGTTCCTGACTACATCTTACTTGCCTTGTTTGGTATGCAGGAACTGAACTTGCTCGCAATTGAAACAGCCAACGATTTTAATAATCTTATTTGTTTATTTTATAAACTGCTTGGAAGTAAAACTTCAAAATTGTGAATGGGAGAGGCGCCAAAGTAATTATGTATGCATTTTCAGAAATAGCCTATTGAATATTAGGAACATTAGTTAGGCTACAACATTTTTGTTGCTGAGTGCTTATTTGTACGATTTAAAGCCGGTGGCTGCGCTCATGTTGCTTGGTCCTGGCGTAAACGCAGCCAGGCAAAGAGCAAACTATTCCGAAGTAAAGCACTTACAAATATGTGATTACAATAGGGCCCCCGTCAGTGATTATGAGGTTAAGAATATTGGTTCAGCCGGCTGTGCCGGCTTCACCCAATTCACTTTCGGAGGAGTTAAGACAGACAAACAGACAGAATTGCATTTTATATATTAGATGAGGGTATCTCGTTAAATGCCTTACTCAAGAACGTAATAAGCGAGCTTGCCGGCGTTGTTTCCATACTATCACTATTGTGCTGAGCATCAAACAGGCTGGCAAAGCAGCTGTTTCAACTGTTAACCCTATCCCTGCAAGCATTTTAAAAGTCTGCGGGTTAATGAAAGAACTACCATGCTGTATTTTTTCCGCACAAAATAAAAGTAGTTCAAGTTTACGCATTGATATTTTAATTGTAGCCTAAACCTCGAGAAATTGGTAAGGGCAAGTTTCAAAAAATTTTGTAACTTTTTCCTCTCACTCTAGATATGGCACTGTATGGCAACTAAACACATATCCAGCTAAAGATTCAGATTAATAATTTGCTTACTCGATTCTCAGATGAGACGGACACCCGAAAATCAATTTTTTCAAAAAGTAAAAAATTGCTATTCAAAAGTTAAAACAGACAGACAAACAAGCAAATTTAGTTTTGTCGGCCTTTGATCGCTCTGGGACTGAGTTCCTTTTGGATTTGCTTATACGTCGGTTTGCAATTAAACATTCTTGAAGGCTATTAGTTCCTTGAAATTTGGGACGCTGAGTTCGTTTATTTATTTTTGACTTTGATCACATATCTAACATTTCTGGATACTAACTAACAAAATTTCAACGGACTCCAAAAATCTACAACCTATTCCTGATTATACAATTGGTATTTGTAAATTTCACTTTGATTTATTTATCTAAATTTATGCTAATTATTAGCTTGATTCGGCAAACTTTTTCGCTCCCTCTGCAAATTGATCGACTCCCGTGGCATTACCGTCTGATAATGGCCTGATTCCACTTGTCACATTACAATAACTGTTAGCAAATGCGAAAACAAATCACAATCAAGCCGTTTACTAATTTTGTAATAATTTTTTTTACTACCGATAAGCAATGCCTGGCACTATACATTTTGCACAGTGCTTATTTAGGATATCTGCCCAACATTCGAAGCGTAATTTGTTCATTTGTGCGATTGCGATTATGCGCTGTTTGCTAATGTTTCGACAAATCAAGGCTGCGTTCGCACGTAGTGGTTTTCACAACCAGGAATAAAACTTCTTACCGATAGTTAGAGCAGGTTTTAAAACAAGGATTTGCTGCTTGATGCTAAAAGCAAAACTCAGTACCAATCAGTTTTCAAGAGGATTCGAGTTTTGCACTCAGTATCAAGCATTGAATCTTCGTCTCAAAACCTGCTTTAAATATCGGTGAGAAGTTTTGCGAAAACCGCTATGTGCAAACGCAACCTAAGCCACCACGCTGAGCACATTACTCGGCCTGCCATCTATTTATCACGTAAAGTTGAAAGAATTCCATTGAGTCCTTTTCCAAGGGTACAACTGCCAAACATGCCCGTTGTAGTTCGACACTATCTCTTTTGTACTTAGTTCCAGCCAGTGAAGCTGTGGATAACACTTTATAAGAAATCTTTGATATAGCCTGATCGAAGATTAAACCAGCAGTCTACGGCATTCGAGTCAGACAATTCAACCATTGGGTCATCGAAACAAATTTTTTGAAGTCTGTTGAGAGTTATCATTATTTTAAACTTAGACTAAATGGTTGGAAGAACTAATTTCCGAAATTTTTCAGCCTCCTTTTAACTTAGTTTATGAAGAAGTAAGTTGCCTGTCCATCTTTGATAAATTCGTTTTCGTGCGTTTTGTATTACACTCGATCTACCGTCTTGTTAAAAGAAATCTTCGCTTATTGTTGACAGCCTTAATGGCTGCACAGTTTTTGTTTGAACAATAAATACCTTAGCGAAGTTGTAAAAATTTTCCCCGCAGGACCTAAGCCAAAGTGAATTCAGGATTTTTTGTGCTGAACTTGTTGCTGTCTTGTTTGTGATCCGTGCACCTTGCAGAAGATCAAGATTTGTAAAAATTTCGACGTAGATCTAATTTTTCTGTTGGGGTTTACCAACCGACATTTTTAACAAAGTGCCGACAACAAAATCCAAATAATCATGACAATGATAATAATAAACAGATAACCGGATCAAAAAGAAAACTTGCCAATGAACTTTCTCCTTAAATAAAAACTTTGTACGAACTCGTTTCACTGAACACGCAAGCGTCACGAAAAATTAGATTCAAATCAGATTACAACCGATGAATCATCATGTACGTCGAACACAGACTGTAGAGTTTTTCCACTGTTGTTATTAAGTTCCCACATCTCAAAATATGTTTTGATGTTTCAAAACCACTTAGAATGTTGATGAGAAACTCGGAAGTCTATTGTTATTGAAACAAAATTATTTGATGGATATCAGTTCACCAAGTGTTTATACTCGAATGGGAGGCCTTGCTAGCTGCCGATCACAATTAATCACAAAATCAGCGCATTCAACCAATCAAAATTGAAAATGTTGAGCATTGTAAATAGATGCTCTTTTACTTCTGAACAAAGGCTTTCTTTTAACGAAGATATATTTTTGTGAATTGATTCTGGTTGTCAACAGTAAAATTTTAAATAAGCGTAGTTATTTTTTTCTAACATTAAATCAGTAAATTGCATAAACAATTCGGTTTCTTGTAGGATGCAATTGTATGAATAAAAATATATTTTAGCTAAAGCTCTATCAAAATTTCAATACATAACTCCAAAACTGTAAACAGCCTTTATGACTGTTTAGTAATTGCAACAATAAACTGACGAACATAATTCGTAGTAATGGGTTCCATAATGATAATCAAGTTTACCAGTTTTAGTAACTCATTTTTATTGATGGCCTACCATCTACATCATTTTGTTCTTGAGCAGCGCTCAGACAGTATGCCCAATTTGAACCGGAATATCGTCTTATTATTTAGTGTGTTGGTCGTTTGGAAGACCAATACTTAGTCCTATACTTTCGCCAAATTACAGTCAAATTACTAACAATTTCTCAAATAGTAACTCAACAAAAACAACAAGGAAAAGATTTATCTTATATCGTGGGCTCAAGTAAGGCATGCTCCATGTTTTGTATAGGCTACCGCACAGCCGCGTAACGTAAACGACAGATTTATACTAGAAACTTTTTCAGCCAGTTTATTTCAAATAAGAACGCAGTGTATCATACAACGGTTTTCAATACTACAGTAGACTAGAATTTTTTGCATAACCATTTGTTTATTGATATTCGTAGCATCGTTGTTCTTCAGAGTCGCAGGACGACGACAGAGGCGTTAAACGTAGGGCAGCGCTTTGGAATGCTTCATAGCTTCCGAGTTTCAACATTCTGCATGAATTGCTGGATATTGGCTTCACTCGATGAATTTACTTCTTACTGAAATTCGACAAGCAGAAGAAGTTAACGCAAAGTGACTTTCCATGGGCACAGACACTCAGTTGTTGTAAGGTCTAAAAGCATGGCTATCAATTGTATAGAGAACAGCACAAATTGTTCTATTTTTTACATTTGCAGAAACTTCCTTGGCCCTTAATTAAATAAAAATTTTGACAAGATTGAAGGAAATAACATTAATGATGTTCTTTAAAATTTTGCAGGGTGACCTACATCGATATTTGTGCAGTGTGTTAGGACTCGCTATTGTTACGTAATCAAATTAATTCGTGTCAAAAAGCTCGAGGCAATGAAAGAAAAAAAAGAAAACGAAAATAAAACTGGACTGCAAGTGAATATAGAAAGCCCAAGCAAGAATACTTTGGTGTCTAACAGAGGAGATTCAGTAAGTGCTTCTAATAACGAAGAATCTGCTTTAATGGACCAAGTAACTATGCCAGAAGTTGTAAACACAGAAGTGAGCAGTACTACTGGCACTGGCCCGAAGGCCGATCCCAAGCTGTCAGCTTGTTATAAATTTCAGCGTGGCACAGAGGTTGTAGCCAGAAAATTGGGAAAAGGTTGCTCTGACTATTGGTCATCATCGTGCTCACTTGATAATCTAAAAAAAAAACTTCCAATCGTCTCTTGGCTTCCGAAATATCAGCTCAAGACTCTCAAGTGCGACTTCATTGCTGGCCTTACTGTCGGTCTGACAGTAATTCCTCAAGGAATGGCCTACGCGGCTTTAGCAGGCTTAGAGCTTCAGGTAAGCCACTCCTTTTAACTTTAGATAGCATACGTAGCGAGTATTACTTATCGACTTGGAATTAATTCAATTATGGATCAAGTGAAGAAATCAAAAACTAGAGTAATGCAAAATTTTCTTTAACTCGTCATTCGTCAACTTTGAGTAGGCTATAAAGCAAACACTGGAAACTGTTTAGTAAGATGTAAAAGCTTTTTAATACCTGTGCGACGTTGCTCAGCGGAAAAGAACCTTGTAGTAGGCAATCATGCATGCAGACTAGTCCATTACGTTTACGAACCCCACGTATTTATGAGTATTACCCAAATAAGAGTTATTTACCAAAAATATGAGTATTTACACAAATATGAGTATTACCTAAGTAATACTGAATATTGTCCCAAGTATCGCGTTTATTGTACTACATTTAGATAGCAATTATCAAATTATTAATGGGTGATATCACTCATCAATCACAAGTTTATTATGAATTGCCTCAACACCAACAAGCCTGAATGTTTGAGTGATATGTGATTTTTGCACATGCACCAAGGGCAATCGGCCTTGTTGGTAGTCGATGCTAGTGTGAAATTTGAAATCACAATTAGTTTGAAATGAACTGCAATTTTCTCTTGTTCAGAGGTCGGAAATTGCCAGCTCCGGGGACGCATAAACTTTTTTTATCTTTTTGCTCTAACTCACATGACCTTGAGGCGTTGCAACCTCATCTAAGGAAACGATGAATTTATTCTCTGGCTTGCTCTTGCCTGAAATGGGTAATAATGCAGATATCCACCACTTACTATTTGTTAAGTATTGTTTCTATCAGTAGAATGTTGGAATTAGATTAAAAATAACTTTTTTTAATTTTTTGTCGAAATAAGTTTTTGCACACAGAACAATTCATAGCTTTATTTAAAAATAATGACACAAACAAGCTTCTGAATCTGCTCCAACATAATGTTAATGAAAACGGACCTTAATTTCCATCAGAAGATTTTTGATTTATACCAGGGATGGTAAACCTTTTTAATTAAATGGGTCACGCACGAGCACTCCATCTCAAAAAAAAGTGGGTTATACATTTAACAATTTATCATAAGTGTGTTTTAGATTTAACGATGACGGATCGTAGATTCACCAATTTTGCCGTAATTTCACAAATTTTGCCGTAATAAAAAAGGTCCTCACCGTGAAAATTTCAACAAAATGCCACCGTGATAATGAATCTATCAGTGATTAACTCAAATATCAGTGACGGGTCACTTGGGTGACCCGTGGATCAGCGGTTGTTGTTGTTACCTGATCCCTTCTAAAGGATCGGAGCTTGGCGGGAGACCATGGAGCCCCAGAAGCCGAGCAACTACCCAAGGTCTGGACTAGAGGTCATAGAGAGAAAACGAGTCGTCAAAGAGCGAGTGGTGCAAAGAGTCTGTAGCGGAACAGAGCAGAATAAGTTGAGGAGTATCCTGGGTTGGATGACCACAAGCGCATTGAGAAGGATTCTCGATTCTAGAGAGATAAAAGTTTAACAGAAGGCGGTGTCTGTTGCACCGAAGACGAGACAGGACAACAAGTGAGGCAAGAAAGTACAAATTTTTCTGTGCATGCTAAATCTGTGTGTCAAAAAATTTTGCTGAGACTGTTCGCCTTCAGTCCAAAAAAGAGAGAAGAGTAAATACAAAAGGAAAAAGAAGAGAGACTACAGGGAACAGTGAAGGGCTGAAGCAGCGTACCTCGCCTGGCCAATTCATCGGCCGTGTCATTCCTCGAAAGAAATGAGTGACCGGGGACCCATTGTCGTCTAATAGCAGAAGGGAAGAATAGGAAGGATAGTTCTTGCCAGATATACCAGAGAGTATGAGATAGAAGGGAAGTGAAACAAGAACAGTGCGACAGTCTGAGTAGAGGAGGAGGGAAGAAAAGTGAAGGTCTTGCTGGTGCTACCAAGACCAGTGGAAAGCTTTCAAAATGGCGCAGGCTTTAGTTGAAAAGCCTGGAAACATGGGACTAGCCGCATCAAAAAGGGTGGCCTCAGCGTCACAAAGTGAGCAGTTGGCAAGGAGACCAGAGCCTTCTTTGCCAAAAGGAGATGGAACAGAGCGAACGTTTTAAATTACAAGATCGTGAGAAGGAAAAGAGTCAAGGAGGGTAAGTGACGCATTTAGGATATAAAGATGAAGGTCAGAGAGAGAGCACGAAGTAGAATAAGCTTTACGCTAAAGGAGATGGAGGAGAACTAGCAAAGACAGCTTCTATGAGGAAAGAAGTAGAAAGTATTTCGCCATCTCTGATCTATATCATAATTTATATCATAACTGGCGCGATGGCGTAGTGGTTGGAGCGTTCGGTTGGCAGTCCGTAAACCTGGGATTCATTTCCCAAGTCGAGTCATGCCAAAAGACTTTAAAAAATGGTATTGACAGTTTCCCTGCTTGGCGCTCAGCACAATAGGGATAGTGTGGAGAACAAGCTGGCAAGCTTGCTTTTTGTGTCCTTGGACAAGACACTTAACGGGATACCTCCATCTTTATGTGAAAGACAGATGGTGGAGCTAAGCAGTTTACCCGTCGTGGTGGCCCAATCCAACTGAAGACTCGCAAACCGAGCATGAGCGCTAACGCAATGTATCTATACTATACATTTTTCTGCATAATGCTCTGAACAAATAGCTCAAACGACGACGAAGAAGAAGAAGAAGAAGAAGGTCTATATCATAAAGCGCTATTCTCACTGTTTGTTTTAAATCTTTCAAAACTCCTGGATGTACCAGGATAAAACTTGGCACGTTTGATCACCATCTCGGGGCAAATAGAATTCAGGACGTTACCACGACAGGTCTTTCAAAACTCCTGGATGTACCAGGATAATACTTGGCACGTTTGATCACGATCTCGGATGACCTCTAGTTGTACCGTTGATTGCAACAATTGGATATGCTTGTAAAATTTTTATGTGACCAGTTCGCAAACAATTTATTTGATTTTTAATAGTTTAAAAAAGTAAAAAGATTGAAAATCACTTGTATAGACCATAGCGTAATTGTGCCAAGGCTGCGGTCGATTGTGACTCATGAATATGCTAACTTTTACTGTAAAAATAAATTGATGAACAACCGCTGCTAAACCGGTTTTCAACTAAACAACTGCAATCAGTTTTAACCGTATCATGTGAAAACCCATGAGACAATTTTTTTTTAATCTAAACTTTTTTAATATTTAGATCACGAACACAATAGGTAGGTGTTGGCAACATTTGCTATCGCACTGCTACCATTTGAAAGAGATTATTCCAAATGATATACTTGCATAGGCTTTGTCAAACCCGTATATCAGGAGAAGACGGAAAATTCACCCCCTTTCGCAACACGGAAAAAAGTAAACTCTTGAGTAATTTTTCAATTACAACACTTTCTTTTTTTTCTGGGGATATTGTGCTATTACAATTTTTGCTCAAACGTTGCATTTGATTTACTGTCTCCCAATACATTAGTATGATATTGAATAAAGTTGCTGTCAAAATTATTTCATGCAATTAAAAATAGAGAGCTTACTCGAAAAACTTAGAATTGTAGATTGAAATATTTCAAAAGCCACGCCCGATTTTATACAGTTAAAAAGTCAATGGATATTTTTCTATGATATTTTCTATATCTATGCTTTCTCTAATCATTTCTTACATAGAAATAACAACATAGAAATTACATTGCATTGATTTTTCTTATGGAATTCTTATTTGCAGCTCGTTTTTTCATATTAAAAATCGGGCGTGACTTTTGAAACACCCTGTATTTTAATTTTGATCAAACTCGCTCTTGAAATAATGAAAAACTTATAAGGCTTTCTAACTTTTATTTTTTTCAGCATTACCTACACCAGTAGGTAAGGACTAGAGTAAGGACTCACCAACAAAATTTTTAGCCTGACACCCGTGATTTAAAGAAGTAAAAATAAACTACGATTGTGCCTTCACACGTCTTGAAATTCAATGCAATGATCAACATGAAGATAAAAAGCACGGTTGTTATTATCATCGAATTGTAATCTATGACAGGGTGGTCCAAATTGCGACGTGACTATTTGCAGCCCGCAGAACAATTTTTATCCCCAAATAGCAAAAATCAGATATATATTGGACATTTTATCTTAAAACTGAACGTTTTCGCTCATCAACAAGACTCTTGTGGGAGAATGAAAAATGCATTCTAACATTTAAACTAAAAAATTAAAAATAATAAGTATACAAAACTCGTAACGAGATATTGACAGCGCATAAGTTGGCTAAATATGACATAATAATGCAGTTGATAATACAGGTAAGGTTATATCCAACAACAAAGCATGAATGGTGTGGTCCCCGACCCCGCTTGGGTCTGGTAGAAATGGCTGTTGGACTTCCCGAGGGTTTCAGTCACCCCGGGCACTTCTAACATACAAAATATTTTTTCGCCATGCTGCCCCTTGAACTACTGCAAAAGGCAGCACGCACCCTCTTTGAAATCGGTCGACTGTTTTTTCTCTTCTTTTCCTGCCTCTCTCTTGCCCGTTTTCTCGTTCTCCTTTTTGTTCACGCAACGTTTACCCCAACCCTGGCACTCTCTCTCCCTGGTCAGTGTGCGCTGGTAATGTGACATGGAGGGGTAGGTCGGTGCAATTCTGCACCTGCTCCAAATGGGTCCATTTAAGGTGTTCACTACTCTCTTTCTCTAGATTCAAAACTCTGGGCAACTCTCACTACTGGAGCTGTGCTCCTTGCTGGTTTCCTATTTCTCCTGGAGATCTCACACCTACCAGCACTACACCTTGTTCTCCGGGTTTCTCCAGTTGTATACTTTCACTGTTTAACCTGGTACATCTGGCCCCCCATCTGCCAATGTAGCGCTCCCACCTCACCCTCGTCTTCAAACCTCCTGCCCTCCTTCCGCCCACTTTGCATTTCTTCCCTCTATACCCTCCCCTAATCCGCATGTTTCTGCCTGTTTTTCTATACCTCCGTCTTCCTCTTCCTCCACTAACTCGCTCAGGGTTCTTCCATGGAATGCTGGATGTCTTCGAGCCAGAAGCACTAAACTGCTATACTTTATCTCATCTCATCTTATGGATCTTATCTGTATCCAGGAATCTAACCTTATCTCATCCTCCTCTTTCCGGATCTCTGAATACTCTGCTCTGCGATCTCATAGCACTCACTCCAGTTCAGGCATTTTTTCTCCTCAAGACCCGCACGCTAGCGGCGGCGTCATTATTTTCGTCACGCAGGGCCTATTCTTTTCTGAACTTTTTACCAACCCTCTTTCTTTGCTTGACTCCTACTGTGACCATATAGGGGTCAACATCTCTCTAAACAACTCATCCTCGCCGTCTTTTCTTAATACTTATGATCCCCCTATTCCTTCTTCTTTGATGGAGAGTAAAACCGGCTCCTTTTCCCTCTCCATTTTTTTGTCCTCCAGAAATCTCTTTGTTCTGGGGAACTTCAATTGCCATCAACCCCTAAGGGACTTGATTGAGTCATCTCCTCTAACCACCTTCCTCTCGATGACCCTAACACGCCAACTCTTTTCCATCGCTTCTCTGGAAGTTGCTCCTCTCTTGACATCTCCTTCGCTCCCTTCTCTTTTGCTCCTGGGACGTGCTTCAGGACTTAAGCTCTGATTACCTCCTAGTTCTACTAACTGTCACTCTTTCTCCGCTCTTCCGCCCCAACGAATGTCCCGCTTGCTTTAATTTCTAGAAAGGTCGTAGGGATGACTTTGCCTTTTTACTTTGACTCTCACTGTCTTTTTGCAGAGAATTCCTCCTCTCTTTCTCTTTCCTCTCCTGCTGCTCTCTTTACTTTTCTGGCACTGAATGCAGCCAAATTTTTCATTCCTTTCGCTCGCGTCAAATGCCAATCTCAAGCCTGGTGGTCTCCTGAAGTGAAAGAAGTGGTAAGCGAAAGACGTAAGGCTTTTGCGGTTGCTTATAGAAGTGATAACGATTGACAGGCTTACATCTCCGCTTCCCGACATGCCTCGTCTGTCATTGCCATAGCAAAGATGAGGCATGGCAGGCGACATGCTTGTCTTTCCCTCCTAAATCTTACCCTAAACCTGTGTATTCTCTTTTTTGCTCTGTTGCTGGCTCTTCTTCTTCCTCCTCTTCTAATATCTCCAAATGTTCCTCTCCCAAGGAAGCGGCTTCGGTCTTTGCCAACTACCTAAGATCCCACTTTTCTATTCCCAGTCAAAGGCTTTGAGTAACAGAGTCAGAGGCTACCTTTCCGAGCTCCGTCGAGCCACATGCCCTGAGAAGTCTTATTCCTCTTTTCGCTCCCCTTTTTCTCCCGCTGAATTTTTCGCGGCTGCAACAAACCTCTTCTCTTCCACTGCCACTGGTCCAGACAAAGTTGCCTATCCCATGCTAAAGCACCTTCCTCGCTTTGCCATGAATTTTCTCCGACACATTTTCAATCTTTCCTGGTCTTTGCATTCCTTTCCTTCCACCTGGAAGACATCGTCTATTATTTCCATCTATTAAATGGAAAAGCCTCTGGACTCTCCTGCTTCCTTCTGGCCTATCTTTCTCACCTTCTACGTCTCAAAGCTTTTTGAACGCATTACTCTATCGTGTTTGGCCTTCTTTCTGGAATCTAACGCCATTCTCTCTCCCCGCCAGGCCGGTTTCCACTCTGGGCAGTCTACTCTCAATTCTCAGCCCATTTCGAGTAGCTTTAACAAAACCAGGCGGGGTTCTTGGGAGATTCTCGCTACTATCAACTTTTCGAAAGCTTTTGACTTTGTCTGACATACCGCTCTTTTCCACAAACTTATTTCGGCTTGCCTCTTTTCTCGCTTTGCTTGACGGACTCAATTTTTTCTATTTGGTAAACGCGCTTGTGGGGTTTATCAAAATCACAAAACTTGATTCTTTCGGGTTCGTCAAGGTATTCCGCAAGGGTCTTTACTTGGGCCTGTACTTTTCTCTCTTTTCATCAATGAACTTCCTGCTTTTCTACTTTCTTTCGTTAGCTGTTCTCCTTGTAGTGACGACCTGGCCATCTGTTCCTTCTTCCCCTTAAACTGTGCTGCGGTGGAGGCTACACAAGGAGCTCCGATTCGACTAGAGTGCTAGTCTAAATACTGGTGTCTTCCTTTCAATGCGAGCAAATGTGAGGCCTTTTTCTTCTCAGTGGATCTTTACCCAGCTAACCTTCATGCCCATCTCCTTTTATTCAACTCCTCCTCCGCTTTATAATCACTCCAACTTTCCTTTGGGTCACCTTTGACCGCACTTTTTGTTTTCTAAATGTGCATATCCGGTGAAAGCCAAGTTCTTCCATCATCTCAACGCCTTACGCTGTATCTCTGCTTTCTCATGGGGCCCTCTCAGGAGTTCTTCTTTCTTCTGCATAAAGCTTTTCTTCGGCTCTTTTTCTCTTATACTTCACCCGGATGGTTTCCTTTTCTTAGCTTTACCAAATTTACCTAATTGAAACGTCTTCACCAAGCGGCCAGTTGCGCCATCACCGGCTGCTTCTCATTCTACCCTATCCCACTTCTCCTTATAGGGAAGTCTCTACTTCCCTTAGGATTCACGCAGGCTCATTTTGCCCTGTTTCCCAATGAGCGGTCTCTTTGTCTCCCAACCTCCTTTCCCATTTCAGGTTGGCCAGACTTGGAGTGAAACCAAGACTCTCCAGATCCTCCTGATCTGGAGAAGACTCTCCAGATCCTCCTGGAGAGTCTTTGAGTCCACTCACCCGTTCATGCTTTCTCCTACTTCTCCTAGGGAAGTTTTTTTGCAGCCCTCCCTTTCCTTCTTGGAACCTACCTTCCTTCACTGTGGAGTTCACCGTAACGCATCTACATGCTCTCGCTCTGACCCTCCTCTTTTTCCCTGAGTTGCGGCTTTCGCTCACCTTGATCCACTCCCTCTTCACAATCTGATAATCTGGACAGATGGCTCTGTTTCTTTTCTCTTTGGCAAAGGCGGCTCTGGTATTCTTGCCAACTGCTCTTTTTGTTGCACTGAGACCACTCTTTCCTTTTTGGCAGGCCCAGTTTGTTCAAGTTTTTCCGCTGAAGCCTGGGCCATTCTGCAAGCACTCCACTGCTCTCGGCAGCAGGAACAGGTTTGTCAATTCTCTTATTTTTTTCCAACTCTCGCTCTATTCTCGCCACATTGTCCCCTTCTCCATCTTTCTTTTTGCCTTAAGCTCTCTGGCAGGAATTGTCTTCTCTTTCTTCCTGTACTATCAGGCTATAATGGGCCCCTGCACACTCGTTTCTCCCAGGAAACAACGCGGCTGATGAGTTGGCCAGACGGGGAGCGCTGCTTCTGCCCTTTGCAATCCCCTATAATCTCTCCTCTCACCTACGGTATCCACTCTTGTCTTTTCTCGGGCTGGTGGTGTATTGTCTTATCTTAATTCTTTGACACACAGGTTACCTAGGTTTTCACTGAAGAACTTGTGTTCCCTCGTCACGCTTGCTGTGCCCTCTCTCGTCTTCGCTGCAATGAACACAACCTTCTGTTAAACTCTTACCTTTCTAGAATCGGCAAAATCGAAAATCCGTCATGCAGCGCCTGCGGTCATCCGTCCCGGGACACCTCTCATTTTGGACTGTCCAGCTACGAACTCTTTGCGCCGCTCGCTCTTTGGTGGTTCTCTATCTCTCTATGACCTCTGGTACAAGCCCTTGGGAGTTGTCCGCCTTCTGGTCTTCGGCCATTCCTCGGAAAGGGTTGGGTAACAACAGCAACAAAACATGAGCTAATCGTAAACCATACATAAGAA
This sequence comes from Trididemnum clinides, assembly GCA_963675345.1. Taxonomy (NCBI): domain Eukaryota; kingdom Metazoa; phylum Chordata; class Ascidiacea; order Aplousobranchia; family Didemnidae; genus Trididemnum; species Trididemnum clinides. Next base: position 3,735,968 of record OY776286.1, read on the forward strand.
TACAAAATGTATTTTCATATTTGTACTACTTTTACCACACAGCTACCGTCTTCGTGTATCCTTTTGTACTTTTTTTCATTTTTCCTCAAACTTTGTGTTTTATTACGTTCCAAAGGACGAAATTAACCGATGTGGTGGTGCAGTGATTAGAGCCCTTGCAGTTGGTGGACCTGGGTTAAAGTCCCTTGCAATACCAAAGACTTTAAAAATGGTTTTCTCAGATATCCACTTGGCGTTCAATACAAAAGAGATGATGTGAAGAATAAAGGCGACAAATTTGCTAGTTAAGTCGTTGGGAAAACCATTTAACAGAATTTTTCCATCTTAATGAGGCAGACAGATAACGGGACCAAGCAGTCTACCTGTCCTAGTAGTCCAAAATAAACTGGCAAACAGAGCATGAACCTATACGCATGAATGAATACCTAAACAATATTACTTGAGTCATAGCCATTTCACGTAACTTGAGATGCAAAATATTCTTGATAAATTGAAAAAAAAAGAGAAACTATATAAGGTGATTTTTGTCAGACTGCCTTTTTTAACATCCAAATTTCTCAAAAATTTATCCTCTCAAATACTTTTTCTGGCTCCGCCCTTTACATCTTTATATTTTTGACCCGTGAGCTACCATTAAAACTCTACTATGGACCTCAGATGCTCATAAACTCAGGTGATTCTGACCTGTAGTATAAATTAAATTGTGGTGATAAGAAAGCAAGGTGGAACATATCATATGCCTCGGCTTTCTGAATTTTTTAAATTGGGTTTTGCATTTGATTGAGACATGTAGCATAGTACTCTATGATCTGAAAATTAAAAATGTTTTGTTTCATTACGACGTCAATCTTAATACATCGCTAAGATTCTCATTCACTAGAAGTTAATCGTTATCTAACATCAGTGCTAATTGCAAACAAGCCCCAGCGGCAAGTGATATTTGTTGATTGCACACGTTAGATGTAAATATTTTGGCATGGCAATTACAAGAAATAAAGTAAAATAAATAGAATGTTGTAAAAAAAATTGCATGATTCTTCTAATTGGCTACGAGGCAAGATTCACTGTACATTATCTCTCACAGATATCAAGCTTTTTATTTTTGTTTCAAGCTAAGTTTTTACATTTGCATAACAGCTTGTTTCGCCGTTAGGCTCATTAGTCATCAGATGCATGTAAGAACATAGCAAAGCATAAATTACTAGCAAGGTAAGAAGGTGGTTACTTCAAAAACATTTCTTAGGTTTTATTAATTTTTTTGTATACTTTTAAGTAATTTAATTGTACTGTATCTTTAGTACTATTGATGGACTTCTTGGATCTAAAGACTAAGAATATCGTTCTGAAAATAAAAATGTATCAATAGCACTTTGTTATGTTTGTTAATGTGGATATCAAGCCCTCTGCTAATTCCATTGCAATCGCCTCTTGCATCTTAACTTAAACAATAAACACATTGTCTCGTAGCGTCAGGCAATGACTAACACTAAATCACAGCAAAAAACCAAAAGTGTTTCCATTTTGAAACACATATGTTTCTGATAATACGCACAAACCTTTTTTAAATGACTTGTAGAAGATCGATTTCAAAATGTTGATCTTGCGTTATATTGTCCATTTCTTTCCAAATTTACTTCCCAATCACATTTATTTAACTCAACCGACAAACTTCGCTCACAATATCACTTATAAACACTAAACAGCCTCCTTACATGCATTCAATATTTGTTTTAGTCTGCAGCATGACGCGATGGATTAAATGCCTGGCTTGTCATCGAAAGACTGTGAGTTGAGCGTTCAGAGTGTTACGTTGCATTCGCATGCCAGAGCAGAATTAGCGGTTTTGATCAAAAACACGTTTCGGGTTTAACTTCAAACCATCAGGTAGCAATTATTTGACAACCCAAGCCCTCATTTAACTAGAATATCTGTCGCAAATAAAAACTTGTGCGCTGAAGCGAAGCAAAAATTAACCATGGACTGCTACCAAGCGCAATCTCTGTACCATGTGTACTTATGTGAAATCTGAGTGTTGAAAAAGTGCTCATAAGACATATTCTGTTGTTGCAGTAAAGTTTTGATTAGCGCTTCCTATTTGTATTAAGATCAAGATCATCATACTTACCAATTACACCCGTTTCCGTAACGTTAATTAGTGCCAGCATGTGCACTAGTTTGACAGGAAAATTTTTCTGAATAAAATCAGATTAGGATCAGTGACGCAGACCGAATTTAACCTAACTGGTGAACCCAAGCCTTTTCCAGGGTTTGGAGAATGTTTTTCAAGTTCCTGCTGGTATTATTATTGAAAATGTTTTCTTACCAAGCATGAGAACAATAAAATGCAAACAACAAGCGCTGTGCTACATCAAATAAAGAGTGTAGGCGAAAAGTTGAGGTAGAAGAGAAAGACAACACTCTGCTTAGAATGCTGCTTGTAAGAGTTTCAAATACTCACTTTTGGTCTAGACGGCTTCATTTCACGTTTGAAAAAAGGGCAACATTCCAATTTAGATGTGCCCCTACCCATTATGCAATCCTTGAATTATTTAGCTGGTCTTGCTCCTTGAAATCCAAAAGGTATTTTTTTATATTCTGTGCCTTTAAAATTTTGTTATTGTGCTTTCTTATTCTCTCAAAAGAACGTACACAAGGTTGTGCGCTCGGCCTGTTTGTTGATCGCATTAATTAATGCTGCCAGTATGACTCACTAACTGTTTCCAATAAATTCGGATATTTTGATGTTGGTCGGACAACAAAACAACTTTCATGATTATTTTTTTGATTGATGATTCAAAAACCGTCGCTAAATTCCGCCTTAGGCTGGGGACAATTTATTAATAAAAATAGGTGACAAATAAATTGGCAAAAAGTAAGCGCTCGTAATGAAATATCTTTATTAATAATGACATAGTATTTTTAAATGCGATCTTGATGAAGAAAACCGTATTCTCTGTCATTCTAAACTGTAATGGGAAAATAATGAGCGCGGTTGTTACAAAAATCTACCTCGAAGATAAATTCACATTGGTTATGATTAATACAGTTCTAGTTTATACTTCCTTTTGCTTGCTGTATTATCCCTCAATAGCGTTAACAGTTTAACTCATCTCCGCATATATTTGAAAAATATATTATCGTGGTCAATTTGTAGAAAAGAATTTTACCATAAATTTCACTTAAAAGCACTTTTGACAAATATTTTCCCAAAAAAGGTTGTTGTTTATACTCTCGGATAGCAAGTCAATTTGAACAAAGTTTTTAAATTAGCACCGGGCGGTTCTATTTCTAAACTGTCTTGGTTATCTCATTTGGATCAGAAAACAAAATTTTCGTTTCAGTTGCTCTTATACAATGCAGAAAATGGACCGATTAATCTGTAGCTATTCCCAGCAATATTAATTGTAAATGAATTTTAGGTTCTTGATTTGTTTAGACGCCCATACCGTTTCAAAAAATTGACCAAATTTTAAAACGGCTGCATGTTTTTGAAATACTTTATACAACCATGGCTTTTTTATTTTTTCAGTATGGTCTCTACAGCGCTTTTATGGGAAGCTTTATTTATTGCTTGATGGGAACATCCAAAGATATAACAATGGGTCCAACAGCCATCATGTCCATTCTCGTGTCAGAATACGCACACGATCCGTGGTTACATGATGAAGATAGCGAAGAATCGGTAAGTTTTACGCTTTGAGAAATGCTCTTGATACCATTGCTTGCTTCGCACATCTTCTTGTGGCTACCCAAATTTTAACTTGATTTGGCCCGTTTTTTTGCTATGCAGTTGTTATAAGACGAACGACTAGAATGTTTCTAAAGATGGATATACATAGTATATATTTTTGTACGATTTTGTCCGGTTTTGTGCACGTTTTTTCTCTCATCCGGTTTTGTACGAAAATTTTTATCCACTTAGATATAAATGTGATGCTTTACAATATATGTTGTTGTTTAAACATCCGATTTGTCCGCATAGTACTACCAAAAGCATATATGTTTTTTGCGGATAAAAATCTACAAAATCTTTTAGTACGTACTTTGCGGACAAAACAGAATGTTTACCCAGCGAGGTGTGCTGTGCAACACCGCATAAAGATCGAATAGGATGAAAATTTTTGTACAAAAATGCTTGAGAGAAAAAACGTACAAAATGAAACAAAAACGTTTTGTTTTTGTTTACATGTTTTTAAATTCAAAACGTTTTGTTTTTGTTTACATGTTTTCAAATTCAAAATAATACCACCTGAAAGAGTAATCCGATTGGTATCTGGAAACTTTAACATTATCAAAAATTTTTTGCAAATTAAAATAGAAACACGTTAGGCCAGCGTTCTTGAAATAGTTTTTGCAAATTCACCCCTATGAAATTATGGTTATTTGTGTACGAAATTTCTTGTTTTTTGTGATATACAATACGCTTAAAAATTATCACAAAACAAAACGACCAATTAAAAGCAAACATGATTTATTGAAATAGCAACATGTTTGTGTTAATGCGATCCTTGGGCCTGGTATTTTTTTCTGCATGACTAGAATAAGGTGGTTGCAAGTTAGTCAGCTTAAGTCGAATTGCGTTTCCCCCAGTGTTGTTCACATCAAAACGATTACGATATTTAATACAAATATGCAGTGCTTCGTCAAAGCCTTGCTTGACAATATATGTTTTAGGAAATTATGTCAATAATGATAATTTCATTTTTTTCTCACTTAATCCTTGAAATGGCAGTCTCGGTGATGCTGTCAAGACCAGCGGAAAGCTTTCAGAATGACGTAGGCTTTAGTTGAAAAGCTTGGAAATATTGAACCAGCCGAATAGAAAAGGATGGCCTCAGGGTCACAAAGTGAGCAGTTGGCAAGGAGCCCTGAGTCTCCTTTGCAAAAAGAAAATGAAACAGAGTCATCAGTTCAAATCACGAGATTACGTGATGGGAGAGAGTCAAGGGTGGGAAAAGCCGCACCGAGGCGAAAAAGATGAGGGTCAGTGCAAAAAAATGGATTGGAAAGCAAGAGTAAGAAGTAATAAAAGCTTCACGCTGAAGGACAACAAACAGCAAACAAAAAGAGCAAACAAAAAGAGGTTTCCTGGGGGAAGAAGTAGAAAGCATGAGCGGATAAGTGGACGCAAAGACTCTCCAGGAGAACCTAGAAAATCTAGGCTTCACTCTAAGTCTGGTCAAACCTGAAATGGGAAAAGAGGTTGGGAGATGAAGGACCCACTCATAACCTGGCAGAGCCAAATAAGTGAGGTGACTGGTAGAGGATGTAGGAACGCTTTTAAGAGAAAAAGAGGAATACGTGAACGAAAGGTAGCCGATGATGATGCAAATGGCCTCTTGATAAAGGCCTCCCAACGTAGTACCGTTGGTAATGCTGAGAAATGGAAACCGTCCGCGTAAAGCATACGAGAGAACCAATCAAAGAAAAGCTTTGTGCAGAAGAAAAAGGAACTCCTTGAAGGGTCCCAGGAGGAAGCAGAGGTAAGGCTTAAGGCCTTTTGATGAAAATACACTTGGCCTTTAGCGAAGATGCATGTGTCGAACAGGAAAGAGTGCGGTTGAAGGTGATTCCAAAAAGAGTGGTTGTGGGATTGAAGCGGATTGTGGAGTTGAATAGGAGGCGATTGTCCTGGAAGTTAGCTTGATGGGAATCCAATAAAAAGAAGGAAGCCTTACTTTTGCTCGGATTGAGAGGAAGACACTAGTGCTCAGCTCCAATTGAGTCAGAGCTCCTTGTGTGGCCACCGCCAGGTCGTCATCATAAAGAGAACAGCTAGCGAAAGAAGGTAAAAAGTAGGAAGGTCGTTGATGTGGAGAGAGAATAGAACGGAGCTAAGTAAAGATCCTTGCGGAATACCTTAACGGACTCAAAAGAAGTGAGTTTTGTGATTTCGATAAACCACGCAAACGCGCTTGTCAAAAAGAAAAAAATGAGCTCATCGATTAAAGCAAAGAGGGAGGCCAGCCGAAATAAGTTTGTGGAAAAGGGAGGTATGCTAGACAGCGTCAAAAGCTTTCTAGTAGTCGACAGTAGCAAGAATTGCATGAGAGCCCGGATTGAGTTTATCAAGCCCATCCAAAATGAACTGAGAAAACTAAAAAATTTGATGCAAAGTAAACCAATCTAGGCAAAAATTTACTTGGAGGGAAGAGAGAAGGAGTTAGACTCCAGAAAAAAGAGTAGACGAGATAGAATGATGAGCTCAAACTTTGAGACGCAGGAGGTAAGAGAGATAGGCCGGAAGAAAAGAGATGGGTTGTGACATTTTCCCATCTTGTGTAAACAAAACAAATAGATAAAAACTTCCAGGTGGAAGAAAGGAATGCAAAGACCAGGAAAGATTGACCATGTGAAAGAGAAGATCCATGTCAGAGAGAGGAAGATGCTTCATCATTGGGATAGCAAACTCTTTCTTGGCAGGTTGTGATGAATGAGGAGAGATTGGCAACAGCTGCAAGAAGTACACTAAAGATGAGAGTGGAGTAGAAAGAGAAATGGTAGCCTCTGGCTACGCTGCATCAGTCTTTGGTTGGGAAACAGAAAAGTGGGATCTCAAGTAGTTGGCGTAGACCAATGGTGACTCCCTGGGAGCAGAGCAATTTTTAAAGTTGGGCAAGGAGGAGAAGAAATCAGAACCAACACAACGAAGGACAGAACAGAGTGATTTAAAATCTTGTGCTTTGCTTCAGCCTTGGCATGACGGACGATGCATGTCGAGAGGCTGAGGTATAAGCCTGTCGCTCTTGATTAGTTCTAAGAGCAGAAGCAATAGCTTCGCGTTTTTCTCTTACCACTTCTTCCATTTTAGATGAACACCAGAGTTGAGGTTGGCGTTGAACGCGGCCTAAAGGCATGAAATATTTAGCCGAATTTGGTGGCAAAGAGGTAAAGAGAGCAGCTGCAGAGAAAAGAGGAAGAGAAGAGAATTACTTTGCAGAAAGACTGTGCAAATAAATGTAGAGAGCAAAAACATCCCAACAAGCTTTCCAGAAAATGGAGAAAGAAAGACGAGCATTGGCACGGCAAAGTGGCGAAAGAGTATGATTTCATAATACAAAGACAACAAGCATTTAAAAAAATATAAACAAGTGACAATGAAGCAATAATCTCTAATTCAAAGACTGTCTGCAGCACTAAGATTTTAGATCAAAAACAAGTAATAATAAAGTTTCCCAATAAAAAAGCAGGTATTTAGCCACTTGGCGTGAAGAATGCTCAAACATTAAAAATCTTTTCTCTAGTAGTTAAGTTAGTTTCCGCGCAAGCCAAATAATTGAAATAGTTTGCAGACCTAATTCGGCAAATTCAAACATCTATTTACACCCTTCGGAATAATTTACGAAGTTTTAGATTTTAACACGGAAAAGGCAGCGATATTAAAAACGCAATTTTTGTAATTTTAGCAATGAATTAACTCATAAAACGAAGTTAGAACAAACGGCAACAAAAAATAATTATAGTTCAGTAATCAAGCCCAGCTGACTGACAACGCGCTGATCAACGAAGAACGTGCTAACTATTATATAATCGTTGTTAACTCTAAAAGCGCCATCAGAGAATAAAAATTTTTTAACTTAATATAGCCTCACAACACGCAATAACTGTACCGAGGGCTGTCTAATGTTTGAATTGGCTAATAGTCCAATTCATTAGTCGGCAAATCCACCTTTTAATCATTGCTGAAGGCCCATCTAGCATGGAAGGATGGTGATTGAGACAAAGGTTTGAGCTAAACTTTTAAAATTGACCTCTTTTTGAAGGTGATTAATTTTGTTATTTTAGAGATTAACTCTAAAAAATTTTTCAATTTTTTAAGCTAAGGAGCTCTAAAATGCAAAAATCTTTTCTAGTTTGTTGCTTGATACCTCCTTCATTCTTTTAAATTCCTCAGTACACTTGTGAATGGTACCGTGTGAGCATCAGGGTTTGGAAACATATAATGCTGTGCAAGGCAGTTTAGTCTCACCTACTGTGCCCTGTTGATTTTTCCTTCTGGAAATAGTAATTCGGCGTAGGAAAAAAGAGGAAGGTCTTTAGGTTTTTTTGTCTATTTTCAAAGTGTTGTGAATACATGTTTGAATATTGATGTTATGAGCCAACAATGTTTGTGCTGAAGCAATAAAAAACATCGTGACTTCAAACGTGCTTCACGAAGTTGCTGATTTTATGATACTTTGTTTTAAAAACTAATACACCAGGTAAGGAAAGGGCAAATTTCCTAACGGTTCCTCCAGTGGACACGCAATCTCTGTGTTGCGAGAGCAACGTTTCAACGCGTTGAGAAAGGTTTACTGTAATGCTGCTTTCATTTATTTCTTCTTGTAAAGTTTAAATTACACTTCTGTGAACCTTCTACTAATTAGACCTGATATACGTGTATGTGCGTATTGTCCTCGACCCTTCTGAGAAGAAAAACGCGTTTAGAAGAAGCTGAATAATTTTGTGAGTTTGTTTTAGACCAACGTTGCACTCGCAATCCTCTTGACTTTTTTGTGCGGAATCATTCAAATCCTGATGACAGTATTCCGACTAGGTTTCCTCGTCCGTTATATTTCCCATCCCGTCATCACCGGATTTACTTCGGCTGCATCCATTGTTATAGCAACAACTCAACTCAAGGTTGGTTTCTTCAGCAACAATGTGATCAGGAATATGATTTCAGTTTACAAGAAGGACCACTTGTGCTCAGGCTTGTTTTAGAGCTTTGTCGATATCATTCATTTTACAATTAGCAAAGAGAACTGCTTTCAAACATTCCCAATCACGCATAACTCATGCAAGAATTGAATTTGTAACCTTTCGATTGCGAACTAGCGTCCTGTCGTGATGTGTTATAAAATTGTGTTTATCATTAGAAAGCTGCAGGCATCGAATTTTAGCAAGATCAACCAGGCACGCTAAGTTTTATCAAGAAAAAGCTGCCAGACCTGAATCACATTAAAACTGTTTTGCTGAAAAAAGATTCTTAAACAACTGACACCAACGTTTCAACGAGCTGCTTCTCTGCTTCAATCAGGGCGAATGTGGGTAATCAAACCAGCCATTGATAAAAAAAATGCAACATCATAAATTTTTTGACGCTCTATAATTGGAAAAAACGGTAGGATTATCCGCTGATCCTCTAATTGGCGCTCGGGAATGTGAGTGATGTGAGAAGTGTCTGAACAAAATACAGAATAAAATTAAATTTGTTTGGCCATGATTACAAAATTATTGCAGTTAAAAAAGACCAAAACTTTAAGTATTTCGTTATTCAAATTTGCCCAAGCACATTCACTCGCTTCATTTGTTTATGTGTTTAAGCTTGTATTGTGTTTGTTAGATTTTAATCAAAGTAGATCACGGCGCTGAGAAGACTTCTTGGTTCGACCACTTGTCTGCCATGTAAAGGTAGAGGAAGTCCATTAAGTGCCTAATTCAAAAACACAACCAGTTAACTTGCCTGCTTTTTTCCCACTGTTCTTTCGTTCTATGTGCTACACAGAGAGCTGTGAACATTCTTTTCAAATAATTTTGGCATAGGCTAACCTTCGACATGAGGTTTGGTTAAGGTCTGAACTGGTGGCCTACTGCATTTGAGGGGCAGCATAACCATTAGCCTCCGATAAAGCTTTTGTCGTTCGCTGAAACAACCATATAATTTGTATAGTTATTTTTGGTCGGCTAAGCTGTTTTTGCTTAATATTAATAATGTTGTGCTTGTTTAAACGATATTTAAAGTGTTTTAAGAAGTATTGTCAATATTTTTGGTTTATTGATATTATATTTAGTATTATCAATATCAATATTACAGTATTGGTAATCGGCGCGATGGCATAGTGGTTGGAGAGTCTGCTTTACAGTCTGTAGACCTGGGATTCATTTCCCAAGTCGAGTCACACCAAAAGACTAAAAAATAGTATTTACAGCTTCCCTGCTTGGCGCTCAGCACAATAGGGATAGTGTGGAGAACAAGCTGGCAAGCTTGCTTTTTGTGTCCTTGGGCAAGACACTTAACGTGATGCCTCCATCTTTATGTGAAAGACAGATGATGGTGCCGAGCAGTTTACCCGTCGTGGTGGCCTATTCTAACTGAAGAAAAACAACTAGTGGGAAGCACCTAAATCTGAGAAGCTTTTTCAAGAGAAAAGATTTTGTCTGACAAAGAAGAATATCATTTGTATTTTCTGATGTAAAAAGCAATTTTTTTATAGAAAATCTTCGGCATTCATACACCGAGAGGATTTTTTTTAACAATTTATACTTTGTTTAAAAACATCGCCCAAACAAAGTAAGTATTTCATTTATGTATTATGCAAGTGTTTATTGTTTTAAACTCAAAGTAACGAATTAGTAACATTTATGATAGGCTGACGCAATCGCTACCGCAATGGCATTTGGTATTTTTCATTTGAAAGTTACCCTACAATTGATGAACACCGCGAACGTGCTCACATGGTCTCGCTCGTTGTGTTCTCTCTCATCTACGCTGCAACGGACACAGCCTCCTGTTAAGTTCTTACCTTTCTAGGATAGGCAGAATCGAGAATCCTTTTTGCAGCGCAGGCGGACACTCGTCCCTGAACACCTCTTATCTCATTCTGCACTGTCCAGCTACGCACTCTTTGCGCCGCTCGCTCTTTGTCTCTTTACGACCTTTGGTCCAGGCCCTAGGGAATTGCCCGGCTTCTGAGGCTCCATGGTCTTTTGCCATGCCCCCGTCCCTGGGAAGGGGTCGGGTAACAACAACAACAACAACTACAAGTAACAACTACAACAACTGCTCACATATAACCAAAATTACAAAATACAAACACTACAAGAACACTATTGTTTTTAAGCGGTACTGAGGCTGCTTTGAGCAAGTTCTGTGCAAGTGTTTATTTATTTACTTGCATAATTGGCTAGTTCTATAATTCTTGTTTTGCATTTCTACGCACTGGCAATTTAACTAAAATTATTTCGGTCAAATCAATGTATACAGCTATTATTTTTTCTTGGATAATAGGGAGTTTTTCTGTGCTGACGAGCCGTTCCATGGTGTTAATTTTTGCGTGATCTAAAGTTCAAACGTCACAATGACACGTTGTTGCGTCGTTTCGAAAAGCATTTTTGCCCAACCTTCTCTGCTAGTGGTCGTAATGCACTATGCCATCGGTATTCAATCAATCTTATTTATTTTAGTTACAAACATCTCAATTAAAAATAAAGTATTAGGTATATTTTAGGAATATCTGTGAAAATTGGCAGGGCAGCCAGAAAATCTTCTAGTCATCTAGTCAAGCAGTAAACCTCTTTCTAACATTAATTTATGTAATTAAATATTAAAATCATATTTCAGCATTTGCTCTAATGGTGAGTAGTAATTACCACACAAGTTCGCTTGGTGGTGCCTAAATATCGTTAATAAATTACTTTAATTGAACATATTCAGACCAACAACGCTGATAACGTTAAAGATCGATGTCAAAGAAAGTACAGAGGGGGCAGAAAAACCTCCCACATTTTATATTCTGAAAAAATGAACAAGAAAAACTTTTATAGCAATTTTTATTACATACTTACAACGTTACATGATTTTCATTTTGTGTCAACTATGTTTTAAGAATAACGTCCTCGAGCTGCAATACTCTACTGAAAGCGATTTCTAAAGTTTTCCATCACCCTCCGAGTCATTTCTTGGGAATTTCCTTTACTGTTTGGCGAATAGCAGATTTTTGTCCATCAATGGTTGTTGGTTGGTGCTTGTACACCTCTGCATTAACATAACTCCACAGAAAATAATCAGAAGGTGAAATATCAGGCAAACGAGCTGGCCATCCAATATCACCACGAAAAGGAATCAAATGCGCCGGAAAGAGTTCTCGCAAAACATCAATTGATTTTTTTGCAGTATGGGCGGCTGCTCCATCTTGTTGAAACCATATAGTTGCGTTTTCTCAGAAATCCTGAAGCTTTGGCTTTAAAAAGTTTTGCAGCATCTGCACATAACGAGCTGAAGTAACTGAAACCGCTTTGTCTTCCTCCTCAAAAAAGTTATAACTCCAAACTCCAAAATTCACAACTGCACACCATACTGTAAATCGATCACTGTAAAGAGGCCTTTTATATAGCTCTCTAGGCTACTTTCTGTCCAATGGCGAACATTTTCTTGTTGACGAAACCAGATAAATGAAAGTGAGCTTCGTCACTGGTAATCAGAACAGCATTAGCAGAAACATTTTCAAGAACATCTCTACCGCTGGCGACACGAGTTTTATAGTCTCGTTCCTGCAGTTCTTGAGCAACCATCATTTTATATGAATAAAACTTTAAATTACTTTGCAAAATTCGTCTCCTACTGCAAACAGAAAGACTCAATGTAGCAGAATACTTACAAGGTGAACGCCTTGGCGATCGCAAAACGGACTCTTTAACAACTTAGATGTTTTCTGGAGTTCAAACGCTTCTTGGTTTCCCAGGGATTTACCCTTGAGTGCTGAGCGTGTAGCTCTAAAGTTTTTGACCAAAAGTTGTATAGTTTTTTGATTAGTAACAGGGTCGTGCTTGCTCAGTTGAGAATGATTTCTGAAATTTCCAAAGGTTGCAGTTCAGATTCTTAGTTAGTGAGGAAACTGTCTACAATAAATGCACGATGTGTACCTGTCCAGGTCATATTTAGACTTTATAATTTTTCAAAAAAATTTAATAAATCACTAGTTATTCTGATCTCTCACTCCAAAAAACAAAATGGCAGTTCATTAACTACATAAATTCACTTTAGCTATGTGGCTAACTGCAACAGCATTGCCATGGTAAGACTTTAAAATGTGAGAGGTTATTCTGGCTCACCCTGTATTTCTCAATAAACTACCTTTTGGCTATAATATGCTTTGCTTTAGAATGTTGATAACTCCGAAGCGAGTTGAACATAAAGATGTTCTGGTATAATTGTATAACCAACAAATATTGTCTGTGATTCGAAAATAAAATTATTTTGGCTGGTGTTCGCTGCATGCAACGTTTTGCTCAAATCGTTGATCTATTACCCCTTTCGATTACAAATTTGACACTAAGTGCATCGCACCACACTTCAAGTATGAAATTAATTTTTTTTTCAGGGTGTGGGATTTGGTCTTAGGAATTATTTGTATGGTTGCTTTATATCTCTTTAAATTTTCGAAAGAACGATGGTCAAAGGCTAAAGATGAAGATAAAACTTTCATGAAAATATTTCGAAAAATTTTATGGATTGCAGCAACAGGTTTGTTTGCTAAATACCTAGAACTCGTTATTTTTAATTTTTCTCCGATTTTGGATTGCTGAATAGTTGGAATTAAAAACTGTATGATGGATGTACAGTATTCACCATGCAACCACAATTTTGCTATAAAAACAGCCGCAAGACATCACATAACAAAGAAAATGAAAATTGATATCTAAGCAGATCTGGGATAAAGCTCTTTTCTATTGGCAGTGCTACAGCTGGATCTAAATTTGTTTTAATGACTTAATTTGATATTCTATATTTCTTTACATGCGCGTTAATAACCTGAGCTATTTCACCCATTATTCTGCTCACTGTTTGCTGCCTTTGCTTTCAAGTTTTTGGTGCCTGCAATTGACTTTTGTAATTATTTTTTTTTACGTCTTTTCATTGGGCAATGCCAAAATATGGAAATACAAAATTACAAAAATCTGAAAAAACCTAAATAAAACTACTGAAATCGTAGAAATATTAAGATTTATGAAAATCACATCACAAATTTTGAGACTTGGTTATTAATTACAGAGATGCATAGTTTAACACAATTCAATTACATAACGTTACCCAACTGAGAGATTTCGTTTTGATTTTAATTTTCTTATTGAATTTCGTAAATTTTTGTATTTTGTATTTTTGTACTTTAACTGGCGTTTTCTGTATTTCCATAATTCAGTATTTTTACACTTTAATATTTTTACGTATTTTTGACTATAAAGGTTTGTAAAGAGTAAACACCGGTTCGCGCACTCTTTAAGTGTTTCCAAACAGGTTGTTTGAAGAGTCCCCTTTGGTAGTTATTACAGTTGAGGTTGGAGGCCAAGTGTCTCTGTTTCTTTTAGACATATGCTGTAAAAGTGATTAAAATTAATTTGGAAAATTGGAATTAGGCAAAAGGTGTGCTCTCTCATTTTTCTTTTCATTGTTTACATCAACGTTAAAGAATGGATAATTTAGAAACGTTCTTTGGAGGCGACCAAGCATTATCTCAGCTTAATTATTAAGTATGATTTTTACGCAAGGTTTAGACTAGCAGCAAAAAATATTTTACCCTATCACATGGCCGCTGATTAAAAAACTGAAAGGCTTTGGGTGCTTATGTAAACTTCCTTGCGTTTACGCTGATGTTATGGTAAAAGAATTTAAGCAATATAAAAGTAATCCAAAAAGAACAACATTTAAACATTTAGCGTGATACTGGAGAGAACCGGCAAAGGAATTATCATTTGGCGAATAACAGCAGCAGTTTTTTTAGTGATCGCACACAGTGTGATCTAGATCGCTGCTCTAATAATTTAGCGAAAAAAATAAGAAACATGCAGGTAATAAAGTAAAATTTTAACAGAAACTGTTTGTTTTAAAAAGAATGACAATACTTTAATACGACGGTAATGAAATATATCAATGACAGCATCAAAATCGAGTTCAATGTTTTATTTTACTACAATTGAGGTAGTTCTTTCAAACTTTGTTAAGTCATTGTCGAGGGCAAGTGGTCAGTTTAGATGTTTCAATAAACTGAAAGAGTGTCCATTGGTTGCGGTAGCAACCGATTCATGCATTTATCAATAGAAGCAAATGAATTTGGATAGCCAGCGATGGAGTGTGTGCAAATTAATTGGGACCCCCACAAAATTTAACAATTTCATAAAATATCGATTTTTTATTTTGTAAAGTAAGAAAAACATATTCAACAGTTCTAATAATTTATATGTCTTCCTTTGGCCTTGATGAACGTAGAAACTCTTGTGGGCGTAAAATCAATCAACTTGGAGCAATGATGTTGCAGTTCCTCATCATGATACCAAATCTGAATCATCTCCTCTATTAGCTTTGATTTGATAGTGCAATCATATTTTTGCAACTTTTTTTAATGACTGCTCATTTGTTTTCTATGAGATTGAGGTCTGGGAAATTGCCAGGCTGCTCTAAATCACTCAATTTGCATTTTTCAAAAATATTTTGCATCATTTTTGATGTATGGCGATGGTATTTTTCAACAAGAACAAGTATTTCAACAAGAACGAGTATTTTCAACAAGAACAAGTATTTCTTGTTGAAAAATACCATCTCCTTCAGGATAAGTCTTTTGGACGGTTGGAATGAAATATTATGTCAAAATTTTGTAGTATTTGGTGGAATTCATTATTCCTTGGACAGCGATTAGTCTTGCCGGGCCATTAAAAATAAAACTACTCCAAAACATCTTTTTGGGAAGTGCTTCGGCGCTGGCTCAATAGAACCATCCTGGAGGAGTTTTCCCTCACTTCTTCGTACATATTGAGATCGATGTTCTTGAACTTTAAAATGACTTTTGTTAGAGAATACAACTTGTCTCCACTTTTTTTGATCCCATTTTTAATGATTTTTTGTCCGCTGCAATTTTTTTTTCACAACTGACGTAAAAAGTTGCGTTTCCTTGGACCTTCTGGCTATTCTTCCTCTTTCAATCAATCTTCTTCTGATAGTTGATGAATCTACATTCATCCCAACAGCTGACCAATCTCTTGCAAGGTCTACACTGGTTTTTCGTAAATCTTTCACGCAGTTTCTCATGATCATTTGGTCATTGTTTTTATTTTTCTACCGCATCTCCCCGCACGTTGCACAGTTGCATAGAGGCGTCACCGTTGTTCTTGCTCCTCTTAACAATCCGGCCAACCGTTGATGTGGATATCCCTAACTCCTCCCAGATCCTCTCACCGACTTTTTGGCGTGATTACTTAAAGCTACAATCTTTGCTCGCTTTCTCGGAGTCAAATCTTTTCTCAAAAATAGTGAAACATTTAAAACAACAAAATATAAGAATGGTATGTTAAAAGATAAGCGCTAATAATTAAGTCGAAATATTCTAAATCATTAATTAAATCTGCAAAACAAATGATAAATGACGGCAGAAATACTCATAAATACAAAACTAAATTACAAAGTACCACAAAAGCATACCAAGTCTCAACTAGCTTTCAAAAAAGATTAAAAAGTCAAAAATAGCTGTCCGTTCCAATTAATTTGCACACCACTGTAATGTGCGGTTTATTTTGACTTATTTCTTTGAATAAAACATCCATGGTACTTTGGTTTTAGAGTTTAGACATCATACCCGACGGTTGACCGACGCACTATATCTGAGGAAAGTTTTTTCTCAACAAAATAATTTTTTTGGTAATAAGCTTGAGCAGCGTGGTATTTTGTTTGAATTCTGGATACAAAGAGCGAGCTTCATATTCTTAATTTGATAGGTCAATAAAAAGTCAATTATTAACCGTTAGGTCAATATTTTTAGGGTGATAAAAGTCAATCTTTCCATAATTAACTCTGTTAGTCAAAATGTTTCTTTTGTATTGATTAGAAAAACTAATTACTGTGATAAATGTGATAAAAGTTACTTAATTTTTTTTTTAACTTGCAATGCTTGCCAATTCTTTGTACGGTAGTACAGATTGCTACTGCCTATCACAATTAAACGATTGTGGTGCAATAATCAAAGTCCGACAAAATTATTTGCGACTGAGTTGCAATCGAATAGTTGCGACAATTAGGAAGCGAAACACTCTACATTTGTTACGTAACAACGTTTGCAGTATAGCCAAGAGACATCCGTGATCCTAGTTTAGACTGTCTTTTCAATATCTATGCTAAATAAAGAAAAAGTGAATAGTTTATTTATACCTGTGCAGTGTCCAAGCTTGCTAACAGATGGTATTTTTCTATTCTACAGTGGAATCAATTGTCAAAAGGGTGGCGTGATTTATTTATTTAGTTTTTGCTTTACTTTGTGATTTAGATTATTAAATGTTGCCAAAAGTTAAAGCTAGCAAAACATTTAAAATTCAATGCGTACTTCAAGACTTTTTTTTGATACTTTTTACAGGTTATTTCATCGTTAAACCAGGCAAGAATAAGTAGTTTTTAATTAGGGCGTAAGTTTGCAACAAAGTATGAAAAAATGTTGACTATTCAACAAAAAGCTCAATGTGATCTTTGGAACCACGTATCGAAATCATCAATTGCAGTACAATGCAAATTCAGATATGAGTTTGGACAAGACCCTCCACACATTAACAGCATTAAGAGATGGTTGAAAAATTTCATGGAGACCGGGAGCATTTTGGATCGCAAAAGATCGGGTAGGCCAAGCATTGATGGAGAGACTGTTGATGCTGTGCTTGTAGCGTTTTCATCGCAGCTCAAGAAAATCAATCCGTTTTGCATCAAACGAACTGGCTATCCCTCGAAGCACAGTTCATAAAGTTTTGCATAAACGACTTCGGCTCCATGCTTACAAATTACAAATTGTTCAAGCTCTTAAGCCGGATGATCGCCCTCGACGAGCACCTTTTGCTGAAGAAATTCTTTAGCGCATTGATGATGACAATGACTACTTTAAATGCGTTGTTTTCTCAGACGAAGCATCTTTTCATGTATCCGGGAAAGTTTATAAGCATAACATTCGAAAATGGGGATCACAAAATCCTTGTGAGGTTGTAGAAAAAAAGACGGTCCCAAACTTAATGTTTGGTGTGGTTTAATGCACAACCAGATTATTGGACCGTTCATTTTTGCTAAATCGACGATTACAACAGACATTTATTTGGATATGCTGAAACATTAGTTTGTTCCTCAATTAGAAGAGTTCCAGCCGTGGGTTGTGTTTCAGCAAGACGGTGTCCTTCCACACTGGGGTTTGATGGTTCGCGACTTTTTCAATAAAACTTTTCCAAACTGATGAATTGGGAGACGTGGTCCGACATTATGGCCGCCAAGATCTTCACATATCAACCCCTTAGACTTTTTTGTGGGGGTTATGTAAAAGACAGTGTGTACAGAACACCAGTACGTGACATCGAAACATTACAACCACAAATCATTAACGTTCTTGCAACAGTAAACGAAGAAGTGTTGGAGAACACTTGGCGCAAAATTGAACATCGCCTTGACATATTGAGAGCAACAAATGAAGCCTACGTTGCCAAGTCCATGAATAGCTGGCAAACTTAAATTCTTGAAATATGGCTATTACTTAAACAGCCAAAAATTTTTTAATAAAAAACTTAAATAAACAAATTTACCTTGCAAAAAAACGAATAATTTTGTACTTTAGTTTTTTAGCAATAAAATTTTGAAAAGTATTCAGCACTTTATGGACACCTTGTATTACAATTTGTACAGCTGTATGGCTTCTTGCAACAAACGCTTTCTTGTTGAAAGTTATCGAAATGCGTCCAAATACCAACTACACCAATTACAGTAAGCCAACAAAAAGTCGATCTCCAAAAAAGTGTCATCACAAAAATTGAGGGACAAAAAGCCCGAATATTTATTTTGACCTTCCCAAAATTTGCTTCAGGCTACGCTAATGGCCTCGGTAACCAGGGCTTTAGGGCTAGCCGAAATTTAAAGCTCCTCTAGTTTTTAGATATCTTTCTTCAGGATATTGCTCCAGCTCCTGAACTCTACAAAACCAACTGCTTCGGCTTTACTACCATACTTTGTTTGTTTCTAGAATTATAGTTTTTTTATATTCACTTATCTGAGTTTTTATAAGAGAACAGCATATCCAATTAATTCAAAATATTAATTCATCCTACTTACATCTTTGTAATGATTGCACGCACTTAAAAATATCTGCGTCTCGACAAGATAACAACAGAATATTGAAAGTTAAATCTGTTTGGAACAGTCATAAAAAGGACTGGCTCCACCTGCTAATTACATTTAAATAAAGCTCCGACTTTGGTTCCTACGAACTTCTCCTGTTTTTAGTCAACAAATTGTGGCTTCAGCTCCAAATCCTGTTAGTAACAGAATTACAAAGAGAGAGTCAGGAAATCCGGTCACTCACTTACAAAAGAAGCTATAAGATCAGCCACGGCATCCAGCCAGGTGGTCGGCTGGTATTTACCATGGATAGAAGGTCTACATCTTGAAGGTTCGGTTCCCTGCTGGTCGGATACGCGCCACTGAAGAGCTCCTATGATGGCGGAACCGGTGTGGTGCTTCCTTATTGTTCGTGTTTGACTACTTAATTATTATGTAAATCCTCACTTCTATGATTTTTCCTTCCGCCCTTCAATGTACTTGTATCTTGTTGTGGTAAAGTCTTTGTTGTGAGGTGCTGCTGTGGAGTTACAGCATAGTTGATTCTATGCACTCCACAAGTGGCAAAACTAAAAAATCTGGTCACTCACTTACAAAAGCAGCTATAAGTCAGCCACGGCATCCAGCCAGGTGGTCGAGTGATACTTCCCTTTGGTATAAGGTCTACATCTCAAAGGTTCGGTTCCCTGTTGATCGGATACGCGCCACTGAAGAGCCCTAATGATGGCGAAACCGGTGTGGTGCTTCCTTATTGTTCATGTTTGACTACTTATTTGTAACAGAATTCGCCACCGGGGTAAACGTCATCAAGACCAATTCTTCAACGCCAACTACTCACAGTTGAGCAATATTGACACATAAGGGTGTTCCATAAAGTGTGCCAAATTTGAATTGGGCGAACGTTTTGTGTGGTAAAGCTGAAGGGCATGCTTTTATCATTCTTGCGAGGTGTCTTAACTCCGACTAATTGTTTTTGTTTTGTTTTGTAGAATATTTTTTGTAAAATTGACTATAGCCTACTATGTCTACTGTGCCTATACTATGCCTACTGCGTCTGTACTTTGCTTATTACACTACCTGCACTTTGCATGCTCTATTATGCTCTGTTGCTTGCTGTATTTGTACAACGCCTAGCTTACTATAACTATAAAAAGTCTACTTTGATTTTACTATGCCCAGTTGCCTACTGTGCCTATACATTGCTTACTATGCCTGCATTGTGCTTTTACCATGCCGAATGCATACAATTATAGTAACCACAACTCCTATCCTTCATTTAAAATCTATCCTACCAAGACTTAAGCCGCTGTTCAAAATTAGCAGACGAAACCTCGAGCAGATTTTTTATTTACTTGCCAGACTAGACACATAAAGACTGTACCTGCTCATAGTCTAGAAGGAATTTAATGATATAAAAAAGCAACGGATGCTTCTATTTACATCCAAATATCATGCTTACGGAAAGATGTCTTTAAGTCGCACTTACACAAAACGTTGAGTCTGAGTAATGATTTTCTGTTGTTTAGCGCGAAATGCTATCGTTGTGGTCATATCAGCGACTATTGCGTACGGAATTACAGAAATCGATCTTCCACCTCAAAATCGTTCTCTCACTCTTACGAAAAATATTACTGGTGGTCTACCCCACTTGCAAGTTCCAAAATTTTTGATTGAAATTTCCGACAAAAATTCAACAATTTATTTTGGAGAAATCTTAAGTCATCTCGGCAGTGGTTTGCTTGTTGTTCCGTTGATCGGATTTTTGGAATCCATAGCTATCGCTAAAGCTTTTGGTAAGTTAAATTATTTTTAAAAAGTTTGGATTTTTACAAGATTAGAATTTTCAGTCGGCAGGAATCTGTGAATTGCAAAACAACACAAAAATCTTTATGTATGTTAGCGCTTAATTTATTACTATCTAATATATAAAGCGCAATTCTGTTTGTACGTGTGTACGTACGTAGGTACATATACAAATGCACTTATACTCCTTCAAAACTTTTGGGCATGTAAACATCAAATTTGGCACGATTGATGACAACCCCAAAATTAGTGTCACAAGGGTGTTTATGAGGTCATCATGACGTTATTGTTGTTAAAAATTTCTTATTAATTTGCATTTCTTGACAAAGGAAAACCATTTTTTGTTTAAACGAAAGCCAACTTACTGACATACAAAAAGAAGTCATTACTTCGGGGTCTAAAATAACATCACAAACAACACTTAATTGCCCAATTTTTTCTTTGTGTTTACCCAAAAACTACTGATTGTAGGAACGAGATTAAAATCTTTATTGAGAAATATCAACGAGGTGCTTTCGATAAAAACATTTTACAACAATTTAAGCTGAATTGACGATGTAACAGCAAATCCTTTTTTTAGAATTTTATGCCTTCTAAGCATGCTTCTCTTTTTTTCTGTACGCTTAAAACTTGCTCTTTGATGTTATAATGCTGTCTGATAAGATCAACACAGTCTTTCTCTACCAGAGATCATCATATGATAATATTTTCAAAAATTGCAACAGTTTTACAAAGTCAGTTTGCTTAGCTACTGATTGGCCACCTCATTTCTCTATCGTTTTTCAAAATTGTTTCAACACAGTAAAGGTTATTTCAAAGCAATTCCACTAATATATGACATTTATCTTTACTATTTGTTTTTATAATACAAAAATTGAACATTAACACCTGTAGCGTAACTTTTTATTCCCCTAAAAAGCGGTAAGCTGGATAAAAGTAGGTAAGTTTATTACGAAAAGGTTATAATATGGTACTAACCGTTAGTGTCGTTTGAGAGCTAAAGAAATTTGCTTTCCAGCAATATGTGACTCTAATTAGTTAGGGCTAAGGATTAGCCTATAAAAGCGGATCAAAGATTGGTTATCATACTTCATGTTCCATTTTTAGTTGAACAATTATCCTACTACACCTAAGAAACTTACAATTTTTAGAAAAAGTTAGTTTGTTGGCACATTTGACTATTATCCTCAAAAACGTGGTTCTTTGGTGTTATTTATCTAAATTTTCAAAAAGATTCATCAAAAAATAAAGTCTCCAAAAATTTTAAAAGGTAGCCTACAGGTGAAAAACGCTAAAAATTTTGGTAGCTGGGCTTTACAAAATTGCTATTTCCATAAAAACTATGTTTTTTGGTACATTTTTACTATTATCCTCTTCAAAAGCAGGGTTCTTTGGCGTTATTTATCTGAATTTTCAAAAAGATTTATCAAAAAATAAAGTCTCTAGCAATTTTAAAGTGTAGTTTGCTTCAAGTAAAAAATTAATGATCTCCTACAATAAGAAGAGGTAAAAAATGGTCCTGTTTTATCTCTTGCAGCAAATATTAACGTCGAGCTACACATGATCTAAATGTTGAAACAATATGCTTTGCAATTGAGTGAAGCCGGCACATCCGGTTGAACCAATATTCTTAACCTCGACGTTATTGATGGGCCCTATTTTTGTAATCAGTTAATTGTGAGTGCTTTACTTCGAGTTAGTTCACTTTTTGCCTTGCTACGTTTATGCCAGGACCATGCAACATGGGCGCAGCCAGAGGCGTTAGCTCATACAAATACGCCTAGAGTTAGTAAAAAGTCGTAAGTAGTGGACCTGATATGTAATAGCTTATTCCTGAAAATGCCTATCAATCACCTTGGCGTCCTCCCACCATTTTGATTTTCTTTAAAACACTTACTGAATTTAACCGATAAAAGTTTGCTAAGTTAAAAGACGCCTATGGTGTAACGGGGCAAACAAAACGTTGGCATAAACTCGATAAACCTGGGAGATATGTAGTGGCCATGCGCGATCCTTTAATCGATCGCGCTTCCAAACATGATAGTTTTGTTTCGGAACGAGATTTGGCTGTGTCAAAACACATCAACTTTTTATTACTGTTTTCATATCCATTTATTGTGAGAATCCGGCTTGGCCTGCTGCATCAATATTGTTAACCTCGACATTATTGACCGGGAACTCTATGGGTGACGCCAGCAGAGTCGGCTACATAACGTTTGCTGTTAAACAAAAAGATTTTCATCTGTATGTGGGCTGCCAGCAACTAAAAAAGAAGTTTAGACGTTGCACTTTAATAGCAAAGTGTATGAAACAAGTTTAGTGTGAGTTCTATCAACCAGTCTTAAAACATCATTCTTCAGATTTAATCACGAGCTACTAAAGTACGCAACTATTGTATTTGTGTGAAGTGGCCTATTGCATTTCAAGTTAAAAAAGTTCAGTTTACTTAATTTTTTTAGATACTTGTTTGCAGTAAGAAGACCTAGATCAATTAAAGGAACTTCATCATTTTAAAAATTCGTGTTTTTGTCAGGGCGAAAAAACCGATATAAAGTTGATCCTTCTCAAGAGCTTCTCACAATTGGGGTGGGAAATTTTCTTTCATCTTTTGTTTCCTCTTATCCAATCACAGGAAGCTTTGGAAGGTAAACATTTTATAAGAAAAAGTTTTTTATACAATATAACTGATCAAAACTGTTCGGACCTCGTAAAAGCACTCTTGCTTGAGAAAGGCGATGACAGATTAGGCAATTGCTTTGCTAGTAATTTGAAAGCATTAATGTAGTCCGAAGTGGTAAATATACAACGCAGGTAATTTTAGTGCATTGATTGTGTGCTCAAAGTAGTCTACATGGTTTCCAGTTGGAAATGATAACAACCGATTTACACCATTTTCACACAAATAAAATTAAGAGCAAAATGAAGCTGTTCACACAGAAATCATCTAAGTAAAATGGCGTTTAATGTTATCGATTGTTTAATTTTTGATCGTCAAGGGTAAAGTTGAAATGTAAATTTTTCCCATCTTCAGCATGCAAAAACTGACTTTTTCAAGCCATATGATAAAGTCTCATGAAGCTAAGTGGAAGCTTAGCTTTTTATAATTTTGTCAAAAATTGACAAAATTCACAAAAATTTACAAAATTTACAAAAATTCAAAAAATTCAACTTAACCAAGTAGGTAGCATTTTAATTATAACTGGTGATACTTTAAGTATAATGCGCAAGGCTTTCAAATAAAATGTTTACTAGTTTACTGGCTATCATATTTCTACTCAGATTGTTTAATTTAATTTTCGAAAGCCTTTTGGAGTCCATAATTGTTAGCACAGTTTCAGTAGTCAGTGATTGTCAAACATCTGTTCTTGATTAATGTGCTTGTATTTTGTTTGTTGATTTTCACTTTGTATTTTACAAGCCAATTCCTTTACGTTTATTTATAGAAATTATGGTAAGTAAAATGAGAAAAGTATTTGTAAAGCACAAACATGCCATGAATAAAACCAGGGGTTCCTGAATTTTTAGAAAGCAAGTGTAGTAAACTTTTAAAAGTGTAGTTACTATCTTGTATGAGGCATTTTTCACTTTACTGTTATCCCGAAATTTCATTCTTATTTTTTTACTTTCCGAAAGTGATTGCAACCAGGTTGTTAAACCTTGAACTTTATAAATAAGTTCTGTTTCACTTACACAAAAAAAATATGTGGCAGTGGGCGTGTATCAAAAAGCGTGGGGCAATAGAGGTACAAATTGGGCATTGGGAAATATGAGTAAAGGGACGGGCATAGCTGATTAGGTATCGACAAAAAAGCTGAAAATAAATTAAGTGCTTTGCTATAGCACGCAAAATGTACTGTATAACTAACGGGACATTCACATTTCTGACAGCCACTACTTTATCTATCGCAGATGCACGTAAAATTCACAAAATTAAAAAATAAGATCAAAATTCGTGTGATTTTAATAGACATTCGCGATTCCTTCGAATAAAAAAACAGGAGGTCAATTACCTCTCTCGTTTTGGTTTCCCTTAATAGATTTTATAATTTCTTCTTTCCAATTTTGCACAGCTTACGTGCAAGAAAAACTTTTCATTTTTATCATTGATCAAAAACAATACTCGATTGTGGCATCCTGTCTTTAAAAAGTAGAAAAACTTCTAATTGTTCTTTTGAATATTAAAAAAACGTACGACAATTGTTTTCATTTACGTACAAATATTTTGTTGAAATATTGGTAAACCATAATGTGCTTTTGCATTTTCTATATTTTTGAAGGAGTTTGATTAAGGTCTGCCGTCAAAATTTTGAGGCTTATAACGTGTGCAGCGAGTGGAAAAAGGTTGCGGAGCACTGGTCTGAATCATAACAAATTTTTCATTGTGCGCAAAAATAATGATACAATACAAAGCAGTACAATACAGCAATGCCTATATCATGGGGGTCTCATTTTAGGACTTACGCACATGATACGGACAAAAAGTCACATCGTCGAGAGTCCCAATAGAGGCGGGGATCATCATTAAATCAGATCCCCATAATATACGTATTGGTGTATTTCACTGCTTTGTATTGCATCATTATTTTTGCACACAATGGCAAATTTGTTATGACTTAAACTTAGCATTTTTATTATTGTGTGTCTTTTACACTCACCTAATGAGACTCAATAAGATCGAAACCGGACGCTGGTTATTCACATGTAGTAGATTGTTGTATTGTATAGTATCACGCTGGCGATTATTGTTTTTAAGCAATTTTTCTTTTTATCTTCTTATACAACCAGCATTTCTAAAAATCTCCATAGATCGAAATAGGTCATAAACTAAATAATTTTTCTACTGACTTGTTAAAACCAGCTGACAAAAAATGTTGAACATTTTATATCAAACTTAAACGTTTTCGGCCTGCCATACGATTTTTCTCAGAGAATTAAAATGGCAAGCTAACTCTCCTACCTAAAAATTAGAAGTGAATGTGAATACAAAACTAGTAATTGGCTATTAACAGCGCATCAGCAAGCTACCTGTTGTATTAATTTTCTGTGAGGGCCATATAATGTGCGGAAAACGTTTAGATTTAACAAAAAATGTTCAATATTTTTTGTATGCTGATTTTTATAACTTTGTTGTATAAGAAAAGTGCCTTCTTATTGAATTTTTGATTGATTATAATTGTTTTACTTAATACGGCATGTAATTTCAATGCCTTTAATTACACGCATTACTTTCAAATACGCTATGCGGTATCCAAAGAGATTCACAGGCAGTAAATTGATCTAGGGAATAGATTTTATGGATAACGTTCTTTTGCTGTGGTATTTTGTATAAGGCAATTTACAAAGTTTTTTAATATTGATAGTTTAATTTCCTGATATCAGAAGAGATTTTATCGCATACTACAGAGCCCCTGTGTATCAATGTTTTTTGAGTAATTTTCAGTTTGAAAAATTGGAAGAATAACTTACATTTCGATCAATTCCAAACCCAAACTTATTGCTGTGAAGATTTTATTGAAAAATGTCAGTAAAAGCAGGAGAGAGAGAGTTGGTGAAATATTTGTACATTAATTAAGCAATTTCAAGCTGTCCAATTTGCTCCAGTAGTATACAAGTGCTGTATTATATTCCTGCGGAAAAACAATAATATTCGTTACTTGATATGGGTTTATCATTTATTAATCAAAAGCTATTTTTGTGGTTTGTGAGTTTATGTCTTGTTTCCGTGATACTAAGATAATACGTGATATTGAATGTAACTCATCATCATCATCATGGTTTAACTTTGCTGACGAAGATCAAGTGATGTTACAACCAGATCAAGTTGTTCTTTCGACAAATTTATTCTTCAAAATTGACGTTTTGCTCCCCTTGGTTACCGGAGAGCATTTTCAGAATACGGTAGATGTTACCAGTGTAACATATAAATTGTAAACTGTAACATCTACCGTATTCTGAAAAAGCTCTCCGGTAACCAAGGGGAGCAAAACGTCAATTTTGAAGAATAAATTTGTCGAAAGAACGACTTGATCTGGTTGTAACATCGTTACACTCGACAAACGAGAAATGCCTGCTATATTGAAGATCAAGTGAGTCGTCCGCCTCTGAACGTGCACTGTCCATTAGATTCGCGCATTGGGGATTAAAGTGGAACATAGCGTGTGCCATTCTTTTCCTACGCTTTACACTCAGAACTCATCTAATTCAGCCAAGTAAGCTGGGACAAGAAGAACGAGGTCTTTTGAGTCGTAGATTTTACATCAAATAGTTTTTGCCCTAGCTTCAGTTGAAGAACCTTTTTCAAAAGGACGGGAACATTTTGACATATTGTAGGGGCTCTTACCGGTACTCTTACTCCGGGTCAAATTAGACCTGGGATTTATGACAATCAGGGAGTAACTCCCCGTGTTCTAAAACTTCAGATTTTTCTAACTGAAGCTTTGTTGCCGGGTGCAGTTTTACATCATACCCAATTTCGGGCATGAACGTAATGATGATGTAAAACTGCAACGTTGTCTGGATTGCCATTTTTACAAAGGATAGTTTTGAAATCGTCCAGCTCTTGTGGCAGTCTGGGTTTGGAGCAAATAGACAGATTGCGGTGGACTAAAGTTTCAGTAAGGTTGGTTTTGGGAGGGCCAAAAGAATTCCTAGTTGTACATTGTCCAGTAAAAGTCGGTTTGCGATATGCGAAAGTGAAGAATTCTGATTCAGCTCTCTCAAACAGAATGTCTAGAAAGGGAAGTGTATCATCAGCTTTTTTTTCAAAAGTAAAAATCAAGCAAAGATGTAATGTTCAGTGCCGAAAAAAAGCTGTCACAGTCGGATTCCTCGTTGAAGATGACAAAAATGTTATCAACACAGTAATATTTAGGATTTGTTTGTTGTTTGGCCGTAACAATTCCTGTCTTGATATCCCAAAACTAAATTGGCAAGTGCTGGGCCAAGTGGAGAGCCTATGGCAACATCATCAATCTGCTTGTACAAGGTATTGCTGAAACTGAGTTCAACTGACGAAGTAGCTGCTGTGAGCAACTTAGTGAATAGTGCCTTAGGAATAGTAGGCGGAGTCAATTCACTGTTGTACTGAGTACCAGTGTAGATTTCAATGGTTTGTGCCAGTAGGATATTTGTAAAAGGCTAGCGACATCAAAAGAGTGGGAAAGGTGGCTTCTCGATCTAAATGAAGTTGTATAGTTTCACCAAAAGTAAAATAATACTTAATGCAATGGCTGGAGTAAAGATCTAGGACCGGTTGAAGGAGGCTGGAAAGCCATTTATTCAATTTATGATGCACATATCTGATCGAAGAAAGAACTGGACGTAGAGAAATATCATTCTTGTGGGTCTTTGGTAGTCCCTAGATCCTCACTCTTTGCAATTCTGTGGGGCGGATTGTTTTATATACGGAGCGCAAAAGCGATTTGTTCTTGATTAATTGCCGCAAGCATCGTTATAGCGTGGTCTCTATCCGGAAGTGTTGTCATTATCCACAGTAGAACCAAAGTTTTGAAATTTGGAAGTGTCTCTCAAACGATAAACTAAACAATAAACAAAAAAATTCTTTAAATCATTGCCAACGATAGGCCTAAATTTTGCTGTAGCCTTAGCTGCAAGCAGTTGTTGAATCAGCCTGTCCAGCCATGTGCCCACCATGAAAAAGTGAAAAATTAATCCAAATCACATGTTGATGTATCAAAAGAATCAATAATTGAATCTAACTTTAGGTTTTATAACTCACAACATGTTAAAACAAGAGCTGGGAGTGGGATTCGAACCCAAATCTATATCAACTACCGGCAATGGGCACAGGTTTTAGATGCCGAGCGGCGGCCTTGAAACATTTTTTGCTAATTTTCCCCCTTTTGGGAGTTTTGGGTCAAAATCGTTCCTATGAAATTTTGATAATTTTTGTACAAAATTTCTGGTCTTCTGTGATATATAATACACTTTGTAATTATCACAAAACAAAACGACCAATTAAAACCAAACATGATTTATTAAAATAGCAGCTTCTTCTTCGTTTGAGGAAGATGTTCAGAGGGCAGTCCACAAGATGGCCTGATATGTGTCTGTCAGCCAAGGCATCAACTTCTTGTCAACAGTTGATAGAACTTGAGCTTCATTTGGATGGTGATAGGTGGGCAGGATGCTATCACGTGCTCAACTGTTTGCTCCTTTGCGCCACACTTACAAACTGCAATAGAAGCCATACCCCATTTATGCATTGTGGAGCGCAACAGCCCTACGCTAGTTCGAAGGTAATTAAGCCTGCTCCATGCAGGTTTGGGAAAGAACATTCTTGATGGTACTAAACTGACATCTGGAATGAATGAATAGAGTCGGGGTGTATTTTCCTGCCACCCCATATTCCATTTGTAATCCGCCCATTGTGCTCCGCTGGTGCCTGATTGAGTGAGATCGTTCAGCACTTTCAGTGCTGCAGGTACAAATGGGTGTCTCGATTTGAGTCGCTGCAGATATCCACAAGATGGGAACACGAGCCTTTTGTGGAGCAGATGTTCTGGCTCTTGGGAACGGCGAGCTAGAGACAGTATGGCTTTTGGGCAGCGAAGCTCAGTTGGTTGGATGCCTCGCAGAACAAAAAGATTGTCCGTTGGAGTGGGATGCAGGTATCTAGTCACTATTCGCAAAGTGTCGTTAATCGGCTTGTCAAAGAGGCGAACATGAGCATTGCGTTACCAAACAGATGCACAGTACTCAGCAGTAAAGTGGACTAAAGTAAGGGTGACTGTGCGCAACATTGTAGCACTCGCACCCCAACACGATCCCGCTAGTTGCCCTAAAAGTCCAACGCGAATTGTTTGCTTCTTGCGCAATGACTCCAAATGTCGACGAAACGTGAGTGTCCTACCCAGCTTTGTGCCGAGGTTGGTTGGTTCGGCACAAAAAGATAGGGTCTTCCCTTAAACAAGGATTTTAAGCTCACGTCGTGTTTCCTTGTTGTAAAGATGGAAGAGTGTCGACATTGTTTTGATTGTACTGAGCTTGAGCTTCCATTTCTGGAGATAAGTAGATAAGGTTGCCATGTCCTGAGTTAGAGTTTCTTCTAATCCCTGTCAGTTGCTTACAGAGTGTAAGATTGCCAGATTGTTAGCATATGCGAACTTTTTGGTGGTTGTTGCTGGTAGGTCATGTGTGTAGGTATTAAATAAGAGGGGAGCCAGAACTGTTTCCTGATTCTTAAGGCGTCACAACTTGCTTTACTTTCCAGAACCGATGGTGAGGATGAAACTGGGGTTACGGACAAGTACCATGATCAATGAGATCATGGTCCCATCAGGCAGAAGACGCAGAAGCTTGCAGGTTAGGCCACGATGCCATACAGTATCGTAGGCTGCTGTGAGATCGACAAACATAGCAACGTCCTTCTTTTTAGCCGAGAAGCTATCCTCGATTTCTTGAGTTAGGAAGGGGACTTAGTCTACGATCGACTTTCCGCGTCGAAACCCAGCTTGTTCTCAAGGTAGCAACGGATCTATAGTTGGTCCGACGCGGGAATAGATTAGTTGCTTCAAGATTTTATACGAGATACACAACAATAAGATTGGTCTATAGCAATTTGGGTCCACTCTTTGCTTATTTGGTTTCAAGATAGCAACCACGAATGCTCTTCTCCAAGTTTTGGGAAGCCTGAGTTGGTGCATGCAGAAAGGCAGGAATTTGTTTAACCAGGACTTCATGGCAGCACCGGCATGAAGATCAGTTCTGGGCATATAAAATCAGGTCCCTAAGCTTTTCCAAACTTTTGAAGCTGAAGGGTACTGGCAGATTCCTCTGGAGAAAAAGCTTCAGAGTTGCATTCTTCAGGAGAGTTTGGCACTTCTTGCACCACGAGTCTGACTGACTAGCGATCTTTCGTCTTATAAACCCTATTCTGCACCAACACTGCCAAGCAATCGAATTGGCAGAAACAAGGAAAGAACGATGTTGATGTCTCGTCCTGCCAGTCAAGTGATTGATTGTATTTCATGCCAGCCAACTTGAGTGCGTGAAGTCTACGGAATTGACAACCTGAGACGAGCGATCTTTTTGTTTTTCGTCAAGCCGAGAAAACAAGACGCACGCAGCCGTGCCTGTTGCCTCACCCTGCCCTGCCAGAAGAAAAACCTGGTATGAATGCTAGCATTCCTCATCCTAGCACGGTCTGTAGTTATTCCTGCAACCGCGTGGTATTGATACTTTTGCTACTGCAGAAATGGTATTGCAGAAGTCCTGGTATGCTTCTTCAATACAGCTAGAGGCAGAAGGTAATAGTTTTTGAGAAAGCTTGTTCTTGTTAAGGCTGTGCAGTTCCCACGTGGCCTTGCAGAAACTCTTACGCTTATATGGCGTATTTGGCATTGGAACCAGATTTTTTGAGGCTATAATCAGCGATGGTTGATGTTAGGATCTAGGGAACTTCTCTAAGTGAAGTACGTCTTTACGTCTTTACAAGTAGGTACGTTCTTTACAAGTAAAAACTTCTCTGAAGTACGTCTCCGGTTGTAAGCTGCCAAGGGCAGCACACACGAAAGCGAAGCCTGAATTAGTACCGGTGTTCCAACAACCAAAGAAGAAGATAGGGGAACCCTCAGGATTGTATAATAGAATAATGTTGCCGTTGATTTCCCAGTCAACCAAGTATTCTCCATCTTGACTGGTAGAATCACAACCCCACTCCGCTAGCAGTTAAATGTCACCAGCACAGAAATGGCGGTGTAGCACACAGGAATAACTGTTGGTATTAGATGCGAGGTTGGAGGTTTGTAGACGTTAACAATCTTGCAACCATCAACGTCATAATATAAGTAAAATCACCCCCTTCTAACTCCAAATCTTGGCACAATCGCCTCCTTAAAGGAGAAAATTGTCTCCTGGGGGCAATATCACCTCCGTTGAGAACAGTGGTTTAGAGAATGACAAAATCAAAGTCTGTGCCTTAACTGATTTTGCCGTCGCAGCTCGGCGGCTAATGTAACCAATTGTACTACTTCTGTTAACGAGGTGTTATCATATTGATTGGTAAGTAACCTTTTTGGCATTTTACGTTAGTGTGACCGTAATCTTAGTATTCCATATGGATTAAAGGTACACCTTGCTGTAGCTTAACATACAAGCTGTTACTAAATCAGCATGTCTAGCGATATGTTTTATTAATTATGTAAAAGTAATGATAGCAAATCTATTTCACATATCAATGTAACAAGAGAACGAATAATTGTAACTACCTCTTGGTCTTATAACTCTCAACATCCCAAAACCAATGCTAGGAGAAGGATATGAACCCACATCTATACCACGAGTCAAATAATGATCATGGCTTACACATGTAGAGCGTATGACTAAACCGCAATTCTTTTGGCAACAAAAACTTGAATCTAATTCAGAAATGCATTACTTAAAACCAGCCGATCACTGCAGTCGTAAAAAACAATATTCTCTTGTCTTTTACGTGTTGCAATAGAGGTATTTTTTCTCTCCCACTGTCGACACTACACCGTTTCTATAAACATTAAGAAAATTAAAAAATTTCTTGTTGCCAAGAGCAATAAACTTGAAACGGTAGGAGGCTTGAAGAGGCACGTCGCTGCCCTTTAGTCTGAGGGCATTGGTTAACTATCAACTTCTCCCCTGCTCTGCCGCCCACACAGAGCACAGCTTCGGTAAACCGTAAAAGTCTAAAATCGTGCCAGGAAGCTTCACCGAAAAACACGAAACTCTTAAATAGAAAAAAGGCAGAAAAAAATTTTACCTTTAATTGCAAGCTACAACAAAAGACTTTAACCATTCTGGTTATAGATCAGCTGTGAATGCACAAAGCAACGTTATGACGCCGTTGGGAGGAATATTTACCGGAGCAATAGTTCTTCTTGCTTTGCAATTTCTTTCGGATGCCTTTCAATATATTCCAGCCGCTGCTCTAGGTGCAGTGATAATCATGGCAGTAATCAACTTGTTCGATCTTCCGGGCATGATCCACGTCTTTAAAGTGAATAGTGAGTATCAGTGATAGAGGAATAAAATCATGGTGTTCGAATTGTATCAACTTTTTGCAGTTTAAAATATCTGATAAAATAAATCATATTTATGTGAAATGTGTTAGATATTTCAAAATATACTAGTGTGCTGATACTATGACTTACTTAGCTAATAGTACGACGTACAAATATTGTAGGTGATAAATACTTTATGTTGTTACAGAGATTGATATAATTCCCCTGATTGCTACCTTCTTCCTATGCTTTTGGGATATTGCGTATGGGATTATGATAGGAATAGGTGTCTCGATTGTTATTCTCTTAATTGGACATGCAAGGTATTTAAACCAGAAACGTTTGAGCACTTGTTGCTTTATTTCTTATTGTTTAATGACCAGCTGGATCGATGGTGTGTGATTAGAGCGAGCGTCTTGATTGCAGTAAGTCAGTGTTTCAAACTTCAACAGGCCCGTACTAAAGACTAGTTAATAATATTTACAGCTTACTTGTTTGGACAGTCATTATGAAAGAAAACGGGCGGAAAAAAACCGCTAACTTTGCTTGTTGCTCTCTTGGGAACAACACTAAACGAGATACTTCCACTTTCACACGGCAGATGTATGTTGGGATCTAGCAGTCTGCCTGGCCCATTCAGACTTCTGACTAACTAACTAACAGAGCATAAACTCATATTCATAAATAAATTAAATTGCCTTTAATGCAGACCAAGAGCTAAATCCTGTCGAGAAGGCGACGTCGTGACGATAACACTCAAAAAAGGTCTAGATTTTCCTGGAGCAGAATACATTGAAGATAAACTGCAAAATCACGCTGAAAAAGGTTAGAATTATCACATGTTTGACATTGAGTTAGCTCAGCAGCAAATTGCTTTGAATTCTTTGTATTTATTTCTTTCAGAAAAGATAAATAAATAAAATTTAAACTAATAGCTTTCTATGAGTCAAATAACTTATTTTTGTAATTGTAAAACAAAAATCATTGCGGTGCCGACCACCTACTTTGGTTTTATGCCCTTGTGCTTATTAGAAAATGTGAATCAAGTTTGTGAGTAAGATCAGTTTTAATTTAAAATACAATGATTTGAATCAGAGGCCTAGGGGCGAGGCTCCCATTGATACCCAATGGTGGGCAAGTTACTGTTTTTAAAGTGACTGAGTTACAGTTACGTGGCGAAAAATGTAATTTAATTAGAGTTTTGGTAACAAATGTTAGAAAGAAACCAGTGGTCAAAATAATCAATGCAATGCAAGAGTGATCTACTATCGATGTAAAGCGAAACCGCCTATTAAAAATGCGGTATAATTTAGTTACAAAATGAAAGCTTGAATCCTGGTGCGATACTGTTCCCCTTCAATATTTAAAAGCTAGTTACGCCCTCGCCAAAAAGAAGTGGAAGCAAGCAAATGGAAAAACTTCTAATGGGTACCCCTTTGCAATAGCCTTTAACTCTATGGGCGATCTTTCAGAGATTTTCGAATAGAAGCGTCAATCTTCCCGAGCTCTACAGTTTCTGTTAGAGTTCTATGGTTTATGTCGATTACAAAATTTTGTAGCTTTGAAAATCGACTTTAAACAACATTTCATAAAATTACGACGAATGGTATTCGAACCTATGCCCGCACCATGCAGGGACGTACGCTGGTTTGGAATTGTCGGCAGCCTTTCATTGTGCGACATGCGTAGAGGCACTTCACTATCGTAGCAGAGTGTTGAACTGTTGATGCAAACACGTTGGGCGTTGCCATATGTAAACCAATAGGCCAATGTGTTCGTACCGCCTTCATGTTATTCTCACATCTTCTCGCCAACACAACAGAAACTGAGGTGTGATATCAATTTTTGATTAGATAGTGAGACTAACTTTAAACCTACTTTAGTAATGAGGGAATCAAATACGCCTCATCCCCTGCCGTTCTTGCAGAAGTACTCTAAAACAACTAAAGGTTTCACTTCTATACTCCCTGCCTTTGAATATGATTTATTCCTACATCAGCCCTGCTAATTTCAAATTAATCGATGAGTGGATAAGGTTAATGGATCCAAAATTGCCAATTCGTCGAAGAGTTCCAATGAAATAAAATTTTTTGACCAAAAACGTTAACTAATTTTTTCATTGTTTAGCTACAAGTTAAAGAAATATCGGTTCTTTTTGCTGTGAAAGCAGAAAACAGAAAGTAACTTTAACTTGTAATTTCTACAGTGTGTAACTGATAAGTTACATATTTTGTTACTTCTTCAGAAAAGAAGCGAAGTTGCATTTACTACAAACTATTGCATTTACTACAAACTACTTTCTACATTTACTACTATACAAACTATTTACTACAAATTACTACCCAACATTGTTTATTCCAACTTATAGTAACTGCTCTTAAAAATGCTATTGTGGGTACATTTGGCACAACCGGCAGAAATGATATTTTTAACCAGGCAGAGCTGGCAGGTAGCCCTACCGGGCGATGCCGGCTAGTAATGAAAATATGTTGCTGTGACTTTGAATTTCTGCTTGTAGTGTGACTTGCGGAGGTAGCTTAAAGCCTAAACCTAAACTTAAACTTGAACAAGTCGGTTTAAAGTGATCCAAAATACAATTAACTGCAAAAATGCTGTTGTTGAGAATAGGGGATTCCCTTAATTGGTGCAATTTTAAGTGTGTGGTTTTATCGCTTTTTGAGAAGGATCTTTTCAAAAGCGATAAAGCAGGCATAAACACCTTTCAATTTGAAAAAATATCTGCACGTTTATTTTTGTGACTAAAAGTACTCGATTTGTGTGCAAAACAAAACTTTTCAAACATGACCCGAATATGGATAGCCCTAGTATAAGTGTATATGTCGCTTCCAGTTTTGTTCGTCTCGCTATCACTGCTTTCAGGAAAGATCTCGATGTAATAACCTTACAAATTTTTTTTGACGTTCACGTTCATATTTTATTTTCTGTTGGTGTCCCTGATTTATTGTGTTGCAGTAATAACTCAAAAGTGAAAAATATCTATTGCAAACAGGAAATGAAAAACTAATGCTAATTTCGTGGCCCAAAATACAAGTAGGAAAGGGTGCAGAAACAGGAACTGATGAAAAAATGTGGGATTTTATCAATCAATTATCGTCCAGTTGTTAAGCAAATAACACCGGGGTGAATTTCAATGAGTGTGCACTAGGATCCAAGACCTCACTACCAGAAAAAATATTTTTGGGGAAAGAGCACATTTTACCAGAGATCTAATACATGAAGCACAATTCTGTGTGTATGTGTGTGTATGTACGTTCGTACGTGTGCTCTAACTCCTCCAAAACTACTGGGGATACAAACATCAAACTTGGCATGATTGTTCAACAGCTCGGAGTGGGTGTCATAAAGAGGTTCGTGAAATTGTGATGACGTCGTAATCAAAGATAATTTTTTAAAATTTGCGTTTTTTTGATAGAGGAAAACCATTTTTTGCTTAAACAAAACCCAGCCTCCAACTTACCACCTTGGCAAATTCATCTTTTTGGCATCTAAAATAACGTCACAGCTAACGCTTGATCGCACAATTTGTTCTTTGTGTTTACCCAAAAACTACTGATTGTAGGAACGAGATTAAAATCTTTATTGAGAAATATCAACGAGGTGCTTTCGATAAAAACATTTTACAACAATTTAAGCTGAATTGACGATGTAACAGCAAATCCTTTTTTTAGAATTTTATGCCTTCTAAGCATGCTTCTCTTTTTTTCTGTACGCTTAAAACTTGCTCTTTGATGTTATAATGCTGTCTGATAAGATCAACACAGTCTTTCTCTACCAGAGATCATCATATGATAATATTTTCAAAAATTGCAACAGTTTTACAAAGTCAGTTTGCTTAGCTACTGATTGGCCACCTCATTTCTCTATCGTTTTTCAAAATTGTTTCAACACAGTAAAGGTTATTTCAAAGCAATTCCACTAATATATGACATTTATCTTTACTATTTGTTTTTATAATACAAAAATTGAACATTAACACCTGTAGCGTAACTTTTTATTCCCCTAAAAAGCGGTAAGCTGGATAAAAGTAGGTAAGTTTATTACGAAAAGGTTATAATATGGTACTAACCGTTAGTGTCGTTTGAGAGCTAAAGAAATTTGCTTTCCAGCAATATGTGACTCTAATTAGTTAGGGCTAAGGATTAGCCTATAAAAGCGGATCAAAGATTGGTTATCATACTTCATGTTCCATTTTTAGTTGAACAATTATCCTACTACACCTAAGAAACTTACAATTTTTAGAAAAAGTTAGTTTGTTGGCACATTTGACTATTATCCTCAAAAACGTGGTTCTTTGGTGTTATTTATCTAAATTTTCAAAAAGATTCATCAAAAAATAAAGTCTCCAAAAATTTTAAAAGGTAGCCTACAGGTGAAAAACGCTAAAAATTTTGGTAGCTGGGCTTTACAAAATTGCTATTTCCATAAAAACTATGTTTTTTGGTACATTTTTACTATTATCCTCTTCAAAAGCAGGGTTCTTTGGCGTTATTTATCTGAATTTTCAAAAAGATTTATCAAAAAATAAAGTCTCTAGCAATTTTAAAGTGTAGTTTGCTTCAAGTAAAAAATTAATGATCTCCTACAATAAGAAGAGGTAAAAAATGGTCCTGTTTTATCTCTTGCAGCAAATATTAACGTCGAGCTACACATGATCTAAATGTTGAAACAATATGCTTTGCAATTGAGTGAAGCCGGCACATCCGGTTGAACCAATATTCTTAACCTCGACGTTATTGATGGGCCCTATTTTTGTAATCAGTTAATTGTGAGTGCTTTACTTCGAGTTAGTTCACTTTTTGCCTTGCTACGTTTATGCCAGGACCATGCAACATGGGCGCAGCCAGAGGCGTTAGCTCATACAAATACGCCTAGAGTTAGTAAAAAGTCGTAAGTAGTGGACCTGATATGTAATAGCTTATTCCTGAAAATGCCTATCAATCACCTTGGCGTCCTCCCACCATTTTGATTTTCTTTAAAACACTTACTGAATTTAACCGATAAAAGTTTGCTAAGTTAAAAGACGCCTATGGTGTAACGGGAATTCGTGTATGGTGTTTCGATCTATGAGCTACACCTAAGAAACTTACAATTTTTAGAAAAAGTTAGTTTGTTGGCACATTTGACTATTATCCTCAAAAACGTGGTTCTTTGGCGTTATTTATCTAAATTTTCAAAAAGATTCATCAAAAAATAAAGTCTCTAGCAATTTTAAAACGTTGCCTCCTCCAAGTAAAAAATTGATGATTCCGTACAAAAAGAGGAGGGTAAAAATAGTCCTGTTTTATCTTTTGCAGCAAATATTAGCGTCGAGCTACACATGATCTAATTGTTAAAACAATGTGCTTTGCAATTGAGCGAAACCGGCACATCCGGTTGAACCAATATTCTTAACCTCTTTATTATTGATGGGGGCCCTGCAATTGTAAGAACTTAATTGTGGATGCTTTATTTCGAGATAGGTTGCTCTTTGTTTGGCTGCGTTTATGTGAGGACCAAGCAGCATGAGATCAGCCAAAGGCGTTAGCTCACACAAATACGCCTACAGTTACGACAAAGTCTTAAGTAGTGGTTCCAATATGTAATAGTTTAATCCTGAAAATACATATTAATCACCTTGCGCCTTCCATAACTTTAACATCCCTTGAAGCACTTGCTGAATTTAACCGATAAAAGTTTGCTAAGTTAAAGGACGTCTATGATAAAACATTACAAATGGGACTTTGGCTGGGGCTCAGTAATCTTGGGAAACATGTAGTGGCTATGCGCAACTGCTCATAATGTTTTTTAATCGATAGCGTTTTAAAAAACGATTGTTTTATTCCGAACAAGATTTGGCTGTGTCAAAAACAATCAACTTTTTATTACTGTTTTTGCAAGTAACCACTTGGAGAAACCTGCTTGGTCGGCTGAACCAATATTATTAACCTCGACCTTACTGATTGGGAGCCCTGCGGACGACGCCGGCAAGGCCCTCTAGTTTTTGATATTCTATGCCGTCAATTTTGCATCCTAAGATCAATAAAACGGCTTTCAAAGCAATGTATTGTTGATTTTAGACAATTAAAGCTAAATCAAACATTTATGTTCTTTGAAGGTAATGTGTTCAGAAAATGTTAGTGAAATTCAAAATTTGATGAAAATAAAAGAAAAAAAAATTCTGAGTGAAATCGTACCGTAAAACAGGAAAAACATTTTTATGTTGCTTGAAAATACCGAAATAGGCCTATCGGAATTGGGGCTAAAAATTTAGGCCTTCTATCCGCCTTTTTTTCATGTCACTTGGTCGTGACTATGCAGGTAACGGCACGTATAAAGTGTAGATAGAGACTTGAAAAAGTTTGAGGGAAATTCAAAGGAAATAAATACCTCTGAG
This sequence comes from Trididemnum clinides, assembly GCA_963675345.1. Taxonomy (NCBI): domain Eukaryota; kingdom Metazoa; phylum Chordata; class Ascidiacea; order Aplousobranchia; family Didemnidae; genus Trididemnum; species Trididemnum clinides. The sequence goes on from OY776286.1 coordinate 3,774,981, forward strand.
TAAAGTAGTAAATATAACTTGTCCTGCCTAGCCGACTCGTTGATGAAGATGCCCTGAAGAGATCTCATAGATCAAAACAGGCTCTCGGCATCTGTCAATCATGCCTCTGAATAAAATCGCGAATATATTTACGGGAATACATTTTTGCTACTTCGCTTGAAAATAGTTCATCAGTCCTACCCGTATCCTAAACAAAATGTGGTGAAGGTATGGCCTTTTCGCGACCTTGAGTACGCCTATGCAAGAAACAGGGTTCTTGGGGCGCATCAGAAGCCAGGTCACAGATATAATTATGCAAAGGAGAGCATCAAATCGTGAAAAAGACCTATTGCTAAAAATTCTATTTTTGAAAACGATCGCTATTTTGGCATCACGCTCTATTTTGATTTTAATTATGTTTCAGTATTTATGTAAAAGTAGTGGAATTGGAATGAGGAAAATAGGGTTATACTTATCCTCCGTAATGTTTTCAAGTCAAACTGTTTTTAAGCAAATGTACTTGATTTTAGAAAGGTATAAATTGGCTAGTCTTTTTGTGATATTAAGTAATGACTAAACTGGTTATGTCAAAATCCTTCAACTTTTTTTTACTTTTCTCGCAACTACTCATTAACTGCGCCGGTGCAGCCAGTTGAATTGATATTCTTAATCCCGAGATCACTGACTGAGATTCTGCTGGTGAAACCCACTAGTTGGAAATTAAACTTAACTGCTAATGATTGCGATCAAAACTTATCAGTTTTTAAATACTGTACTACTTTTCACAATCAGGACAAACTTAGGATATTTTATTTGCTCATGTGCCCATGGAAAAAGTCCTTGTTGCATCGAGACGAATAAAGAAAAGAAGAAATATTGAGAAAAAAGGCACATGAAAACATTTGTCTGTGACCTACTTTTTTCAAGGACAGCAAAAATGCCGCCCCTGATGAGTGAACAAAAAATTTTGCAAAAGCGGCGTTTTTGATGCCATTTAAAACTGAAATAGAATTTGCAAAAATATTAAAAGGTGGAGAGCCGAGATCTATCTTTGCTTCAGTGTTAGATTTTGGGTCTGGATTTCTCTCTGTGTTTTCTGTTGTTCTGTTATTGGAAAGTTGAAATCCCTTGCCGCTTTTTGACTGTCTACAAGTGTAATTTAATGAGTGTAGCGATCATGCAACCTTTACTCTTACCTATGCGCATCTATTTCGAATATTGTTGCCTCGTGTTTCGTTTCGTTTTCGTAGAAACGTGAGTCATGCATTCCTTTGTCTTTCTGTAGTGATCACTTAAACTTTGCCCTTACCCACGTGTGTCTGTTTTCGAATATTGCTACCTCGTGCTTCTTTTTGTTTTCGTAGAAACGTGAGTCATGCATTGATTCGTCTTTACCCCAGAAAATGTTATTCCTTGTGCCCTTTTTCGTTTTTGAGATATAAATATGTCTTAGTCTTTTGGATATACCAGAATTGACTTTTGGACTGAAGAAGCCGCTAAGTTTTGAAATCGTGCGTTAATTTTTGATAAAAGATTTAATAAAAAAACCAGGAAATTCTTATCAACTGAGAACTTCAAGAAATCGTTCGATGTCAAAGAACTCCCTATGAGCTTAAGTAATTAAAGTGTAGGTCAGTAGGCTTTTGGTGTAGCACGCTGAGCCTCTGCTGTACGCAACGGCAAGCATCCGACTGTAATCCAGGCTAAAATGAGTGCACTCCATGTGACGACTAGTCACTTCTACCATGATACGAATTAAAAGCATATATCGCATCAAGCTCATTGTAGTGAGCGTGCACCTTATATAGCTTAAAATTAACAGCATCAGTTGAAAGGGCCGATGGCGGAGTGGCATAAACCGCATGAAGCAATTCATGTGACCGTCGGTTCAATACCTGAGTCCACCTGACGAGTTCTAATAGGAACGAAACCGGTCGTGGAAGTGGTATTTTATTCAACTGATTGCAGTTAGCCTATATGCCTTAACATCCATTAATTAAAAGTAATTACTATCATGATAGTTACTGATCATAGATGTTGATCCGTATATAAACCCAGGTGTTGTTGGCGACTTTCTGTTTGTGGTTTGTAGTTGATGTTGTTGAGGTTGCTACACAATTTCCTTCTCAAGCACGCGCAGCTAGCGAAGACGTGCGTAAGAGGGGAGGTAGTTGCTGGGGTCGCAACATGCCTTCCCCGCCAACGTTGAGAGAGTGAGGCTTGCCGGCCGAAGTAATTGAGATTCCCGCCAAGACATCGATTGGAAGGCGGTCGTGACGTTAGGACTTGGCGATTCGACGATAGCTTGTGCTGCTTGACTGAAGACGCTGCCGTCCAACTACATCGGAGAAGATGTAACTTCTTTCATTCATTCATTCATTCATTCTTTTTTTATTCATGACCACCACCATTACACACGACACTGAACAACAATAATAATGAGAGAAATGGAGTCAAGAAAAGGAAGAAGCGACACAACGTCAGACGTTAAAACATGCAAATGAAAACAGTGGATCCATAAAACTAGAGCAATAGTTGCATGGCCGCTAAACCCTAAATTCAAGCAATTAAAGAACAGTTCAAAAAAAAAAAAAAACAACAAAAAAAAACAAACAGAACAAAACAAAAACGCAGGAGATTTTATAGTTGTAGATCATATTATTTCGCGGCGTCACCATTGTAGCGCAACGGCAGGCATCCGGCTGTAATCCAAGTTAAAGTAAATGCGCTCCATGTGGCGACTAGTCACTTCTATCATGATAGCTACTGAACTTAGATGTCGACCCGTATATAAAGCCAAGTGTTGTTGTTGACTTTCTGTTTGTGGTTTGTGGTTGAAGTTGCTACACTGTCATCACAAAAGTATTTTGATGTTTTTTTGCCGCTACAATGTTGTCCCGTAACAACTTTGTCAGTAACCGAAACAGCGTTGTTCCACATTGTTATATTGTGTTATACTGTCTGCAATAGACTGACATTATACTCATATGCTATTCCTGCATGTTGCTTCTAGCGTAATACGGTTCAGACATGTAAAGTGCCTGTGTGATATAGGTTGAAATTGTTGCTTTTATAAGAGGTCCATGCAGTAATGCAGCAATGAATCGATGATATGATCTAAAATTGCCCAAAAGGGCATATTTGGATTTTATGCGGGAAACGCTATGGTTGGACTAGCTAGCCTACAATGTGCTAGTACAGACTTAATTTTGTGTGGGAGACCTGTGGATGGCTGGCATAGGAAATGCTGGTGTAGGTTGCTGGAAGTTGAGAATGCTGGTGAGCCATCACCATATTTAGAAATTTGAAGTTTTAGCATTCTACAAAATTACAAGTATTTTAGTGTTTTTTAAGATCATGACTTTATATAATACAGAGTTCATATGATAAAGAATTCCGTTTATTGTTTTTGAAGGTGGTTCTAAAATGATAATTGTTGATTGCTCAAATCTTACTGCATTGGATTACAGTGCTGCGGAAGCTTTTTATCACGGTGCTGAATCTCTTAAGCACGCTGACATCTCTTTGAAATTGTGCGGATTGACAGTAAGTTTGATAAATTGTTTCAGAGCTGTTAAACATGAATATATTATGTTTTTTAGTTTTTAATCATGCTGTTAAATATTGCCTGGCTTTTAATCTTACTAAGTTCATTGCACTTTGCAAATGGTCCTCTGCATCTACAACAACCTGCATATTTTATCCTACAGTTACAGAAAATCATTTTTTTCAATTATGCTTGCTAGAACAGGGGTGGGCAAACTTTTAGCCAGATGGCCGCATTGACTATTCAAGAGTTGGCCGAGGCCAGTGCTTAGAATCTTGCAATGCTTGTATACGTAAAGCCTGACATGATTGATACCAAGAAATATAAAACAAAGACATATATATTTACTATGGTTTAATTAGAAAATAAAAATGCATACAAATAATGTCTTTTCCTTGATTGCGTATCAGTCAGCAATTACATACTCAACTGCCATACAACAGAGTCAATATAAAGCTGTTAACATTTTTATGTAAAACCAAGTTTTTAGTTAATGTGACGCATGCAACTGCTCACAATTCTGAACACACCTTTAAAAGTTATGGGTAAAGTTGCTTGAGGAAATTCTAAAGATGGCACGTAAATTTGAGCCTGTCAATACAGACCTGCTTTTAGACTTATTGATTTTAAAAAATGGTAATATTTGTTTGTATTAATATATACAGCAGTCGTTCTCAAACTTTTTTTGTTGCGACGCCTTTGCAAGAGTATGCTGAGCTTGGGACGCCCCAGTCATAAAAACACTGCTACCGAAGTTCTATTTAGCAGTATCGCAATACGTAATGAAGAAAAGAAAAATCAATGAAGAAGCGAAATATCAAAAAGAACGAATGGCCTCTCAGTCAGTAATTTAGTTCAAATCTAATGCGACGTCATTGACGTGTGGGCTTGTTCATTTTTGCAAAGATCGTAGAACCTTGAGAGAATCTTGTAAACTGCCACTCATTTCTCTTTGAACGCCTATTCGTGATGGATATTTAGTTTTAGTGACGGCCATGGCAAAAAATCCAGCTTCGTACAAATACGACGTAGCGAACGGGACAGGTATTCGCAATGTTTTTTTCGTCAAAGCTGGGTATTCGTCATTCAATGAAATCCAAAAATTTGTCAGATTGACTAAATTAAACTTCCTTTTTAGGGACCTGTCACAGGTAAGATCAATGTAGTGTTCTTTTTCTTCTTCCGTGAAGGAAGATGTGATAAATAGCACGTAAGGTTCGCGAATCCATTCATAGCGTAATAAATCTTCCAGAAAATAAAGTGCGAACTTCAACTGGAGCTTGGATAGATGTTGCACAAATACGCTTTGTAAATCTGAAGGCAGCATCATACTTTTCTTTTCAAGCAGATTGGACAAAAAGAGGAGTACTGAGGACTTCCGGACACATTTGAAATATCTTCCTTCCACAGAGACAGCTTTTTTGTGAACGATGTGATGTTATCTCAAATGTCGAATATATTTTTATCAGCCCCTTGCATAGACAGGTTCAGTTTATTCAATTTAGCAAACATATCACACAAATAATCCAATTTTAATAAAAATTTGTTCTCAGCTAGGCAATCAGCAAGTTGATTCTTTTGTTTTTGCAAAAATGCGTCGAGTTCGTTCTGCAGCTCGTGGACTCGTTTAAATGATTTTCCAAGCGAAAGTCACCTGGGCGAACAATAAAACAACAAACTTCGATGCTCTGCATTCATCTCTGCACAATGTTTTTCAAACACTTTTGAATTTAATGGCCGTGTTTTGATGAAGTTGATACGTTTGGTGACGATTTCAACTATAGCACCAAGGTCCGGGCTCAGTTCACGAGCCACCAATGTCAGAGCCACCACCAAACCACCACGGTGAATCATGCAATGCATCCACTTGGCCATTGGGGCATGTTCTTGAATTAGACTTTGCAGTCCAGAGCGACTGCCAGACACAGCTTTGGCGCCATCTGCCCATATGCTAATGCAGTTTCCCCAATCTAAGCTATTTGTAGAAATAGAATTGTCGATTATATTGAAAAGATCAATTCCTCGGCAACCAAGTTCAATAGGCTTCCAAAATAGTACCTCTTCTACCAAGTTTGTTCAGAGAAATCAACAAAACGCACGTAGCAAATTAGGTGGGCATCTCGACTGCCATCAGTCGCTTTGTCTAATTGCCGGCTAAATTCTCGCTGTTTCGTTCTATCGATCAGTTGATCGTGAATGTCCAACGTCATGTCACCAATCCGACGACACACGGTATTGTTGGATAACGGTACTAACTTTAATTTTTCGGCAGCTCCTTCTCCTATTATCGTACTTGCAAGATTGATTGCAGCAGCCAGTATTATTTCCTCAGCAACTTAGCAATTCTGTGCGCAACTTGATACAATGCTAATAAAGCCTTTGATGGGAGTTGCGTAAATTTCGAAAGGGTAGATACTTGGCTCTTTATATTATTTAATTTTCGAGCAAAAAAATTTCATGGTTTACTTGCAAATTGTGGATGTGATGACATCAAATGACGTTTAAAGCAATAAAAATGATTTGAACTGAAGTAATGGCTATTACGTAATAATAAAAAAATTCGAATGTGTGAAGCGTGAGCCGGCGGAAACAGTACATTACTCAAGTATTCTCTTCTGCTCTCGATATTAAGAACGGTATGTTTGCTTAAAGTTACAAAACTGTAGTTTTTGCATTAAAATTTTCCGTTCTTCGCTTATTTGAGAGTAGTTTCGAACAGAATGACTGTGCGACGCCCTACGAGATTTCAAACGACGCACCCGGGCGTCGCGACGCACAGTTTGATAACCACTGATATACAGTACATTCTGTATGTTGAACCAAAAAAAATGAATACATCTTTGCAGCAAACTGCTTTGAATTAAACAAAATCTTGTTGGTGGTACAGAATTTTGATATAGCTTTAAAAAAAAGCTGTTTCAGTCATAAGCTTTTTGCAGTCCCGTAGCACTCCAACTTCGGCCCCCCCCCCAAAGTAAGCGCAAGAGCCTCTGCGCACAGGTCATATCACTTTAGAGGTGTAAAATTGAAAAGCTGCATTAAGAAAATACACCACAATTTGTACATAAGTAAACAGGCTAATGTCAGAATAAAGCATGCCGATACCGAAGGTGCAAGTCATAAAAAATTCGGCACCGATGCCAGAGTTCAGTAGGACATTTATGCAGACACTGCGAAACGAAAGCAATGACACTGAAAAACATGAAAAACTTATAAAAACACAGTATCATTTAAATAGTCTGGAGCGAACCTTTTTGTTCGCAAATGCTGTTATGACATTGTCATAATCAAGAGATCGGACGCAGTCATTTTCGATTGACAACATGGCTAATGAAGATAGTCTACTGTCTGTCATAGACGTTCTATTAAAAGTTTTGATCAGTTTCAATTTGCTGAAGCTTCTTTCAGCGCTGGCAACAGTCACGGGGCAAGTTAATAAGATTCGAAGTGCGATGTACACATTCGGATACAATTCAAATAAATGAGTCTTTAGAAGATAGTTCAGAAAGTCTTGAGCCGTATTGAGATTGCGTTTTTTTTGTAAAATTAAAACAAACCGCTGTAGCTCAGCGCTCATTTCATCAGAATCAATGTCACCGAACTTTTTTTGGAACTCTTTACAGCAAGTAAGAAGAGCATTTTCTTGTTGCACAAGCAAAAGTTTGTCTCGTGTGTACAAAAACGAAAAGGCGGAAGAAACCTCACGTAACAAATTAAAGCGCTCCTTTATTGACATAATAGCCTGGTCTACTAATGGATAGAAAAAGTTGCTTTTAAATTTCAGTTCAGGAGTAGCTCGTTGTTCCTCTTCACCTTGGTAATCAAACAATCTTCTTTTCTTTCCACTTGTTGACGGAGGAAAAGAAGGATCAATATCCAATTCCTGTGCTATTTCAACAGCAGATGTTGCGGCACTGTCATAACCCGTTGTGCGATAGTTTTGCAAAAACTTTTCAGTTGCCTGGATTTCCGTTTCCATTGTATGAAGGGAGACTCCATACGATTGAAGAATCTTGCTTGCTTTATTGACTTGGAATAGGATATCATGCCAAATAAACACCGACAAAAGAAAACTCCATTTTGATAAATGAGCTATCAACGATTTTGTTTCTGAGGCAGCTCTTCCATCTTTTCTTTCTATGGAAATGGCTTCCAAGTCTTTCAGTGCCAGCAACACCTCTTTTAAATTGTATCGAAAAGGTTTGATGCATTTAATTCTGCTTTCCCAACGAGTATCAGATTGTGACTTTATGGACAGCTCCACATGTTTCTTCAAAATTTCCCAACGCTGAGCAGAGGAAGAAAACAGCACATACAACCTTGTAAGTACTCCAAAAAATGTCAATGCTTCCGTCGATCAATTAGCACTGTCAACAACAACTAAGTTAAGGGTATGGTTTGCACAGGGCACGTAAACAGCTTTGGGATTGATGTCTAGCATTCTTGCTTGGACCCCAGAATGTTTTCCTTTCATGTTAGCACCATTATCATATGACTGACCTCGACAATCAGACAATTCGAGTTGCAGTTCGGTCGCTTTTTCTAAGAAAGCGTCCAACAAGCCTTTCCCAGTACTGTCACTTATTCTCAAGTAGCCAAAAAATGTTTCTTTAACAACAGCAGCTTCTTCATTACATAGTACATAACGGAGAATGACAGACATTTGTTCATGATGTGACATATCTGGAGTGCAGTCCAAAATTATAGAAAAATATTTTGCCAATTTCAATTGCTGTAAATTTTCTTTTTCAACTTCTGTCGCTAGCAATTCAATTAGTTCATTTTGTATGGTAGGACTCAAATAGTGATCTTTAGTGTTTTTATTCTTGATTCTGTCTTGAAGCTCTTTTAGGATCGGATCTCTTCTTGCCAAAAGCTCAAATATACCCAGAAAATTTCCATTGTGAGGAGATCCTAAGACTTCTTCAGATCCTCTAAAAGCAAGATTCCTTTCCGATAGAAACAAGGCAATGTCGATAAGTCTCTCTAAAACATTTCTCCAAAAACGTCTTTCATTGAAAAAAATATTCATCTCGCGTTTGTCGATAGTGGATGAATTTCTTATCCCTTCAGCTAGCAACATCCATTGACTGCAGCATTCTTGGTGGGAAATGCCGTTTTCATGGTCTTTCAGTTTTTTCGAAAAACCCTCCCATGTATTTATACCACTACAAAAGGGGCTTAGTGTTTTTCCAAATAGCTTACAACAAAAGCAAAAAACTTGATCTGATTCCCCAGAATAAACTAGCCACGACCGTGAAACACTTTCACCATTAGGTAACACACGTTTATAATGGTTGGAGGAAAAACGTCGCCTTGGAGTTGTGTTATTATATGGAAAATTCATTATTAGTTGATGTGGTCCACGCTTTACCATATCACATCGTTGAGCATCAGAAATACTTTCAAGCCATTTACATGGGTCATCAGGGATAGGGGTAAATTGAGATTCAGTTATTTTTGATATTGAAGGTTGCGTATTGGCAGGTAAATCACAACTTACATTTTCTGGAAATTCACAATCACTTTGATGCTGATCGTCATAGTCTTCTTTTTCTTGTACACTATAGTTTTCTTCATCCCTCTCGGTACAAGTGCCAGGTCTACTCTGCTCAGTAATCTTGAAAAAATCTGTCATCTTGGGCAATTTCGCTACAGCATCTCGAGCAGTGGCTGCTTCTTTTCTCTTTTGAGCACCACTTTTTGAACGTTTCATTCTATACAATGTCAATAAAATACTTTATCTGCACTCTGCAGTGTATATATATTGTCCCGGTATTTATAGCCAAACAGAATTCCAGACCATTCTATGATTGTTACGTAACAACGGCATTGTTACGTCAATCGAATATTCAAGATTCTACCAGAAAATCAATCGAAATATTCTAGATTCTGCGAGATAAAATGACGTCGCATTCACTTATGATGTCACAAGCCAATTTCTTCCTACAGTTTAAATCGGTTGTAAACAAGTCTGTTGAACTGAAAATAGTCACGTATCCAAAAAGCAATTTCAGACTAACTTGGGCCCCCAAAGTTGGCCTGGGCCCCCCCCCAATTGGGGGGTTTGGGGGGCGGCTGCTACGTCTCTGGCTTTTTGTGACACTCTCATCAAAGGCGGAATCGCGTCAAAAGAGAAGATCTAGAGTGAGTAAGTATTATCTCGTCACGGTACGCAGCTCTTTCCGCTTTAATCTCTTAGGGCTGCTTTTATCAGGACTCAGAGCCCGACATTATGCAGACTGAAAGAGTTTGTTTACACTCTCAAACTCTTTCGATAATCGCAGCGTTTTTATTTGGCCTCTTGCTGCGCTTTCTCTACCATTTCGCTATCGCAAAATCTCCTTCTTTGGCGCGCTTTACAATACTAGCCCTATCGTTGGCTTGTCCTGATTATCTATTGTCCAAATTATTCAAATAAAACTACTTGCTCACTCTGGCTCTTCCCTTTTGAGGCGATGATGAGACCTGATGAGAGCGTCACAAAATATTCTACTGATGAGAGCGTCACGAAAAGCTTATGACTGAAACAGCTTTTTCCGAAGCTATGTTTTAAATTAACAAATTTTTCATCATTGAGTGAGCTATAAAAGTCAGTCAGTGAAACTGATTTAAAACCTTCTCTCACTGTGCCATCCGTTTATAAGTCAATTAATTCCATCAAAATGTCTTGTGGTGCTGAGTTGATATCTGCTGTGAATGGGAAAGTAAGCAGATTAAACTCTGGTTCAATTCTTTTGAAGTCCGAAAACCTTCTTTTAAATTTTTCTCTTAAAACATCAACTTGCTGCTTGTATTTCTCTCTATAATTAGCTGGAACTTCTATTTTCAGCGACGTGAAGTGGCAGAAATTGTTCACATCCATTTTTCTTGACCAGGGGTAAGCAAACTGCGGCCCACGACGAACTTTTGTGCGGCCCGCGAAAGCCTCAAGCACATAATCTAAAAAAAATTAATTAATGTAGAAGAACGTGATTGGGTGCATTTTTCTCATTAATAGACTTTGAAAATTAAATGTGCTTGCATTTTCAATTGAATAAAATTATTTTGATTCATTTGTCTAATAATTGTTAGTTTTTAATGTTATACCAAATTTAAAATGCAAATCAATTAGAACAATATACCAATGCGTTTGTTAAAAAGTGCGGCGCTCAGCTAGCTTCTGTGACCGCGATGCGGTCAGCGAGCCAAAACAATTGCCCACCCTTGGTCTTGACAATAGTGCCAGTTTCAACCGAAGAGCTTTTACATGTTAGTACAAGTCATGTGCAAATACACATTTTCGTTGCAGTGTAACATTTAATTGGTTCATCTTTTTTAAAATGTCTGGTGCAAATATCAAGTCAAATTTAAATGCTTTTGAATCCATGTTGGTTCCAAAGTTACTTTTAATTCCTTTCATGTCAAGAAAAAAGGTATATTATCCTTTAGAGCTCAAGCTCTCTTGAGTACTTTTCCAACATTAAGCCAGCAAACACTATTATGACAGAAAAAATTTGAGCATTCACTTTCAATATCCTTAGCAAAGCTTGAAATTACCGATGACTAGCTGATTTTGCTTTTTTTTATTTACAACTGATACAATGGAGTTATAACATGTTTCGAGTCTGATGCAGCTTTGCACAAGCTCTCTTGAGGTTGGTTTTCATTAGGCGTAACCTGCCGGCATAGCGTAAATATTTTTTGTTTGTTTATTTGAAGTTATTTTACGGGCAAAAATGCTCCGCGTGTAAAACTAAATGGAAAAAAATATTTTTACGATATTTACGCGTTATGGAAACCAGCTTTTGGTGTAAGATACAGTGGAATGACAAAAAATAGCGATTTAGTTCATTTTCTTTTATCTTGCTTCAATACACTTAGTCATATCAACTTTTTTCCAATTAATGATGGGGCTTCATCGGTTGTTATACTAGCCAGTGTATTTCGATCCGGTCCATTCCTCCCCAGATATGCTCACACACTCAAATAAATCACAACCTGTGGTCTTTGAGTGATTCAACAGACGGCAGCTTCTCAGCTACATGAAAATTTGAATCCGATCTACGAACAAACACCAATAATTATGTTGAATCCTTCGCATCGGTGCTTTTACCTAAAGCCAAAGAATACCATAGAAATTGCCAAATGGTAGCCTGAAGTTGACACGACAAATCCTCACTTATGGTATTTGCTCGACGTACAACAGTTTTTCTTAATAAAGCAATTTTTTAAAACTTTGTTTTAGTTCCAGAACTTAAGAGAGTTACGGCATCCAGCAAACACTCTTTCAAATATTCCCCATTAGAGAATGGCTTGTTGTGCCTTATGCTAGAGCAAAACTTGCTTCAGTAGAAGCTTCTTGCAATGATGATCGTTCTCTGCTTTTTCAACTTTTGAATTAATTCAATGGATTTTCTCTTTCTCCTTGTGATAAATTAACACCGAAGCCCAAGAGTTTTGTTTGATGATGTCTTTTAAGATCGTATTTCTTAAAAACCGCCACTGAATCTTGAGACAACAAACACACAGCTTTGCTCTGAACCTCAATAAACATGTTCCTCCGCCACCAGTCTTTATTGAAAACTCCACCCTTCTGTTCAATTTTTCGTTTTTTACTTGACGAACTCATCATACAATGTCATAGAAGTTTATTTATAAAAAAAATATTTTATTAAAAAGCAACTGATACTTCAAATGGTGAGCTTTTTCCTAAACAAAGAAATGTCCCGTCCGGGAAAGCGGGTGTACTATTTTTATTGCTAGCAATTTCGATTGCTAAAATAATCGGAAGAAAATTTCGAAAATATTTCTTCATATTACATTAGATTTAGGGAATTTTCCACAAGTTTCAGCTGGCTGTAGTTTGCCCATTGCAGTGAGTTGGAACATCTTTGTGTTGAGACCTGTTTCGGTGTTACTAATAGGCTACTGTGTACACAGCACGTTTTTGCCACAAGCAGTGCGACCGAGCTTGGAAAATTGCCGTAAAGTGATTTCTCAAAAACATAATCAACTAGCCACCATAAGATTCGAGCGCACGACAATGCGATGATTGCTGCCATAAAACGGCGTTCTTCTACTTCACTTGACCTTGTTGATAAAAACTCATGCTCTCATACAAAAATATTTGGCTCTTCCAAATTATACCTTTCACCAAAATTATCAAAATCTTTCAGCGAAAGGTCATAATCCATTTTAAAAGGTATTAACGAACGAAATAAAGTATGTGTAAAAAACTGGAAATACTAGCTTTGTTTGGGTTCCATAGTGGAGTGATTAGAGCATCCACTTCACAGTCGGTAGACCTGAGGTTCATTTTCCTAGTCGAATCATACCAAAGACTTTAAAAAACATTTTTTTGCTGTACGCTCAGCACGAAAAGGGTAGTGTGAATACTTGCTGATAAAACATGAGCACAGTCGCATGAATAAGCAAATAAATTTTTTAAAACCTTCAATAAAAGAGATCAAAAGATCAAGAAATTCAAAATAAGGGAAAAATTACGTGATTTGTGTTTTCCAAATCTTGTGTACTGTATCATGGTTGCAATTTTACGTCACAACGTCACATGGTAATCTAGTTTTTACGTTCTGCGAAGTTTTAATTCTAGGCAGCCTGCACTAGGCCTACCAAAATGTTCAGTTATAAGATAGTTGTTTTTGAAATCTTGTCGTATAGCCAGTCAGCAGGCTAAACAATAATGCACTTTGACGCGAAGGGTTATTTCTGCCTGCAATGCTGTCAGCTAAACCTATTCAGCTGTGATATTTGGGTTCCCAACCTTTTTCTCAATCCGAACCCGTTTTTTGTTGGATAGTTCTTCTCAGTCCCTATAACAGTAATTCTCAAACTTTTTAAATTGGTGAACTGCTCAGGTTTGTTTAATATTACGAAAAATAATCGCTGTCAGTTTTTTTCTTTTTCATGATGAAGACCTTTTTTGATAGTAATTTGTTGTGGGAAGTCTTTTGTTTTTTTTTTTGTGTTGATGGTCTTTCTTAGAGAGTAACTCTTGGTTGGGACCTTAAAGTTAGCCTATAGGCTGACCTAAAAACTCTAGATTGTTGCGTACCTTTTGAAAATTCCTCTCGGACTTCCAGTGGTACACGGATCTCAGTTCAAGAACTACTGACCTATTATATTTAGGGAAATATTTGCTAATGCAAACAAATAAAAAAACAAGCTTCATCTCCCTTTTAATGTAATTTTGTACTTTTAATGGGGATACAAGCACAGGCACAACACTTTCTATGGGTAGGTGTGAAAGCACTTGTGTTTCAACATAAAAGTGAAAACCTTTTTTATGAGATTTCCTTTTTGAAAATGATTTTCTCAATTTTAAAATTTCTGGATGGGGCTAAAAACAGTCGGTGGAGCTTCATCTCCCCTGACCCTCTGTTTTGTGCCTATAGTACGAGTAGTTTACCACTGGATGGGAACCTTTGCAGTAACAACAGGGTTAGTAGTATAGTAAAGGCAAGACTAGGCAGTTGGATTAGCATAAGCTGATAAATCATTGGTTAGAAAAGGCTTGTAATAGGAATTTATATCCAATCCTTGCAACAGTTTAACCTGAATTAAGGGTACAACTTGCTGCAGCCTAATGCTACAAGTTGCTGCTTACTGTATCTATCGATATGCTTTGTTTGGCTACATTTTCTGACCACTTTGTCCATATTGCGAACTTAGATGTCGATATCTACTCGCTTTCGATCAGAACTATCACCATCTAGTTATACAAAAGTGATAACATTTATCCGTATCACATATTAATAAAAATCCGGAATTCTCTGGTTTGCTCGGGTGTGTCAGCTGGAACGGCGTTAAGAAAGACATCAATTATGAGTAATCTCGGTTTACAAAAAGATGAAAAAAGAGTATATCTACAATCGTGGAATAACTCTTCTCTGTTTACCTAAAAATTTGCAAAGTGCTTTGAAAAACGATGCAGTGAAATAGTCAAGACTTGTGCCGCTTTCGTCCCGACTAATACAAAATCTTCAAATCAGGAAATGCAGCCTCACTATAGTCCTGTGAGAGTGCCACCCAAAGCCTTTGCCCTCTTTCAGCCACAACAAAAATTGTCAACTTGGCAAATTAGTTAAAATAATACAATCTAACACACGTAGTTAAATAAGAGAGCAGCAACTAAGCCAAGGGATTCTTGCCAACAGCTGAATCAACTAAATTCTTTAAAAGTAACACTTGCAACACAAATCGGCCTAACATATCGAGTAGCAACAAAAGGAGGCTAAAAATAAAATTTTTGCCAATCACTTGCCAAGTTTTTGCAAGATCTGGATTGCTACTTCTCAACTACCAAACACCATATAAGGGAGAGGGCAAAACCATTGTCAACAAAACCACAAAGTGCTGCGTCGAATCAAGCAACCGCAGAGAAGAAGCTTATTATTATTATTGTTATTAAAGTCAATACTGTAACACCGGCAGAAGCATAACAGAGCAAGTCGTCAACACACAACAAGCTTTCAAGAAGTTTTGAAATATGCAAAAGACGTCTACACCAAATTTGTAAATCTAGAAAAAGTCTACAACAGGATATTACGAGAAAAGCTGTGGAATGTTTTAAAGAAGTATGGCAATGTTGATCAAATGCTATTGGCTATAAAATCGGGAATTTGATGTGCGTGCCCAAATATAAAGCGTTCGGTCAAAACTGTTTACTGTGAGTGTTGGACGTTTTCATGGGTTTGTACCCTCTCCACTCCTATTCATTGTGTCTGTGAATTGGATTGAAAAGAATAGTTTTGCTAATAACAGGGTCGTTGAAAGTTACAAAATCAATTGTCCGCTTTTGATCTATACGATGTAGCAGTTTAGGCACCTTCAAAATTTGACCTCCAACATGCTTTTGATTGTTTTGCAACTGGTTGTCATCGCTCTACATGTAAAATGAAAATAAGTGCAAAGAAAACTTAGGTATGTGATTTTTTCTAAAAAATCTAATCAGGTGGATTTGCAAGTCTCTGGATAAACTTTGAAGCCGGTGAAAAATTTGAAAATCTGGAGGTCACACCTGCTAGTGGTGGTAGAGGTAGGAGCTCCAATCTTTAGTTGTCGTGAAACAAAAGTTCTCTAAGCTTGTCAATTTTTCGATTTTTAAATTGGTTTTTATTTTTGTTTTCAACTAAGGTCAAGAATCATGGGCAATGACCAAAAGAGTGTGATCTCAAGGGAAAGCTTGTGAAAGGATTATTTTAAAGAAGAATTGAAGTAATATCACGACTGAATAAAATTTGTAGCTCCAAAACTTGAAGTTTTGTTGAATCAAGTTGTTTTTGTGTGTTGAGAGTCTGAGCCGCTTTGATTTGATCCAGTCGCAAGAAAGATTAATTCACTGAATTCTTGAAACGGGTCTCACTTTGTTATAAATTTGCAGCACAAAAACTTGAAAATTGTTTCTCTCGCGATTTTTGTCGTAAACCGGTAAAACGGTGTTTTCATGTTGTAACGGATTCGTTGAATCAAGACCCATAAGTAGTATCTGAACCCGAGGCAGATCTTTCCTGACGAAATGAAAAGTTATGGAAAGGAACTCGGCCCCCCCTTTCCTCTGCTTTTTCTTTCGTAACTCTGTGATAATTCTTCTTCAGCTAAATCGTCGTGCCCCCGAAGACATTCTCCATATATTACATCAAATCAAACACAATTAAGCAAACCAAACAATAAACGGTCTAACTTGCCAAGCTTCACCACACAGAATAGCAAATAGAAACGTGATTTTAGGGCACGTTCTGCTGCATTGCTTGAGATGCAATTTTGTGATGACCAAGTTAGGCAAACAGTGCGGTGATAGGGTGCTGAGGCGCATGTCTGAAGACATAGCTAGTAACTTAGACGTGGCGTGAAAACAACACATCACGATTAGAAACTGCAAAATTGAGAGCCTCATTAACTTTGACACTGCAACAATATTACCCTACCCCAATGTATGCAATTAAAAAATGATCTTTTATAGGAATTCTGCCTGATACGGAAAAACCTGACAATTACATTTCTAATTTCATTAACAACCTTGCTTTTCGTTTATGTGAAGCTACTGATCAGCAAACGTGAAGTAATGATTAATTTTCGTATAGCTAACGGCTTCAAGGCAAACTAAAACAAAGTTTGGCTCCTTCGTTCTCTTGTTGAACGATAATAAACGACAGCAAAGTCAATATTCTCAATAATTTAATTTTTGTTGTTATTAGAGTTTGCCATATCATGGCAGAACTGATAATTTTGAACCTATCACAGCACACGCATTAACTCTTTACACAATATTCTCAAAATAAAACTAAACAATGAAAATATTAAACGCAGGGTATCCAGAACGGCATATCGTGTTCGCTTGTTTCGGAATTAGGCCGTTTAACTTCATTAGCATGAGTTATTATAATTGCTGAGTGCAAAAACTTTTGGAATCAGGAAATATTTTAAGAATGCGTCCCACAGGCAATCCACATATGTCGGTGTTTGCAATGAAAAGAATCGCCATATTGTTTATCATAACACTACGTCCGTCTCGTATCATTTTTACAATGATATATCGTAGGCAAATTTTTTTCGGTTCCAGGGAAAGATTGGCGAAATTCTGAGCATGCGCCATCTACAACCAATCAAAGAATCGGTATTCACAGTATCAGAGGAAGCTTATTCCAGACGCTGGGAAGAGCTGCAGCACACTTTTTGGTAAAAGTGGCTTCTTTACCTCCTTTTCAAAAGAAAATTGGGGTAAAGGATCTGGAGTTCAAAATACTTTCAGTCTCCAAAAACCATGTGTTCAAATCTTCTTCAGTGAAATTGCCCGCGAAGCAATTACTATTAATATCTTACGTTTTTATTTGATCAGTCTTTTCCAGGATACACCAAAAATAACTTGTCAAGGAGGTGTTGAAATGCTAGTCCATTTTTTCTGGACCAAGTACTCCAACTCTGGTTCAACTTCCAAACCGACTTCCAACTTTTTTCTTCATTTGGCATAAATTTTCGGAGCGAAAATATAAGCAAGTCAGTTGACGGAGTATGCAAAACTTTAATATGAGCTGTTCAAATAGTCGTGTATGTAAAAATATAGTCGTATTGCAAAGCCAAATTTTTCCAGTTTTCATGAGAAGCATTTCAAAACAATCTCCGGTGTAAAAGAAAGGTAAAAGTAATTCATACCAAAGCGACATACTGGTAGATCCGCCATTAATTGAGTCGAAACTTTAGTATTTTAGTGCAAGCATACTGCACATTCCCAAAGCACATTCCAAATAGTATAACTGTTCTTTTCATTCCAAAAAGTTTAAATAATTGCAGAAGAAGTACTGTATATTTAAATTCACAGCGTCCTACTGAAAGTTGAAACCACCCAATCACCACTAAAATGCCAATCGCTATGCAAGATAATCTGGCGTCAAGCTGGACTGAACAAAGCATTGCCAAGCCTTTCTTCTACTTGAGAAACCTTTCAAAAAATAAATCGATTCGGTTTTCTGGCAGAGCGTGGGCACCGAGCACATTTTGAAGCCCACACCCTTGTCTTTTTTTTTATTTGCCATATTTATCCTCTATTCACGAGAAAGCAAATTTTATTGCCATATTTTGGACTGGACGTCCGCACCCGCTTGGGAGTTGTTATTTCCGAGGTGCTGGGCCACCTGTCTTCCACATAAAGGTGGGGGCATCACATTAAGTTTCTTGCCCAAGAATGCAACAAGCAAACTTGCCGGCTTGTTCTTCACAACATCCCCCTAAATGCTGAGTGCCAAGCAGGGAAGCCGTGAATACCACTCTTTAAAGTCTTTTGGTATGACTCGACTAGGGGAATGAACCTAATGTCTACCGACTGCGAAGCGTCGCTCTAACCATTACTCCAAATCTGAAAAATAACGGTGTTGTTTGTAAAAGACTAACTTCAATTCTGCTGATTTTAATTGCTCCTCAGTATTATTAGCAGAGGTGTCCTTTACCAGATATTTTCCGTGCAATCATTCTTGCTTCCATTTTAGGAGGTCAAAAAGTTAGAAGCACTAAACAACTGATTTCTTCAATTTATGATAAGATGAGAAAGCTAGATAAGACGTTCTGTAGTATAGGTGTTTCTGTGGCAAAGTGAACTAGCAGACTACCCATAATTTTCTTTCTTTCTCTCACAAAATGGAAATTTATCGGGAAGTTGTTCCTATTTTTCTATTCGGTCTGGCTGTTTCTTATCTGACTGTAGTAAAAATTTGGCCTTCAACAACCATATAGAAGACTCCACCAACAATTGGACTTGCTTGTATGTCGTCGCCTCTTCTGCAGGGTGCAATTTCAAACGGACGCACCTCCAGTTCTGTGTATCGCTGTTTCTTTGGTCTCTGCTAATCTATTGACAACGAAGACAGAAAACCTTTTACTTCTGTTGTTGACGCCATGGAGCGAGAAGTTAAATCTGACTTTATGTTTCGCTCCGGTAAGTGATAACTTTTATAACTTTTGGTCAAGACGCAGCGACGTCTCGGCCATTAGCACCCAATTACTTTAACCGAGGAATTATTGTCACAGGAGTTGGCGCAAGATGCTGACACCCCCATTAGCAGAGGTGGGCCGTAGCACAGCAAAATTGTACTTTTTATCTACGCTCTTGGTACTTTTTTTACCGGTACCGACGGCACTTTTTACAAATTGTACCTATGCCGCGTTACATTTTTTGCTTGTTTTGGTCAGTACCGGCACTTTTGAACCAACAACCTGCGCTTTTATTTAACATTATTATTGTTATGGCTGCTGAGGATGAATGAATTTGACTAACCTGATATAATAAAAATCACTCTTGTCAGCTTGATGTTGAACTTAAGGGAAAATGTTGAAGCCGATTTTGAAGCGGGATATGTAGCTGCAGCAGCAGCATTAAGGGTGATGCCGAACATAAAGCAGACAATTTTTTTGGATCGTTGACAAAGCACCTCAGAAAAAGCAGATTGCAAAAATCTGAGCAATTTATTTAAACGGAAACCTCCAAAAGATTTTAATAAACTACAATTTTTATGACAGTGCTATCAAGCAATAGATTCCAAAAATTTAACTTGCCAATTCCGTTTAGCAATATAGTAGGAAAAGAGCTTTTTCTGGAAAAAGACATTTTGAACCCTAAGAGAGTTGGAGTTAGCGATGAAAGTTTTGAGGTGCTCGTCGTTTCAAGCATAAGAATAGGTGCTTAAAAGCTGGGAGCTGAGGCCCCCTAAATTTTCAGCTCCTTAATTAAAAACTTTTCAATATATTTGGAGAAGACCTGCCAAAAATCACAGCTTTTTTGGTGGGAGGGAATAATTTTGATCGAATTGTTAATCAAATTACACAAAATAGTCTCTTTTGAATAGTTGATCTCCACCACAAAAATCGCTCGCCCCACCAACCAAAACGCTAAATTTACCCTGCCATTATAACCTAAAAACTAGTCCTTTTAAATTTGAGGCTCTCTCCGTCAATGACTTTTATAAAAAAAATTTTAAGTGGTTTTGCTATGCCTTTGCTCTGATTTTGCTTGGAAGATTTGAAAGTTGTTTTAATATAAAAAAAAATCACGTTTTAAGTCGAACGCTTTTTCCGATGAAGAATATAAATGCTATATCAGCCTACTTCTTCATTTAAACTAAATCTTTCTTTTTGACTCATGCACATGAGCTCATGTTGTGTTTGCTATTCTTTAGTTAAAGTGGGTCACAGCGACGAGTAGACTGCTTGACCCCATTATTTGTTTGTCACATGATGATGGAGGTATCCCATTAAGTGTTTTACCCAAGAACCCAATCAGGAAAATTGCCAACTTTTTCCCCACAATCTTTTTCATGCTAACCGCCAAACAGGGAAGCTGCAAATACCAATTTTAAAGCTTTCCGTGTGACTCGACATGGGAATTGAAACCAGGTCTGCCGACTGCAAAGGGAACGCTCTCACCACCACACCATCACGCCGGTTTCCGTACTAAGCTTACTTCGGTGATTTAACGGCCATGAAGGAAAAAATTTTTTTAATTTGTAATACTGTTTGAGAAAATCTTGACTCCTTAAGACTACACCTTTCATGACGCCAATCTGACGTCTTTCTGACCCACCTTCCAACGCTATTGTTTTTAGTACCGCTATCATGTTATATAAAAAGTGCACAAAGACATAGACATTTCAAACGATTTGACAAACTTGACCTTAAGAAGTTTCTTAACATGAAATTTTTTGATCTTAATCTGTTAACCTCCTACTGTTGTGTGACGCCCGATTAACGTTCATTTGCAAATTTTTTCCTTGGCCTATGATGCAGCTAATGCTATTTTGCTGTTATAATCATGCGATATAAGAAACTAAGTCACAATCAGGTTAATTGATGGGCTTTATCTCACACTTGCGTATTCAGGAGGTGGGGCATTGTGCCATGTTCCCCATTTGGTCTTGATTACAAACCAAAAATGTCAGCTTAATTTGCGCTTATAAAGTTTTAAAAGTATGTCTTCACCAAAATTTCATCCAAAAACGCTCACTTTTGTAAAAAATGTGGTGACCCCTAAACAATTTTTATGCCACTGTAATGTTTAATAGTTTATAACCTCTCCTTTCAAAAGTTCTGCATACGCTAGTGTCCCTACCCAGGCCAATAGATAGCATTGAAATGCTTTGGGATAACCTTACCATGCGTCATGTAACATTTGGAAGTTCTCTTACATAGTAATTCAAATCCGCAAAAAATGTATATGTTTAGAAGTACGGCCTTATAAGTACAGTGGTACTTTCATTTAGGTGCACTTAGGATTGTAGTGGTAAAACATTAAGTCAAAGAATGCTACTAGCAATGAATTTTTTAATGTGTTTTGAATTTGGTTGATCAATCCAGTATATCGTAATTCTGCATATGTATAGGCGTTAACATTCTACCAGCATTCGTCCTGCTTTCGTTATGTGGGTGGAAATGACGCCACATTGCAGAGTCCTCCTATTACTTACAGAAACAGAAAGCAAGACTAAAATTTCTTTCTCAAGTTGATATTAAACAGATGTTATTTTGATCTGTCAGGCACCCACGGCTATGTGTCTGCTGCACAAGTTAGCATACTGTCTGTGGTGTACAAGCTAATAACGCTATTGTTTTACGACACCATAATACGATCCTAAAATACGAAACTATTTATTGCGATTACATCAAAGATGTGAACCAGTCTTCGAATTTAGTAGAATTTTCCAAAAGTAAAATGTCATTTCGACAAAAACTTTTACAGAATGAGTGAATACATGTAGGTAGTACAGTACAGTATAAAGACGCCTAATGAAAACACGCGTGACAATTATCAAATATTGTGGCAATAATAGTCAAGAATGCATAAACCACAAAAAAGGCGGTTAAGCAGTTACAACCTATGATTTGCAAACATAAAAAAATAAGAACAGCGGATTGAAAACACAAAGTAGCTTTGTGCTTTGGTAGCTTCGTGAAGTTTAATCGATCAACATTTGGTGTTAACGCACTATGAATAAATCACTCATCAATTTTGAAACCGATTCTAAACAATTAGTTATTCTTAAACCTTCCCCTTAAAAAGTGAAATCGCACCCTAACTCCAAAACTTGATGGTCAAGGTTGTTCCTCGGGGGGCGATATGATTCCAGTCGAGAGCCCTGCCTTATGGGTGTAATGTGGCATGATTACAAAAGATTTTTGGATAAATCTTTCTTTAAAATGATAAAGAACAGCGATTCCAGGCCAGAAAAAATTGTGGGAACCATTTCCCACACGTTCCCACTCACTGCACCCTTGGTTGTACTGGTACTGGGACACCATTTCTTTTTTAGCCATGAACTGGTATCGTGATACTTTTGAAGTATTGACTGCTTACCTCTGCAGATTACAAATAAACAATGCACATTTTTACGTTTGTCCATTTTGCGAAGGTTACTGCAACACAACCCTCCTTAGAAAAAGATATAGCTAGGAAGCCACGGGAGCCCATGCTCCCCAATTGAACCCAATTGTGATGCTTTTCGTATGCATGCATGTTATTTTCACGGTCGAATGTCGATACCACTGATGATAAGCTACATGTTGTGTCTCATTCTCGACTTTACGCAGTGAAACCCACAACTTTGAAATCTACTGTTTAAATTTTGTTTGTTTATGATTTATAAACTGAACGTAAAATGACCCCAATCCAAAATTCTGGCTACGTGTATGTCGACAGAGGCGTCAGAAAAACGGTGCAACTTATAGGTCAACTTTCGAATTATGCCACAGGGTTTAGTACATCATGATATTTTCAAACTTTTTAAATAATGCAGTCGGTTTTATTTCTACCACGACTAAGGCAACAAATCCCAAAGGATTAAACAAAGAGTGACTAGCCGACAAAATCCATCGTTTTGTACAGGGCTTTTTCAGAATATCAACGTGAATTCTAAACTCATCAAGAACTACATTGCAATGCCTTTCTAATGCTCTCTAACTGGTTGTGCTTTTTAGTATAATAACATCTTGTATTTTTCACAAAGATCGTTTTCGGATACGTCACAAAGAACTCTTTTTCAATTTAAAAGTCATTTCGTAAGTCTGAACCCTCAGTTGAGCCAAATACTTTGCAACGCTGTGACCAAAAAAAGCAGCTTTTTTTGTAGTTTTCGTTGACAAGAGGCTGTCGTCAACATAGAATGCTTTTGAAGTGCCTCAATGTCTGTAAAAATAAAGGTGTCATTATTAGATATGTATGACGATGATTTAGATGCTGTGCGAACTGATAGCTCAAAATATTGTAGGCACAACTAAGGAAGTAGGGAACAAAAATCTTGTTGGTGGTATAAAATTTTAATATAGCTTTGAAAAAAGCTGTTTGAGCCATAAGCTTTTCGTGACGCTCTCATCAGTGGCGGTATCGCGTAAAAAGGGAACAGCTAGAGTGAATAAGTGTTTTATGTGAATAATTCGGAGGTTAGGCAATCAAGACAAGCCAAAGATAGCACTAGTATTGCAAAGCGCGCCAAAGAAGGAGATTTTGCAATAGCAAAATGCTAAAGAAAGCGCAGCAAAAGGCCAAATAAAAACGCCGCGGTTATCAAAAGAGTTTGAGTGTAAACAAACTCTTTCTGTCTGCATAACACCGGGCGCCAGGTCTTGACTAAGCAGCCTCTAAGAGATTAAGATGGAAAGAGCTGCCTGCTGCCGCGAGGATTGAATGTTCCGCAACATGTTCCGCAATGGTTAAGACAGCAATTGACCTGTTCACGCCGATCTCAACTACACAGATCGTGCAAACAAACGACCCCAGACCAGATTGTGACTTTGGTCAGCATCTTTTAGATAATGATCAGTGTGCATTAAACTATGATAACAAGTGGTTTTCAATCCTCGCCACAGCACGCAGCTCTTTCCATCCTAATTTCTTAGAGGCTGCTTATATCATGACCCGGCGCCCGGTGTTATGCAGACAGAAAGAGTTTGTTTACACTCTCAAACTCTTTCAATAATCGCGGCGTTCTTTTTGGCCTTTTGCTGCGCTTTCTTTAGCATTTCGCTATTGCGAAATCTTTCTTTGGCGCAATACTAGCGCTATCTTTGGCTTGTCTTGATTGCATAACATCCGAATTATTTGCATAAAACACTTACTCACTCTAGCTGTTCCCTTTTTACGCGATACCACCATTGATAAGAGCGTCACGAAAAGCTTATAGCTTAAACAGCTTTTTTCAAAGCTATATTAAGAAGTAGAGATAAAAATGATTCAAGCTTCTTGGCATCGGCACTGTTATAGCCACATCAATAAGACGACAATTTTACTATCAGAGACAACTTCCCAATCTATCTTTGTTGTTTTTCTAACTGCTCAATAAAATTACGAAATATTAGCTTTCAGCAGTATGAAAAATAAGTGAACAAGACGAATTAAAATTGTTTAATGCCATTGAAATCAAGAAAAATAACCGGCACGGTGGGGTAAGGATTAGAGCGTATGCTGCGCAGTCGGTAGGCCTAGATTAAATTCCCGTCTGGTGTTATACCATAGGCATTAAAAGTGGCTTTTACAGCTTCTCTTTTTGGCCCTCACCAAAAATGAGATGTGAGAAAAAGTTGACTTGTTGCGTCCTTGAAAAAGATATGTAGAGAGCAATTTACTCGTTGCTGTGGCTCTTTCTGACCAAAGATCTACAAACAGAGTATCATCTCACTCGTATAAATGAAAAAAATTATTTCTATCGCTGTAAAATCAAATTTTGTTTTAGGCGCTATCAACGTACCTTTTTTGGCCAGAAACATGGTCGAGTGGAATGAAGCGCAATCTATAGCGGCATTGACCGTGCGTTCAGATTATATCATTGGGAAATGCGGTTTTCGACACTTTTCTCTGCTGAATTGCATTGATTGTGGTAGAAAAAACGTAATACGCCAGCAGAACTATTGGTAATTTTTACAGCAAATCCAAACCCAAAAATCCTTTCAATACAACTAACAAAAGGTTACCTGCCACCGGAACATAAAAATATTGGCCGACAGCTGAACTCAATTTCGTATTTGCTTTCGGACTTGCGAAACAAGTTATATCAAAAGTTTAAGTAGCCGTCAATTAAAAAAATAAAAACAGGGTGCTCGTAAAAAATTTACTTGTTGTGTCTTGTAGGCTGCTGCAAGCAAAGCCAGTAGAAGAGCAGTAGAAAAAATGAGTAAATTGTTTCATTACTAGTGAAATATGACGTGTTATATGCTAGCAGGGGTTCGACAAGGAGGGGGATAAACCCCTCTCCTTACTTTCATTGCTTGGAAAAAAAATGATGTGTTTGTTGCAGACGTACTAAAAAGCAAAGGCAGAATGCAGGCTAAACAAAAGGGGGTAGCTTTGTGTCTCTCCAGAAAAAATTTTCATAAACTTTTTTAAAAGCTACATCCGTGAAAAAATATTGCCCTATATTGGTTTCCCGAAAACATAAACCAGATTTTATAGATATCAAAAAGGCGCAATTGGAAAGATGGCCAAAGGGGCTAAAGTTCTCTGATCACGCTGTGTAGAAAATATGTAAGCAACTTTTGATAGGTAAGAAATTGTATGGTTGCTATACGTACAAAAAGGGAGTCCATAATGGTGAAGAAAAGGTGCAGAGCCCCCTACTGAAAAAACTTTCGATAAACTTTTTTATGGTCATATTGTCACCTGGAAAAACATCACTCCTCAACTTCATTTGAGCTCCGCAAAACATAGACCAGATAAAGGGTCTTGTTATCATGAGAGCTAAAATTTAGTACCCTCCTCGCTCTTATTAATAATTACGTATGTCACATAAGGCTACATCTGTAAATAGTGATACTTTACTAAAGTTTATTTGAATACCGTCGTGTGGTAAGAACGACGAAAAAAGGGATGGTTCTCATACCGGGGAACTTACATTGCATCCCCATATCCTTTACTAGTCTTTAGCCGAAATCAACAGTTGATGTTTCAATTATAACATGCTGCTGTGCGTAATGATGTCAGTGAGTTATATTTCCGACGCATGTTTAAGGCAGAAACAAAATGATTTAGTGCTATTGTCGCTACGTATCTGTGTAAGCTTAAGATGTTTTGCATGCGCTTGTTTTGTATTTTATCATATTTTCATGCTTCTGTTATGGAAAACCCTTTGCGATTACAAACAGAACAACTTTGTCCAAACCTCTTTTCACGTTGCCAGTATGGCAGTAATGCTAGCAAAAAGCACTGCTATTATAAACAGTCGGCCTATACCAAGAGGAAAAATTATCGCTGTTTTTCCCAAGAACCCAATGACGTATAACGTACACGAGTGTAGGTTGGTCTTTCTATTACAAACTCTGTTGTGTTGAGTTCCAGTACCCTGTTTGCTATGCTGAGAAAAAGGGTAAATTATATTAAGTGCTGTGTTTGTTTACCAGCTGTTTCCCCTTTTTCTTGAGACCGAGGTACAATCTCGTCTACAAAAGAATATCGATTTTGCACTGTTTGCGCAAACTAAATCAAGCTATATACCATAGCTTAAAAGTTTCTAAGGTATTTTTTTGCTGCTCTTCGTTCTTTTTTAAGATACAGGCCTACGTTGCCTGTTGTTTTTTTCGAATTTTGTAACTTGTTTACCTTGTCTTAAAGTACAAACCTCTGATATGTAACAGTATTCAATAAAACACACAAAAATAGTAGGCTAATGCGTCGCTTGATAGCGTATGATTTTTGACAAAATGTTTAAACAACAAAATGTTTAATCAACATAGTTGATATAGCCCCCTCTCTTTGTTTGCCCCCTCTCTTTGACAAATTGTGGTTGCACGGGTGCACGTTTGACCATTATTTCAAGTTTGACCTTTGATCCCATTGTTTAACCTAATATGAAAAAAGTGTAACCTATAGCTCGTGAAAAGTTATTGTAAAAATATTATTTTAAGATTGGTCAAGAGAGAACTCTAAAGAACGCTGGAATTGTAAAGCATGATGTGAGGTTCTACGATACCGTGGAAGAAGCGCTTCTTGATGTTGTTCCTCCTGCCCAACAAGTTTAGCTTCCACAATGGCACTGACATTACACGTTGCAAAAAGACGTTACTTCTTCTTCTTCTTTCGGCTTTTCCCTATTCGGGGTCGCCACAGCGCGAAAGTATTTTCCACTTCTCCCGGTCGACTTCGTCTCCTTCCTTAGCTCCAACCCTTTCCATGTCTTTTCTTGCCAAATCCATCCACCTTCTCCTTGGCCTTCCTCTTTTCCTTCTACCTGGCACCGCCATCTCCATCATCGTTTTTCCCACGTGCCTTCTTCTCTTCTTTTCACGTGGCCATACCAGCGTAGCCTTGCATTCCGAAGTTTGTCTCCTAGCTTTGCAATTTTCGCAGTCCCTCTTACGTATTCCTTTCTTATCTTGTCCTTTCTTGTCACTCCCAGTGCCCATCTCACCATTTTCAACTCTGCAACTTTCATTTTTCCCACCTGTCTTTCCGTCACTGCCGCCGTTTCCATTCTATAAAGCATGGCTGGTCTGACAACACTCTTGTACATTTTACCCTTAACCCTTGCTGATAACTTCCTGTCGCACAGAACTCCAGACACCTTCTTCCAACCCATCCAGTCTGCTTAGATCCTTCTCCTCACTTCTTCCTCACATCTTCCATCGCTACTAACTGTTGAACCCAGATATTTGAAATTTTTTGCTCTCTTTAGCTTTTCTCCTTGCAGCTTCAACTCTTCTCCATCATCCACATCCCCAGCCTTCAAATACTCGGTCTTGTTCTGGCTCACTTTCAGGCCTCTTCTCTCCAGTGCATTTCTCAACATCTCCAGATCATCTTCTAGCTCCCTGCAATTTTTCCTAGACAGCACTATGTCATCTGCAAACAGCATATCCCATTGGTGCGTCCTTCCTGATGTCCTCCGTCAGCTTGTCCATGATGATGGCAAAAAGGAATAAGCTGAGTGCTGAGCCTTGGTAAAGTCCAACACCTACCTTGAATTCCTCTGTCAACCCAACTGTACTTCTCACAGTTGTTGTCGCTCCATCATATATGTTCTTAATAATCTTTATATAGCACTCTGATGTTTCAGCTAACCGCAAGCATTCCCACAGTTCCTCTCTGGGTACCTTGTTGTATGCCTTCTCCAAGTCAATAAAGGCACAGTGCACCGCCTTCTGCCCTTCAGTCCACTTTTCCAGCAGCATACTCAAACAGAAGATTGCGTCGGTGGTACTCCTTCCTGGCATGAACCCAAATTGTTGCTCACCAATCATCACCTCCTTCCTTATCCTTGCTTCTATTACCTTCTCCCACAGTTTCATAGAGTGACTCCTCAACTTGATTCCCCGGTAATTTCTACATTCTTTGATGTCTCCTTTGCCTTTGTACAAAGGTGCAAGCACGCTCCTCCTCCATTCATCTGGCACCTTCTCCCCTTGTAGGAGTCTATTAAAAAAGTTCACTAGAAACTCCACACCTTTATTCCCTAGAGCGATCCATACTTCCACTGGTATGTCATCAGGTCCTTGCGCCTTTCCCTTCTTCATCTTTCTCAACCCAGTCCTGACTTCTCCTCCAGAGATACCTTCCACGTCCCTTTTTGTCTCTTCTGTTCTCATTTCTCTTCTCTCTCTCTCTAGGGTTTTCCTGGTTGAGTAAGTCGTCAAAATACTCCTTCCATCTCTGCTTCACTTTCTCTTCTTCCATCAGTATCTCTCCAGTTTTAATCTTGATTACTCTTACTTGTTGTACATCCTTGCTTTGTCTGTTTCTCTGCTTTGCTATCTTAAACAACTCATTTTCTCCCTTCTTTGTTTTCAATTTTTCATACAGGTCCTCGTATGCCTTGTTTCTTGCCTTTGCCACTTCTCTCTTAGCTTGTTTTCTTGTAGTTTTATAGGCCAACTTGCTTGCATCATCTCTCATGATATCCCATATCTTTTTAGCATTTCTCTTATCCTTCAGTTTCTCCTGGACTTCCTGGTTCCACCATCACGTCTCCCGTCCACCTGCCGTGCTAATTTTTCCTAATGTTTCACCCAATTCCATTCGGGCAATGCTCCGTATTATCTCAGCTACTCTTTGCCAGTCTTCCTTTCCACCAAGTATTCCGCTTTTAATCACTTTCATTTTAAATTTGTTTTTCACTTTCAAGTCTTTCAGCAAAAAGACGTTACTGAGCCCGAAACATTTTTGTATATCTTGAAGCAGAAGTTTTTCGATAAACTGTTTGTCGTGCATGGATCACATGATTGATTTTACTAGTTTTATTGATATGCAATTACTTGATCAGTTAAATAGATATAATTGTCTTGTGCAAGCTGCCCGCTGATATGCGGAAAGCCTTTTTTACTCGTGTATAGATTGTACCGCATTATATTCATTAGCAGTGTTCACTTAGAATTGTTTATGTTGTTGCTCAAAGGCGTACTCAGAAAAACATTTACAAATCCGCAAATTTTTCAAGAAAATATTCAAATAGAAAAATTTGATCAAAATTAAGATATTTTAATTGACGTTTTTCAAATAAATTCCGCATCTTACTTTGTATGAAATGACTTGAACTGCAACTTCTGATTGATTTTGTACAAATGAATTAGGTAACTGCATTTTTTGAGAATAACTAATTAAAGGAAAGCTTGTAAGATCCAAAGTTTGAGAGAAAATCGAAAAAATAAGTTTGTGAGCAAGTGTGCCGAAGGCGCCAAAAGCTTTAGCTACTTCACTTGAAAATAGCTTAATGCCAGGATCAGGTATGAGACATTTGGGAAAGGGAAAACCATGGAACGTTTTTTCTTCATAGTTACGCCTATAGCATTATGCTAAAGAAGCAATTGCAAATTTTTTTTCTGATATTTTAGAGGTCATTCCAATCGTAATTCACCGTTCACTTAAAAATAGCACAAAAAGCGGTAAAATTTAATGAATTTTACCGGCTCTGAGGCAATGATGCACTCAGCGTCGCTGCTAACAAAAGGTTGTCGTGTTTAATTAAAATAACTTTAAACATTTGAAACACTTTTTTCAAAAGTTGACTTTTACAATAACTAGGCTATAGTTTAAATTTAAAATCCACACTGTTGATATAGCAAGTGACTTTAATTTATTTTTTTATTTATCAAAGTTTTAATTTTTCATTTAATTTATTAAAGTTACTTGCTATATCAACAGTGTGGATTGTAAAATGCTTTACCTCTCTGCCAAAGTAGTTTAAATTTAATTTAAGTTAATTGATGCAGTCTAATGTTTTAGTTCTAAACCTTGATGATTTTATCTTTTGTTTTGCTGATGTGTGTTTATCACATATTACTGCAGTTATTTTCACCACATTTACACTAATCTGTATGAATCCTCATCTTAATTTACCCTTCACAATTACCGTTTTACAGAATGGTTGATCCCAAATACTTAAACTTAACCACTTTTTTAAAACTGTGTCATGTTATTTTACTATGGTTCTGCAACCCTTTCCATTAACACGCAGACATACCGTCTTGTTTCTATTAAAACCCATTAGATACAGATTGTTAGAGACTATTTACATCAAAATTTTCTAAAACTCATCTAAACATACCATTTTTTGTATCCAAAATCGTCATCTAAGAATCACAGCCACAATTTTTTTTTCAATGCATTTTTGTCAATGCACATGCCTATGTATAACAAAACTACAGCTTGTTGTTATGATGAATAATTTTCAAAACACCTTGTTTCTGTGTAATAAGATCATTAAATTTATAACTTTATTGTATGTAGATATGATATACAAAGCATTATCGCATAAGATTTTAAGCAGTTTAGGTTGAATATGTTAATTTTTTGTTTTATTCAAAAATCTATCACCATCCATCAACATATAACTCTAAACCCATCATGCGCAATTTAGATCGAATGTGTTAATTTTATTTTGCTCAAAAGCTTGTCAACAACCATTAACATGTAAATCTAACTTGTTTATACACTTGTACGTAAGTTCATGATAGACATTTTAATTTGAGCTTCTACAAACCTCCATTCATTGTAAAAGATTGCATCACAGTTTAGCCTCCAAACAATGAATTTTCAAATTTCAACTCCTTTGTTTTTGTTGTAAATCACAATAGAAAGCGATAAGCAAAACACACGCATCAACACATACAAAGCTTTTTAACTTTATGACCCAAAGTTGATATTAATACAAAAGATTATGTACTATTCTTGTTCCAGGCGATATGCACAACTAGTAGCGCAACGACAGGCACCTGGCTGTGATCCGGCGTCGAAAGAGTGCACTCCATACGGCGACTAGTCACTTCTATCATGATAGCTACTCTCGTAGAATTCCTACTCTCGTTTATAAGTTAACACTGCTGTTGGTAACTTTCGGTTTGTGGTTTGTAACATCTTCGTGCTCATACGACTCTTAGTAGCTAGATCTCATTGTCGCGATACCAGCGCATGTATGCATCGAAGTTGCAGTGGCTGCAACATGCCTTCCCCGCTATCGATGAGAGAGAGATAAACTTGCCGGGCGAAGTGAATGAGATTTCCATCAAGACTTCATTTGGAAGGCGGTCTTGAAGTTTGGACTCGGCGACTCAACGATGGCTTCTGTTGCTTGATTAAAAGCGCTGCCGTCCAACTACATCGGGGGAGATGTAGCTTCTTTGTCGGGGTCACCATTGTAGCCCAATGGCAGGCACCTGGCTGTGGTCCGGCGTCGAAAGAGTGCACTCCATACGGCGACTAGTCACTTCTATCATGATAGCTACTCTCGTAGATTTCCTTCGGTTTATAACTTAACACTGCTGTTGGTAACTTTCGGTTTGTGGTTTGTAACATCTTCTTGCTCATACGGCTCTTAGAAGCTAGATCTCATTGTCGCGATAGCTGTGCATATATGCATCGAAGTTGCAGTGGCTGCAACAAACAAATTCTGCGTGTTAGGTAGAAAAAGTGTGACTTACTTACAAATAAATGCGGTGGGTGATTTGGAAACTAGAAATCAACAAACTATATTGCAGAAATTCTGAACGATTTCAATTATACAACTGCCATAAACAAGCGTTCTACCATCAAAAAATTGTTCTAGATTCTACTTGTGTTTCAATTTTTCGAGTCGATTAATTTTGCATTCTTTCAATTTTTTGGATTTGTTAACTTACAGTAATTATTTGAGCAAACATTATTACGAAAATTGCATGATGGCACATCAACCATGAATCAGTTATTTAAAGAGCAATTGGTTATTTAAACAAGGTGTTTTGAAAATTATTCATCATAACAACAAGCTGTAGTTTTGTTATACATAGGCATGTGCATTGACAAAAATGCATTGAAAAAAAAATTGTGGCTGTGATTCTTAGATGACGATTTTGGATACAAAAAATGGTATGTTTAGATGAGTTTTAGAAAATTTTGATGTAAATAGTCTCTAACAATCTGTATCTAATGGGTTTTAATAGAAACAAGACGGTATGTCTGCGTGTTAATGGAAAGGGTTGCAGAACCATAGTAAAATAACATGACACAGTTTTAAAAAAGTGGTTAAGTTTAAGTATTTGGGATCAACCATTCTGTAAAACGGTAATTGTGAAGGGTAAATTAAGATGAGGATTCATACAGATTAGTGTAAATGTGGTGAAAATAACTGCAGTAATATGTGATAAACACACATCAGCAAAACAAAAGATAAAATCATCAAGGTTTAGAACTAAAACATTAGACTGCATCAATTAACTTAAATTAAATTTAAACTATAGCCTAGTTATTGTAAAAGTCAACTTTTGAAAACAGCGTTTCAAATGTTTAAAGTCATTTTAATTAAACACCGCGTCAACTTCACAAAAAGTTGTATTAAAAACACAGTTTTTATGTCGCCTTGATTTTTTCAATGTCAAACACTGTTGGTTCTGATCGATTACGCTATCAAAGTTTTTGAGTTTTACTAAGCAGGTTAAGCATTAAAAGATTTAGAACTAAGGCATGATGTTGTGTCAATTAACCAAAATTCATAAGTAATCAATGTGTACAAGGAACAGTTATTGTAAAAATCAATTTTTGAAACCAAAATTTTCAGTCTTTATATGCTATTTTTATTTAATAATTTGTCATTTTCAGACATCACCTTCTTCAAAAAGCAGTTTTATGTCATCAGAATTTTGACCAAAATGTCTCTGACGATCAGTATCAGATGAAGTTTTGTAGAAAAAGAATAAATTGCAAAAAATTTTGACGGTCAAGCAAAAATTTTTTTAACGTCAATACTGTCGGCTCTGATCTGTAACACTGGTCAACCCAATTTTTGTGGCAAACACGTAAATAGGAGACTTTTAATAATGAAAGACCATTAAACTCGAATTTTTGATCCGTTTTTGATCAGTTATCAGAACTATCTCCTGACGAGCCGCCTTAGACGAAACAGACTGTTGAGGTGTTTTTCAGTTTTAATACTGCTAGTTTAGTCGTTACTGTGGTACAACTAAGACTGTTAATGCAAACTACAACGCTATTTTCGCATCCGTCAATCGTTTTGTGATGTCATAACGTGACTGTATAGCTTAAAACTGCAGTAAGTATCAAACATTTTAAGCACGCGATTAGTGCTATATCTTCTGCATAATGCTGAATATTTAGCTGTAAACATGAACTCTGGCGTACACAATAACTTTTCGAGTAAACTGTTGCGCTTTTGCGTCTACATGTGATAAGATATAAAATTAGCGCAGTTGAGGCAATTTTAATCAGATTTTGCATTTATTAAAGTAAACATACAAAAAAGTATTACTTTTACTTAACGGATGTTAAGGCATATAGGCTAACTGCAATCAGTTGAATAAAATACCACTTCCACGACCGGTTTCGTTCCTATTAGAACTCGTCAGGTGGACTCAGGTATTGAACCGACGGTCACATGAATTGCTTCATGCGGTTTATGCCACTCCGCATCACTTGAAAGGCATCACAGCATCAGTTGAAAGGACCGATGGCGGAGTGGCATAAACCGTATGAAGCAATTCATGTGACCGTCGGTTCAATACCTGAGTCCACCTGACGAGTTCTAATAGGAACGAAACCGGTCGTGGAAGTGGTATTTTATTCAACTGATTGCAGTTAGCCTATATGCCTTAACATCCATTAATTAAAAGTAATATCTTAAACAGGCTAACACCAGGTCCTATAATTCATACAAAAAAGAGTTGTACATGCACGAAAGATTTAGTGTCTAATAGAAGACTACGTATATAATTTAAAACATGGGTATACAAATAGATGCTTAATATTATGGAAAAATGCAGGGCTTATACATAGGCTCAAAACTTACTGCAATTGAAACTAATAATCAGTCTTAGGACGCCACAAAGATTTTACTATACTATAAAGCGCAAGTCTGTCTGTGTGTCTATCTGTTTTAACTCCTCTGAAACTGATAGAGGTACAAGCATCAAACTTGGCACAATTGATCACCATTTCATGGAAAGTGTCATAAGGGTGTTGGTGACGTCATCATAACGTCATAATTAGTTTTTTTTAATTTGCATTACTTGACGAAGAACAACTGCTTTTTGCTCAAACGAAAACCAGCTTCCGACTTATCACATTACAAAAACTTTTATTTGTTTGGGGTCTAAAATGACATCACAATCAACGTTTTATTGCACATTTTGTTCTTTGTCTTTCTCAAAAAGTACTGATTGCAGAAACGCGATTAAACGCTGTTTCAGGAAATATTAATAAGGTGCTTTTGATGAAATCAACTTTACAACAATTAAAGCTTTTCTGAC